>WBNH01004910.1:248545-354417 GCA_013401255.1 Urocolius indicus
CGCAGCCGCCGCACAGCGTGGAGGGAGCGGCCCCTCTAACCCGCACGCCCGCCCGCCCGCCCGCATGGGGGACTCGGTGTTCAGCGAGAAGCCCGCGCTGCGATACGCGGTGAGTGCCGGGGCGGCAAGGGGTGCTCCGCGGACCGTGCGCCCACGTGTGCCGGGCGGCGGCTGCGTCCGTTCGTCTGTGTGTGCGCGCAGAGACGCGGAAGGCGCGGAGGGCGAGCCAGCGGCGTGGGGCAGGCTGGCGGCTGTCCCGTCCTGCCCCGGCCGCGGTGCGCGCAGCCTCGACGTGCGGGGCGGGACGCGGAGCAGAGCAGAGCAGAGCCGGGGGCTGCCGTCCGCTTATCCCGTGTTGGAGTTTCGCGCTTTGCGTGGTGATGACACGAAAATATTATGTGTAAAAAAAAAAAAAAAAAATATTAATAAAAAAGATCGCGGTGAGGTCCCCACCCGCGCTTTCTGTGGCGGGGCAGTCTCGCCCCCCCACCCCGGGACGCAGCTGGCTTGGGGGAGGTGATGGGGCAAGGGGCTCCCTCGCTTCGGGCAGACGTTCGGAGGAGTCCCCAGTGCCGCCTCCCGTGTTTGTCCCTCTTGTCGCGAAAGGAGTGAGGGGGCGAGCCCCCCAGCACCAGAAGTGCTCTCGGGTAACGTCCCGGCACCGCTCCCGCTGCGTTGGAGATAATAACACCGTATTTTATTATTTCCTTCAGAAGAGGTTGCGCTGTTGAGAAGCCACTTCCTTTCTACCAGCCTTATTAGGAGCATTTTCTTGGTTGCTCGGGCAGGGGGGAAAAAAAAAAAAAAAAGAAGAAAAAAAAAAAAAAGCTGCATAAAACCAGCCAGCTGCCTCCTCTTCTGAAGTCATAAATAAATGCTAGCACGAGTAATAGCATGCGAGGTCTGATGCTGCTCTTGTTTGCGCTCATGTAAATATTGAACAGTTTTCTCGCTGTTTGTGAAGTTCTGTGGGAATTGTCAGTCAGAGCAGTGTTGCTTTTCTTGGTCCCGATGAGAACAGCTGCTAGCACTGAGAGGATGGATTCTTAAGTGTATCGCTGATGGAATACACAACCATGGGCTTTTCTCACTCTGTTCACTTTGATTCTTTCAATATTAGCCATTTAATTTGGAGGGTTATATAAGTCTTTTAAAATGTTGTGTGAAGAGTTTTAAAGTAGAAAAGATTGTTTGGTTTGTGGGTTTTTTTGGAGGGTTGGAGTCATGTCTGTCTTTGCTCATACCTACTCAACTATAGGTATTGATGTGTTCAGCTACTGTAGTAATACTACAGCTTTTGGAGGTAATGGCATTTGACTAAAATAGTTACATAGAAGCACATACATCTTGTATCATGTGTAAGTAGTGACTTCACTGGGGATCTAGTTATTGTGCATCAAATACATTGGAACCTCTTCTTTTAATAGGGTGATTGCCCCATTCATATTCAGACACATAGAGTACCAGTGACAGTCACATCACATGCTAGCTCCATGAAACTTTTATTACTTCCTGTGATTGTACTGGTCAGTCTACCATTAACCACTACTTACAAACACGTTACTGTTTGTATCACTTGGGTATCGGTCCATTTTCTTGCCCACAGCCGGCAGCAGATAGTGTGTTAGGTTCAGGGTCAGTAGGCATGCGAAGGAAAAGGCAGGATGGACAGACATCTCAGATGACCATCACCACTGTTGCAAAAGCACTGCTATTTGATTTACTCTATATTGTAGCACTTAACGCTTTAAAATGTTTTTTTACTATATTAAGATGTATTTCAATAATAGCAACACATAGATGTATCTAGAGGTGGTAAATGGTTTCTGCAAGTGATGTTACTGGTTTGTTCAAAGAACAGTCATCTGGATGCTGTGCATTATCCCTGCATATGCTTACTGTGAAGTCTTTGGATAGCCTAACTGGAAAAAAACCCACAATATGCTTGTTGATCTGCAGCTGAGACTTTTAAGCTTTATTGCATCGAGACCTTAGTAATTACTGCTTAAATGTAACTTAGTACCATTATTGCTAACTTTGAATAGTTGTGTGGTGTAAATACAAGTCAAGATTTTGGATTGTTTTGATAACTGTGAAATAAAAATTAGACAGTATGATGATATCTAATAGCAATTGGTTTATTTATTGGCAGAAGAAATTATAGTGCTTTCCGTGGTGGGCTTTTCTGCTGCTTATTAGGACTGATAATTAAAGTTTCACGATTTTCATAAAAGTGCATAAGGAAGCATCTGCATTAGTATCTTAGTTCAGATCAGCAGTGTGCTTTTGAAGAGAATCTTCCAGTCTTCCCTACTCATGAGCCTTGTTTCGTGTCTCAGAGCAGTCCTGGAGCATGGGAAACAATGCAATGTTTGTTCAGATGATGCTGAACTGGAGGATGTGCTTGTGATGCTGCCTAGTGTCTGGTGTAGCACCAGACCCATAGGACCAAGATAGAGTCATCTTGAGTGTAACATTGTGAAACTGGTGGTGTTCAGCATTGTGTCCACTTTACCAGCTCTTTAGCTCTGCAATGTGCTCTTGCCAGTGCTACATGAAAAATGTAGCCATAAATCAACAGGGATGCTGTTGCAATTCTGAAGCTTTATAGTGTGTTTGCAAGCATAGCTCTTCCAAACAAAGACTTAGTAGTTTAAGACTGTAACATCTGTGGGGATGATCACATAACCTATAGTGCATTTGTTCCAGCATATATTAAGCGTGAGTAGGATAACTGATAATTATGTCACAGTTACACTTTGAACTCCACAACAGTGTTGACTCACCAAAAAGCTCCAGTAGGCAAAGAGGTCATTTTAACCTGCTGAAACAATTTTTTTTTTTTTTTACATTGAAAAGTAAATTAAAATAAATTAGCTAGATGAAAATGAATAAAAATACCTTACTAATGGAGAGTAGGTAAAAAATGAGAGAAGGAAAAAAAAAAAAAGGATGACACTTGCATCGAGTCACAGAAATGTTTTCCTAATATCTTTTCACCAGCCCAGAGACCTCTTCCCTCTTTTTGCTATTTATATCTAAATAATATTTAAAGAAAACTTGTAGAAAGTTGAATATCTCATTGTGACAGTGTGTTGCCTAGCCAAGCTATGCCCTTTAATTTTTAGACCTGAGTTAGTTTTACCTACCCGCTAACCATCGATCTGAATTCACTCTGATTTACAAGTTATTTTTGGTATTGTGGTGTCTGTAGCTGATATTAAGATCTCCAAATATTCCAGGAACATTTGTCAAGTGATTTCATTGAGAGATGATCACTATGATCACTTTTCTGGCTTTGGATTTCTTACTGTTGGTTCCTAAATTCGTATGTTGTTTCATTTTTGTTTTGTTTTTTTTTTTCATCTTAGCAGCAGTTAAAGGGGGAGTTAAAAAATGCTTCATGTATTTTGGCTAAACCACCGATAATCCTGTGCTTAGTTTATTTTAAGACATACACCAGTAATGTGAAACACAGTTATTTTACACGTGTGAAGATAGCTTTTGGTGTTGCCCAACCAACCAACTGATCCAAAGCAGGAAGCTTGAAGTATGATCTGGTTTGGATATAGCCATTTTAATCTTGGTGTGGCATCTTTAATCTTGATTTAGTTCTTGAAACATTTACCAGAAGGGATTTCCCTGCAGGGAAATGATGTTTGCCCTGATGAGGAAACTCTGGCTGTCTTTAACCAGGGAATAAAAGAAGATGGTGAGGAGCTGAGATTTGTGGCTGCTGTGACCTGTCAAGTACTACCGGGGATTCATCTGAAGAGAACATGCGAGACTCTTCCTGGGGGCCAAAACCTGAGAGTTCTGGCAGCTGGAGTGGAAGGGATGTGTGGGTCCTGGGGGACACAACTGAGTTGATTTAAGCCTCTGAAATCTATTACTGGTAGTGAGGTCATCACCAATTCTGATATTAGAGGGTATTTTGGGAAAATAAGGGGTTTTCCTGGTCTCCAGCAGTACTTGGGGCATTGGCTTGCCCTGGGCCCAGTTGACCCTTTGCTGGTGCATTGGGCAGACTTATCACTCACTGTCTGAAGTCCATCGGTTTGTGTGGAGGTACAGAGGAAGCAAAAGAAACAGTTTGCAAGGGAGATGGTGACTCTAGTGAAACTCAGAATGCTTTCTGGAGAACAGAAGGAGTTAAAAAGAGGATAATAGACATTTTCCTCCAATATTCTAGTTGAAGTAATACTAATTGTTACTTGTAGTAGTGCTAATTTTTACTTGTAATGATTATATTACATGCTAATTCAAAATGGAATGGTAAAATTGGATATGATGCTGTAAATCTGTAAGGTAGGACTGTAAAAATTTCTTTGTGAGGAGACCTAAGCACTAACATCCTCCTGTGGGCTTGCTTATATTTTGCAAGAATCCACTTTTAAAGAGAGTTGCTTGCCTTTCTGATTTCAAGACATGTTGCCTGATGACTCGAGTCTTCAGCTTCTCACGGATTTTTAACAGCAAAATTACATGCCGCAAGCAGACCACATTTATTGCTCGGGTTGTAATAAAATCTACAAGTGATTTATCTTACAGGACTAATAAGTGTGCTGCTTTCACCTATTCCATTTGTCTGGTTTATCGCTCTTCCCAAAGGACTCATCAGCAAGGAGGAGCATGGGAGCAGACCAGTGTGTATCCTGATCAACCTCAATGTATATTTGCAGTCCTGTTTGGTGAGGTGGAGGACAGGCTGTGGGATTCCTGGGGAATAAGTTTTTGTTCATTAGACTCTTAAATATCTCTACTCCACAGGAGCTGCTTGTTTTCTCATATTCTGAGTACTCAAAGGCAGAGTTAACTTGTTCAAAAGAATTTAATCACTCTTCAGGTGTTGTTTTCAATTATGAAGAAAACTTCAAGCTTGGTCACATAAGCAAGCTGTAGAACAGGTAATTAGCAGCAGAGGAACGGTTAAATGTCAGCTTTCTGGCATCTGACTCAAGGATTTTTTTTTTCACCAGGGACTTGGGCTGACCTCATGCAAATTGGATGTTTTGCTGGAGGAATAAGATTTCCGATTGCTGTTGAGTCCAATCCTTCCTTCTTCATTTGGGTAAAATTCCCAGTGACAGTGATGATTCATGCTTACACTTTTGTAACATTTGAAAGTGCTTTTATTGCTAATCTCTAAAGAGCGTATATAAATATAGGAAGTGAACACTATTTGTCACTCGTAGTGAACACTAAGGCCAAGCTTTGATGGGGGTTGGTGGAACCTGAAGTGAGTCCGGCAGGCTTTTATCTGCTGTGCAAAGTGGCTGAGTTAGTGTCAAAGAGCTGGGATGAGGAGAAGACAGGAAGTGAAAAGCTCCTGTGTGTGTCACAGACTTTAGAAAAGTTGCAGGAAGTAGATTTCATTTCAGATCAAGTAATATTTTTTTACAGCACTTGAACTCTTGATGTGTTCCCGTGGCTCTACACACACGAATATGCATGTCCTTCCTCTCGTGTGCGCAGATCCATGCGGATAGAGTGCTATTAGTCTATTCTCAGGTATTGACCAGGAACAGAGGTGGCCTAACATATTCATTTGGAAGGGACAGGCAAGGGAGGAGAGGAGGAGGGGTAGCCCTCTATGTTAGTGGGTGCCTTGACTGTTTAGAGGTCAGTGCTGGTGATGGTAGGGTCAAGTGTTTATGGGTAAGAATCATCAGGAAGGACAATAAGGCAGATACCACAGTAGAAGTCTGTTACAGACCACCCGCCCAGAATAAGGAGGTAGACAAAATGTTCTTTAGGCAGCTGGGAAAACTAAGGATCGCTGGCCCTTGTTCTCATGGGAGACTTCAACTTACAGGATGTCTGCTGGGAATACAACATAGCAGAGAGGAGACAGTCCAGGAGGTTCCTGGAATGTGTGGAAAATAACTTCCTCACGCAGCTGCTGAGAGAGCCAATGAGGGAGGATGCCTTGCTGGACCTGGTGTTTGTAAACAGAGAAGGCCTTGGGGGAAATGTAATGATTGGAGGCTGCCTAGGCCATAGTGATCATGCAATATTTGAATTCACAGTTCTCAGAGAAGCAGAGAGACATCAACAGAACTGGCACCTTAGATTTCCAAAGGGCAGACTTTGACAGATTTAGTAAGTTAGTAGCCAATGTCCCTTGGGAGACAGTCCTGAAGGGCAAAGGAGTCCACGAAGGCTGGACATAGTTTGAGAAGGAAATCTTACAGGAGGAAGGTTAAGCTGTACTCACGTGCAAGAAGGTGAGCCAGCGGGGCAGAAGACCACCCTGGCTGAATAGAGAGCTTCTGCTGGAGCTCAGAAGGAAAAAGAGAGTTTATGACCTTTGGAAGAAGGGTCAGGCAGCTTGAAAGGACTGCAAGGATGTTTTAAGTTCATGTAGGGAGAATACTAGAAGGGCCAAGGCACAATTGGAACTTAAACTGGCCACTGCTGTAATAGACGATATAAAGTTTCTATAAATGTATGTGCAACAAAAGGAGAGCTAAGGGGAATCTTCATCCTTTAATAGATGCAGGGGGGAAGCTTAGTGACCAAGGATGAAGAAAAGGCAGAGATACTTAATGCCTTCTTTACCTCAGTCTTGAATAGTAAGACCAGTAGCTCTTTGGATACCTGGCCCCCTGAGCCAGAAAACAGGGAGCAGAATAAAGCCTCCTTAGTCCAAGGGGAAAAGAATGGTGTGTGACCTGCTGCTCCACCGTGATGCACAGAAGTTAATGAGGCTGGATGGAATCCACACGAGGGTGCTGAGGGAGCTGGTGGAAGTGCTTACCAAGTCACTCTCCATCATCTACCAGCAGTCCTGGTTCACTGGAGGTCCCAGATGATGGCAAATGTGACCCCCATCTACAAGAAGGGTCAGAAGGAAGATCCTGAGAACTACAGGCTTGTCAGGATGACCTCAGTGCCAGGGAAGGTTATGGAACAAATCATCCTTAGTACCATTGTGAGGCAGATATAGGACAACCAAATGTTCAGGCCCAGTCAGCATGGCTTTATGAAAGGCAGGTCTTCCTCTACTAACCAGATATCCTTCTGTGACAAGATGACCTGCTTAGTGGATGAAGGAAAGGCTGTGGATGTGGATGTTAGCAAATCCTTTGACAACATTTCCCACAACGTCTTCCTGGAGAAACTGGCTGCTGATGGCTTAGATGGACCCACTCTGCATTGAGTGGAAAACTGTCTGGATGACTAGGCCCAGAGAGTGATGATGAATGTTGAGAAACCCATTTGGCTTCCTTGGTACAATTTATGCTGGTGATGCTTCTCTGAGATGGAGTTTAATCAACCAGCAGTAGTCCTTCATAAAGCTGCTGAATGGATGAAGTTTTGGGCTTATGATACCACGGAAGTCTGCCTGAACAGCAAGGTCATGCATAGCAAAAATAAACAACCTGTGCCTGGAAGGTTAGCTGTCAACATCAAGTGCAAGACGAGGATTTTTGTCCCTGTCATGTCCTTTTTTGATGATTTTTGAGCAAGACTGTTCTCCAGTACTTCTTTATTCATTATTTTTCTGCAGAAATACTTCATTTACTAAAAGAGATGGTGTGTGGAGACACATGCTGACCTTTAGAAGTTGTTCAGATGTGGTGGTGTTGTACAGAAGTACTCTGAAATAAAAATGTTGGGACTCCTTGTGGTTATATTCTTCTTGCAGGCTGGTGCTTTGTATTTCAGTTCTGTTTCTTGGAACGTTTTTGAAAGCTGCAGGCACATTTTTATACTTTAAGCCTGAAGAGTGAAGCTGTGTAAACAGAGGATGATTGAGGTCACAGATATATTTGGATAGTTGATTCCAGTTTTATTTGCCTTCAATTGCTAATCAGTTACCTTTTATGCCTGAGTGTGCATAGCATTGTGAAGAAGTTTCTTGAGATAATTTATTTTTTTTCTATTGACTTAACAAATAATAAATAAATAATAAATAATAAAGTAGTTTTGCTGGTCAGGCTCTTCAAAATTCCAGTTCTTTAGAATTTAAATTTCAAACAAAAATGACACTTAAGAAACAATCTGTTTTATATGTCATGCTTGCAGGCTCTTTTGAACACCTTTGCACCTCTTCTTTTGTTTGTCTGCTAAATACCTTCACCATTCACTGAGTAGTATACCTATGCAAAGTCTGTTTGCTGCTCTTGTTCTAACTGAATACCTGTACCCAGCAGAAATACAGTGGCTTAGAAAAGTTCAAATTTCACACTATTCCTGCCTTTCTGTGACATTTGAGAATATAGAAAACCATTTCACTCTGTGCAGTGAAATGGCTTTTTCTTGTCTAGAGAATAAAGGAGGTGTGCATGCATTGTATTACTTACAAAAAGAATCTGACAGCCTTTCTGTAGAAAGGCTTGCTGATGAACCTATGTGATTCACATTGAGTTTCTCTAAAGGGGTGTCAAATCTTAATGCTCCCATGGGAGATACCCGAGTCTTATCGGGCATGACTGGCTCAAAAAGAAAACTAAGTACTGTTTTTCTTTCTAGTGATTACTATCTAAGTGTTATCGACAGAGCACAGTTAAAGGGATTTCCTGAATATATCCTCTACTAAGTAAAAAAGTGTTAGGAATTGCTTATGGAGAGTTGAATATTACAACAGTACTAAGTAGATGTTAATAGTGTTTGGTTGCTAAAGGCAACGTAAGTAAAGTGTGGATTTGTTCAGGGTACGGTGCCCTCAGGTATGCAGGAAGAGTAAGAGCTGATCATAACTACCTGTGCGATAGCCTGCTGTTGTTTCATACTTGGATGCTTTGCATTTTTGAAGCAGGTGAATGAATCTTTGGAAATGATACTGGGGGCTGTTTGATATTTCATCATACTATTGAAATGTTTACTTTTAAATAGCATATTTAAAGTGCATTACTTTCTGAACCTGATTATCAATCACCTTTGTTATGCTGCCGTTACAATATATTGTGTAGTTCCCTTAGAGCCATTTTCCACTGTTTTTGTTTACTGCAGATCATCAGTTTTCTTGAAATCAGGCCTCTTGAGTGCCTAATTATGTGTATAGGTACCTGATCTGTAGCAACCAAACTTTGTCCTGAGTGTCTGTATCTCCTGAAACTTGCAGATATGTTCTTTCAGTTTTGATAAGGGTATCATATGTGAAGAGGATTATGTATTTAGAAAGTTGATTGTGTTGTCTGGGTCAACAGATTTGATTTAGAAATCTAAATTAAATAGTATTTAATGGTGATTGTTTTCTCCTTTTTCCCATTAGTTTGTAAAAGCTCCTGTTATCCTCATCTATACATTACTTGGTGTATGGATTCAGTATCCGTGCAGGCTGAAATTCTCATTTGAGTAGATTACTGTATTTTTCCAGTCTAGTCCTATTAATAAATATCCTGAGGCTTGCAAAGGACTTTGTTGTTTAAACAAAATAATCTGAAGATCATCAATTGATAGATGGGTATTAAGGTTGCTTAAAAATTTGAAAATATATTTATGCTTTCCAGTTGGGCTCTTGAATGAACATAAGATATAGTGCTAACTGTATGGAAACCAAACCAAATCCATAAACAAGTTGTGCAGGAAGAAAAACGTAGGTATTTGCAGCCTAGTCTCGTTCTTGCTGAAATATGTCCCGGCTCTTGAAACAGATGTTGAGTCCAGCTTTGTGCAGAGGCCACACCCTCTGTTTCCCTTGGCAAATTGTCTCGCATTCCAGCGACCCTCTGGGCAAAACATCCTTTAATTGGTACTGTGGCCTTAAATGTTTCTTTTTTTCTCTGTGGTAAACTGTTCATCTTTATGTCACTGCAGGCTGTCATTAATATCTTCATACAGTGATTATGTACTCCTTTAATAGCAGCTTTTGTAGCTGCACATACTGAATGTCAGAAATATTCTCCATTTCTATGAAAGCTACCTTAAAACCAAGTGAGTGTTTTATTTTAGTGCAGAGTTTGGTACTAAGTAACATGTGACAGAGCACTGGAATTTTTTGTTAGTTTGCAAGCAGAGATCTCTATGAATAATTGGGGAACCCCCTGATTAGCTGGATGCTTTTTCTCCCAGATGTCGGTTTCTGTGGTCTTTCCTTCTGAATGCTTTCATGCTTGGGTTTGTAGCCTGTTCCAGCATCTCAGCACATCTGGACAAATGGTAGAAACAGGTGGTAGGAGAGAAAGAGCATGACTTGGCGTTTTACTGGAGGGTGAATGTCTTTCAGAGCTACAGCTGCTGATTCTCTTTCTTCTTGTGCGATCTGCAATGTCTTGCAAAGGTAGGAGTAGGAACAATGACCAGAGGAGTTTTCTTTCAATCTCTGAGAAGTAAATGGGAACTTCAGGAGCTGCCATTCCAGTGAGGAATGTGAGTTGCTCAGGTCTTTAGAAGGTGTACGTACCTTGATGATGAATTTTCACTGGAGATATGTCTGACATACACCTGTGTAGCTCTCAGCATCGTATGAGTGACAGATAGTGAATCTCAACCCTTCTGTTCAGCTCAGAAATAAGGGATTTACCCCATTTTAGTGGGGAGCTGCTGACCTGTGTCACTGTAACCTCAGAGTTGAATTGCTGTGGTGTTGCATGCTTGGGAGGACTGTTGGAGGAACACCAGAGATGATTGATTGCAGAGGTGGAGCACTATGTAACAGCTGAGCATTACATCCCTTGCTTTCATTTATGTGTGATGTATAAAAAGCCTAAACCATCTAGGAGCAAATGGCAAAGGATTTCACCTGTTCTCATGTGATGCAGGGATGAAACCAGGAAGCCCCAAGCCCTTTTGGAATTAAACTTGGCAAAGGAAGTAAAGAAAAACGAGAAGGACTTTTCCAAATACATCAGCAGCAAAAGGAAGATTAGAGAAAATGTGAGCTTGCTGATGAACAAGGAGGATGCCCTGATGATGGAGGATGCAGAGAAGGCTGAACTACTGAATGCCTTCTTTGCCTCAGTATTCACTGCCAAGGCTGGTCCTCAGGAAGCCCAGTTCCTGGAGGATAGTAGGAGTCTATGAAGTCTGAAGAAAGGAAGACTTTCACTTGCTGAACAAGGATGGAGCTAGAGACCTGTTGGGCAAGCTTAACACCCATAAATCTATGGGATCTGATGGGATGCACCCACGAGTGCTGAGGGAGCTGGCTGATGTTATTGCTAAGCCACTCTCCATCATTTTCAAATGATCATGGAGAACTGCTGAGATGCCTGAGGACTGGAGAAAGACCAATGTCACTCCAGCCTTCAAAAATGCAAGAAGGAGGACTTGGTAAACGACAGGCTGGTCAGCCTCACCTCCGTCCCTGGAAAGGTGATGGTAAAGCTCATTCTGGATACCATCTCAATACATATGAAGGAAAAGATGGTTGTTAGGGGAGTCAACATGCATTAACCAAAGGGAAATCCTGCTTGACCAACCTGATAGTCTTCTGTGAGAGTATAACTGGTTGGGTGGGAAGACCAGTGGATGTGATCTACCTTGACTTCAGTAATGCTTTTAACACTGTCTCCTATAATATCCTCATAAAAAAGCTCAGACAGCGTGGTTTGGATGAGTGGATGGTGAGGTGGATTGAGAACTGGCTGAATGACAGAGTCCAGAGGGTGATCAACTAAGCTCTGGCAAGTTGGAGGCCTGTGGCCAGTGGAGTTCCATAAGTGTCAGTTCTGGGGCCAGTCTTATTCAACATCTTCATCAACAACCTGGATGAGGGGACAGAATGTACCCTCAGCAAGTTTGCTGATGACATCAAACTGGAGCACTGGCTGATTCCCCAGAAGGCTGTGCTGCCATTCAGTGGGACCTCGACCGGCTTGAGAGTTGGGCAGAGAGGAACGTCATGAGGTTCAATAAGGACAAGTGCAGAGTCTTGCATCTGGGGAGGAACAACCCCCTGCACGAGTACAGGCTGGGGGGTCGAACTGCTGGAGAGCAGCTCTGCAGAGAGAGACCTGGGAGTGCTGGTTGATAATAAACTGAACATGAGCCAGCAATATGCCGTTGTGGGCAAGAAGGCCAATGGCATCCTGGGATGCATCAAGAAGAGTGTGTCCAGCAGGTCGAGGGAGATTTTCCTCCCCTTCTGCTCTGCCCTGATGAGGCCTCATCTGGAGTCCTGTGTCCAGCTCTGGGCTCCCCAGCTCAAGAGGGACAGAGAACTTCTGGAGAAAGTCCAGCACAGGGCCACCAAGATGATTAGGGGATTGGAGCATCTTCCTTACCAGGAAAGAAAATGTGCCATTGTCCTTTTTGATTGCTAGTCAGTGGATGATTTACCTTCTGACTAATTTGTTGCTGTGGTGTGGTTTTTTTTGTTTTTTTCTTTTTTTTTAAATTCTCCCTTCTATGAGTTCTTTAATGGAGAACAGTAGTTTCAGTACAGGTGATTCATGGTATTAGAAATATCCCTTGCAATTCTAACTATCTGGTAGTGTTGTATTATTTGAAAGCATTCCTTGATATGATAAATTTTGGAGTCTGTATTTATTGAGTCTTTCTGCATGAATTTGGGTAATTTATTTGTCAGTGATGCTTAACAGAGTCATACATTTTTACTTCTGGAGAGGGTACATAATGGCTGAAGAGTACTGAAATCTTTCAGTGCTAGAACAGTGTTTCTGGCTATAAATTAAAAGTTGTCATACTGAGCCTAATAGGCTGAGCTGGAGTCGAGATTGTGACCCTTCCTGTAGTGGGATGCGTTTGAGATTTCTTATCCTGTATGTCACACTATTTTCTATCACTTTTTGTTTATGCATTTCCATTATCCATTTAATGTCATCTAATTTTGTTTTGGCGCAGGCTTTTTCAAACCCAGGTGAGCAAGACCTGTTTTTGTGCCTTCGAATATGTCACAGTGGCATTGAGACATTTTCTGTGAAGTGATGTGAGGAAAAAAACAACACTTTGGATTTTTAAATGTATTGTCTTTCGGTGACTTATAGGTCTGCACAGCTCAATTTGAAAAGATGCCTTTGTTAGGAGCCAGTCTTGTACACTTAGCCAGCTGAAGCCTCAGGCTGTGGATTTTTTTCTTTCTCCTGGGATGTTGCCAATACAAAATACACAGTAATTGTTAGTGTGTAGCAAGACTCTTTTAATGCTGTTGCAACTCCTTTTTGTCTCTGCAGGTCTGAAAAAGGTGAAGGGCAGTATTTCTGTCCCAAGTGTGAATAGAGAGTAATTGAAATGCACACAGAGAGCTCTTCTGATGAGTAGCAAGCTCCTGGACCAAACACCCCAAAGCATTGGGCAAGAAATAAGGGCCAGGAAGCCCTTACAGTTATTATCTATGAGTATAAATATAGTACCTTCTACCTTAACTTGCATGTAACATTAAGCAGAGTTTACTTATATCTTACTTTCAACTTATTTTGTACCAATAGTGTGAATCACTTGCCCTTTATGTAGAATTCAGTCCTGAAAAAGGACTTTTGACTGAAGAAACATCATTGAATTCCTTTCCTTTAGTAACACGTTCCTAAGGATGATTTTTTTGCTTATTCCTTTTTTTTTAAAGTCCTTTTAAATCCTGTGTTCTGCAAGCAAGTGGCAAAATGAGAGGTTGTGAAATACAGATACTTTGTAGGTTGTTCACAACCATCTTGTAAAAACTCAGTGCAGGGCACATTATCAGCCCAACTGATCCTATATTGTTTCTAATGGAATAATTGCACTTTTAAATGAATTTTCTAGCCTCCTCTAAATTTTCGATGTTAAATACAGTGCAATGTGATATTGATAGTTATTTACTTTAATATGTGAGGTTTTGCAAATTAGAATATCCCTTTCTTTTAAGTCACAGTAAATAGCAGAGTTTTTCCACTTCGGATGGGTTTTTTATGTGTTCATATTTAATTTGCTAACACACGCTCTCCAATATAGGTTTATTAGTACTTTGTTGAGATCTTCATGGTCATTTGCTAATTATATTTCCTTTGATTTTGCTGGAGTCATTTTGCAAGTCGGGGTTTTGGTTTGAACCCTTCAAGTTCACTTGTCCTGGAGGACTTCAGTTGCAAAGATGTAGAAGACTGATGTTAAGATGATTCCCCCTCTGTTTATCTCCTTGTCTTGTATGGATTGTCATCACATTGTGTGATAGTCTTGTGTTTGAAACACTTGAATGTTTGATCTCTTATCTAACATTGTTCCTCTCTTAAGGGTGTTGAGCAAGGCTACCTCAAGATTTTGTTTTACAAAGGTGATATTTTGTTTACAAGTATATATTACAAATGCTCTATCTTAAGTTTTCTGAAGAGCTGCAACTTTGCATACACTGAAGTCTGGAGTAAAACAAACTTTACAGAATCATAGAATGGCAGGGTTTTGGCAGGGATCTTCAGAGATCATCTAGTCCAGCTCCCTTGCCAAAGCAGGTCCACCTAGATCAGGTCACACAGGATTGTGTCCAGGTGGGTCTTGAAGACCACTAATGAAGGAGACTCCACATCCTCCCTGGGCAGCCTGTTCTTCACTGAATGCAGATTTAAATCATTGCTTTTGAAAATCCAAGCACTCACGTGACTGCTTGACAAGAGTGAAGATGGTTTCAGTGTTCTGAGAATTACTTGTGCAGTCTTTGTTTAAAATAAGTTTTTATCTATTTTGTCTTTCCTTTTAAAAGGCAAATTAAATTAATTTTCTCTTCATTATCAATGGAGTTGAGCTTTTGAAAGCAAACTGTTGATCTGAAACATACCTTGTCAACTTAGAGGTATTTTAGTTAAGTCCAACTCAGAAACAAATCAGTTATGTGGCTTTTCATGAAATCAAATTTATAAGCTGATAGGAGCAGAGCTTGTACTTAGTTTGGTCTGTGAAGTGTTTAAAATGCATTTTGGTGCGTTCAGAGGTAATATTGCTGGGAGAGTGTACATATGTCCTTGGTTTTCGCAAATAACCTTGTTGTGTTCTGGGTGATTCATCTTGGTGTTCTCAGACATTAAACATATTTTTTCCCTCAACTAGCAGTAATGCTATTCATCTTTCTGTTAACTCAGTAGAATTGGTATTTATCTATTAAGGATGCAAAAGCAAAGGGGAAAAGAGGAGGTTACATCTATTCTGGGATAAGTGTCTGCACTTAATGGACTTACCATGAGGAATTAATGTGTCTTGCTATTCATATTATTTAATTCTGCCTGAACCAGCCCTAAGCTATCTTTGTGGATCCATTTTAAAGCCAACTTGGATGCAACTTGAAACAGGGTGATTGGAGCACAGCAACAATAAATACTCTGACTCACCACAGTGCATATTTAGGTATTTAGATAGTTATTTAACTCTTAAGTGCAGTCTCTCAATCTCGTTCCAAATAAGTAGATAAAGAAACAGGCCTTCTTGATGGCATCAATCAGACAAACAAAGTTGCTTTTACGTGAGCTTTCTTGGATTTTTTTTCAGGCCTTCTCTACATGAAGCAGAAGTGGGAAAACAAATGGCTGCATATTCCACGTCACTTACTATAATTATGTCTTCTGATGAAATTTCTTTGCGTTTGGGATTGTCTTTTTTGTCCATATTGTCCCGCACACATTTCAGATGGTCCCAGCTCTATGAATGGCGCTTTCAATGATGCTCATAAATAAGCTAGTCTAGTGAAGATTGAAGATCAAGACTTTTCCTGTCCTACTGCATTGACCTGCTCTGAACTACAGGAGCGTTCTCATTATTTCAAATGAGAAAAGTGACACGGTTTTTGGGTGGGCACTCTAGATGCAGTGTTGTTGAGAGTTTAGCGGGCAGTTATTGGGCAATTATTTCTCTGAAATACTGTTCCTTAAACCCTGTTCTTTTTGGTGGTAGCTTTTGTCTTTCAACAAAAAATAGTTTTTGTTAAAAAGAAGGAAGAAAAACCCAGAAAGTTGAGAGTTGACAGCACCAGAAGGTAATTGGATTAGTTGTGGGAATGAAAAGAATACCGACTTGGAGAAAAATTTAAGGGCCAAGATATATCTGTAGGTGAACTTACAGAAATAACATTGATGTAATTGAATTTTACTCACAGCTGTGCTTGCAGAGGGATGCCTCTTCTATGGCATGTAGTCTGGATCTGATGCATAAAGCCAACTTATCCTGAAGTTTTTCAGGTTGCATGATAGTTTTGACAACCTGCTTTCTGTTGCTGCCTTTTAATCTTTGTGTACCTCTTCTTTACCTCAATCAGAACTATGTCTGCCTTTTGGTCTTGTGCTGGGGAGAGTCTGTGATGATCCTATAGGCCACCTCTTAGTTCAGTTGTTTAAATTTGTGCCAGGAGTGTTTGATAGTTTCCTGGATCATTTGCGCTTCCCATAGGTTTGTACCCTCTTAATTGTGTTTAAATTACTTCCTAAGTGACCTCTGAAAGATGTATTTCTAGTCTTAGTAAGCCAAGGTAGGTGTAAACTGAGTATCAAGGAAAATGGTACAGTGTTAAAAAAAAAAAAAAAAAAAAAAAAAAGAAAGAATAGCTTTCCTTGAGCTCCTTTAATTGTCCACATGCCCCTCTATTGCTTCGGTACACACCTTCCTCCCATTTGTAGTAGGCTTAGGTTGTATTTAGTGCTCGCACTTTACTTTGTTTCACGGACTGCAGAGGGACCAGAGGAAATGATCTCTTGACTAAGTCTTGTAATTATTTTTCCCCTGAGAATCTCCTTCAGAAAGAATGGCAACAACAAACACAAAAAGCACTCTGGACACAAGCTGATGCAATTATTACTCACGTGTTTGCCAAATTACGGGACTGATCCTTTTCCCGAAACTTTCAAAGAAATGAATTAATTCTGTTTTGGTGGAACTTTTTATAAGAATATCAGTCTTTGAGCCTGCAATTCTTCATACTTGCTCAAAGCTCAAAAGTGATTTCTTTGGAAGGAAAATATTTGGAAAGTTTAGCAAAATTCCACTTGGCCAATATCTAGGAATGTGAGACTCGGGGGACCTCCTGAGCCATGAATCCCTGCCTCTTTCTGTTGCACACAGCTACGCATAATCCCTTACATAAACACAGCAGGCTCCGTGTCTCAGAAGTAGGGGTTGTTTTTTTTTTGGTTCACTCCTTCAACTGAAGAGTTCTTCCAGAGCTCTGTGACTGACAGTCATCTTTTCATATTGTCCTAAATTTATTCTTGAGGCAACACGAGATTTTAGCTTAAACTGCACTTCTGCAGCCCTACTTATTGAAGTTTTTCCCCTTTCATTTTGTTTTGGCTGAGAAAGGGAAGTTGGCTCTTTGCTGTGATGGACGTATTAATTCTATGCCTCTGCCTAGAAAATATCCCTTGCACTTGTTGGTCTCTTCAGGTGTGGGCTTCATGCCCAGTGGAAACAAATGACTGCCTGGGAGAGCAGAGTGACTGGAGCTCATATCATGGCCTGAAGTCAAAGAGAAAATATCCTCTGTCTTGATCCCTCCCCCACCTCAACTATAAATGGAGCCCAAGCTTAGCAGTTGACATCAACATTGCAGCTTTCTTCATTTAGATTAATACCGCCTTTGGTGACCTTTTCAACTCCTGGCTTTTTCTTTTTTTTTCATTTCCCATCTTGTAAATAGATGCCTTAATCAGCTTTATTCTACAGTTGTTCAGAAGAAGCATCCCCTCAGAGCCTGAGATCTGCTGCCTCTGTAGGACAGGAGAAGAGGAAAGCTGAGCACATACCTAATCTTTCTTACTCTGCTGGAGTTTGTCTGGAAGTGTGTTTTGCATGACTTCTGATTCTGGGGACAGAAGAGGGGGAGGTGGAGTTCAGAGAAGGAAAAAGTATTGATAACAGAGAAAGATAAAAGGATTTAGCTAAGCAGACCCTGCTGACAACTCTGCTGTTGTGTTTGGAAGCCAGCATGCAGTATCAGCACTAATCCCTTATGGCCCCTGTACCCCTCAACTCTTGCACCAGTACCCCTGGCATAGCCCACAGAGTATAAAAAATGTTGGCATTTTGTGTACTCTACATGGAAGAAGTTCTGAGATGCCTCTCTACCACATAAAACCATAGTAAGCAAAGCAGATGTTTGTTACTATGGGGAAACCTTTTGCTCATGTGGACAAATTTATTTTGTTTGCATCATTGCTACTGTGACAAACACTGATTTTTGTATGGATAGCTTAATTTGGAGGAAGCTTTTGCATTTCCTTAGCAATAGTTACAGATGCATTGGCAATGGAAGAAATTGGAACTCTAACTGGAGTGTAATATACTTATTTAACAAAGATGACTATAACTTAAAAGAAATGGGAACTTCTTCAGTCCCCTTCTTCTCCCTAATTCATTCGCTTCACTGATGTTATTCTCTGCTGTGGAAAAAATGAGAAAACAGAATATATGAGATAAAGAAGACACAGAACAGTACATACTGTCTAAAGAAAATCTGCAAACTGAGTTAATTTAAAAATGACATGTGTTTTCCATTCTTCTATTACATAGCTGCACTTAAGATTTAAAATCATTATCTTTGTTTTAAGCAGTGTCCCTTTGCAGTGCACACACTCACCAAGGACATGTAGCATTTTCTGGGGGAAATGTAATTTGTATTTGTAAAAATCTAAGGCTGACATTAAAGATATAATTATGTTAAGTAAAGAGATTTTTTTTTTTGCCTGTCATGAATCTGAATGGGGAAAAAGAGGAACAGATCTATATATGCCTCATTGATGTATAAGTGTGCCAGCTCTCTCCTACATCTTTTTCCACAAGGCTGTAAAGCTTAGTAGCACTTAGCTAAATGTTCAAAGGAAATACATGCCAATATGGTTTTAAGGTCAGCATAAGGCGTTTTTTGAAGTGATGACTCATGAAAAGTGTCAGGAAGTGCAACTGCACTCAAATTGCTTAAAACTGCCTTTGTTACACTACAGAGGTGAGATGTGCTTCTGAGCTGGCAAATCAAGATAAAATTGTCTTCAGACTTGTCCATCTGTAAACATCTGTCTAATGTAGACAAGAATCTCCTGTTAGGTCAGATTGACTAATTCTCTGACAATTTTTGGCAGAAGGGGTCCACAAATCTGAGAAGTTTTTAAAAGCTTGGTGAGGTTTATGAGGTTTTTCAGTTTTCCTGTCTGAGTTTTGTGTGAAATAGGCAACAGCATTAGTTCTGCTTCCCAAGCTGTGCCAGAACAGCATAGAGGTGGTGAGAAGGCTACTCCAGTTACTGATGTCCTAGACGGCCTCGTGATTTGATGGGGTGGAGCAAAGACACGTGCACTTGCCCTTGCCTTGTCGTGCTTTACGTTTCCTGGGCAGGTTTAAGATGCGAGATGAAGTGGAATGCTGTTAAGAGTTTGCTATAGATCCTGAGTTCATCTTTGTTCTACAAGTTCTTAATGTTGATAAAGAAAGAAATACTACTGGGAGATACAGGTCTGGGAAACTTATTTCTTCAAGAAGATACTGTTAATAATGATAGGAAGGATTTTCCTGGATATAGTAGTCATATTTCTTCTCCCAATAGTTATTGAATGAAAAGATCACTGTCTTTCAGGATTAGCTTTGGTATGTAGGAATTACCTTGTTGAAGAACTCATGAAAACAGTCCTAAATAAATGCTTACCTCTTAATTGATTTTAAATACGAAGTTGAACAAAATGCAATCATAAAGTAAGGAAATTAATTAACTGAAGACGTCAGGTAAGACATTTTAAAAGAAACTGAAATCATCAAACTCTAAGCTGTACATAAAATGTTTTATTGGAAATGCAAATGTAGAATTAACTGCTTCAGAACAAAGGGTAAGCATAGATTCTATAAAGATGTGACTTGGAGGTTAAAGGCTTCTGTGAAAGTCAAAAGTAAAGCTTGAGTTCTTTACAGGGGAAAATGACACAAATTGAAGATGTTCTTCAGACACAATGAGGACTGAAATGAAGCTATGATGCATTACAGGTGTAGTATACCTTAAAAATAATCTAGGTTTGACCTCAAAACCAGATATATTTTCTACCTCCACCGTCAACAGTTTGATTACATTGGAGATGCTGTGTTGAAACCAAGATAAATTGTATAAGTGATTCTCCAATTAAAGAACAAAACCTAAGTGTCTGATCTTCCCAGATCCTGAGAACCATATTAGAGGCATCATAACTGACCATAAGATTTCCACAAGGTGAAAAGTCTTGTGTAGGTAGGTTATTTTCCCCCAGCTATGTTGATTGTTCTTGTAAAATATATTGCTCTCTCTGCAAGTCTTACACTGGCTGTGTCATTAGATATCATCTCAAAATATTGTAAGGGGCTGACATAAAATGTAAAAATCAATCTCAAGCATTTTTTGTAGATCAGTCATTTCAGCACTGCTCACATATGGCTGGAGAATAACAAATGTATTTATTGCTCTTAAGCAGCAAAAATGTGACTCAGGCACCTATGGATTGATTATTTTGTTGTGTGATTATTCTGACATCTGTTGTGTGAAGGACTAGAACAAGGAAATCATTATTAAAGACAAGGAACAATGATTCATGGAAGTCGAGGGGAAAGGAAAGCATAATTTTACCATAGCCAAATTGTACCAGAATAATTTGATAGTTCTCTTTGATAGTTGTTGTGTCTCTGAGAAGTGTTTGTGTTGTGGGTTTAGTGCCTCTCCCCCTTTTTTTTTTTTAATTTTTCTATACTTGTATTCTTGTAGAATATATCAGCTGTTAGATTTTTGTTGGTAGAAAACGGGAAATGTTATACCATTGCAAAGAGCACAGGTACAGTTTCATTGAGAAACATTGAGTGCGTTTTTAGTGTGCCATGTTCAGGAAAGACAAGTTAATGTCTAGAGGAAATGTAAGAAAATATTTAAGGAAATAAAGGTACTGTCATCTTGAGGAGAATAACTTTGCTCAGCCTAGTGAAAGGGGAGATGAGAAGAGTGTGATTATTGTCAATTAATGTATTAAGGGAATAAATGGGAAAGAAAGATAATACTTTCCATTAAAGCATAGCAGTGACAACAAATGAATCATGAACTGGGCATAACTCAGGTTAGCAATTAGGAGACTCCTATGGAAGCAGTGTGTTTCTTAATCTATCAGTCAGAGGATGCTCACCTTCATCTTTTCATCAAAAGTGTTATCTGGAATAGGAAATACTTGTTCTACCCAGGATTTATGGGGCCCACAAGAAGTGTTGATTTTCACAGAAAAACTTAGATGAATTAGATTTGCACTGGGGATTTTGTGGTGGTTTCTATGTATAAGGATTATTAGCACTGTGTATATCTTTTCAAAGGCTCCTATTCCACTCTAAATAAATGAAAAATATAGCCTTGAGTATCCACAGAGACAAAATGTGCTGGAGGCCATAAAACCTGGAAAAGTTATATTTTCATGTCTAGACTTCTTTTTTGAATGGTGTGTATTTACAATGGGAGAGATTGCTTTATAAGACAAAATCCCATGTACCAATTGGTCTTTTGGGCTTTGAAGTATATCACTATCATGAAAACAGGAAATGCAGAATTTAAGCAAATGAAGATCGGTAGTCAAGTGTATTTGGAAAATAAAGATTGAGCTTTAAAGTCAAAAGGACAGAAGAACAGCTTGTAATTTTAATGCAATGATTGAATCCAATTAAACTTTTCCCCAGTTTTTTACCATTTATAGGGTACTTTAAAAAATATATTTTAAGGTTTCTGCTGCATGGAAGAAATGTCATTTGTCCATCCCTTTCCCTCTGGTGAGAGTATGTTTACAAATATGAGAAAGAATGGGTGTTAGGAGGATGGAGCCAGGCGCTTCTCAGTGATGTCTAATGATAGAACAAGGGGCAACAGGTACAAGCTGGAACATGAGAGATTCCAAAGAAACACAAGAAAGAATTTCTTCACTGTGACGTTGATGGAGCTGAAACAGGCTGCCCAGATGGATTGTGGAGTCTTTTTCTCAGCGGAAGTTCAAAACCCACCTGGACGAGTTCTTGTGTCACCTACTCTAGGTGGTCCTGCTCTGGCAGTGGGTTGGCCTAGATAATCTTTCGAGGTCCCTTCTAGCCCTTGAGATTCTGTGATTCTGTGAGAAGTGAGGGTAGTGTTTTTGTCCCCATGTGCATGGGGACAGAGCATGATTTGATTCTTGCAGAGGGATAGAGAAGAGCCTTGGGAAGTGCTAGCAGCCCAGCCCAGCAAATATGTGAGGGTTGTGTTTTTTGTTGTCCGTTTTTTTGGTTTTTTTTTTTTTTTTAAAGACAGAAGCTATGCAGCCTTAAAAGGACATGTTTAAATTTTTGTATGTGTGTGCTGAATATGTCAAGTTTGTAAGAAGCCAGTGATTCTCACATTCTTTTAAAGTGAAAATTGTAGAATACTTCACATACTGTTTCTCACTATAATACAGATTCTGTCTTTTACTATGAGTAGAATCGTAAAACTGGATTTACTGAGAAATGGCATGTGTACTGTTTTCATAATTTGCCATTTAAAAATGGATCAAGAGGCCAGAATCTGCTGGCTTCTAACAACCTTGACATAGTGCGCTCAGAAAGAACCCGCTTTCCTCCCCCTCACCCTGCAAACCTAAACAAGTCCTTTTAAGGCTGTATGAGAAGGATGGCTGATAGTTACAGATATAGGTGCTATATAAATCATTAAATAAGTGAACTAAATAATGTGAGAAGGACTGGAGTGAAATGGAAACCAGAAATCGCAGCAAAAATGCAAAGCTCCATAGAAATTATCTGGAGGTTTGATACCTTCCATGCCTTTTTGCCTTAAAATTGATTCAGATATTTGGGGAGTGTATAGTCTATTCCTGTTACATGAGCATAGTTGAGCTAGTATCTCAAAAAAGGATCCGAAAATGTGTCTTACTGCCACTTGGTAACTGGCTTCCATGGATTGCTAAAGAATACTGCAATGGAGGCCTTTTGGATTTCAGTGCATGTGGTTTGCTAATGGAGAACCACCAGTGGAGTGCTCATTGGCCTGTCTTTTTTCAGAGCACTTCCTTAGCTTACGATTATTTTGTAGCAGGCAAATCCTGTGAGCCTTTGAACAAAGTGAAAAATAGGATTGCTGCTTTAGGAAGACTTCATTCCCTTCCTGTGTGTGTTACATGTCTGGCTTTTCCCATTTCCAGCTTTTGTGATTAGATTGCATGCTACACCCAATTTTCCTCCTGCCAGGCACTGTGTTTCACTAACCATCACTGGCTTTAGCACTGTTGCTTTTTGATATGTGACTTTATTATGAAATGTGTGTTGGGTTAATGGGCATGCGGTGCTTGTCTTTGCAAGCTGATACAACAATCTCGGTTTCTTTTTCCTATTCTGAACTTTATTAATTTAGATATTAGCATGAGTTTAATGCAATATCACTTAGATTAGCAAGATGTTAAAATCATTCCTGTAAGTCAAATCCCTTAATGCATCTTCTCATCTGTGAAACTCCTCTGGAGCGGCCTTGGTTTAGCCAAAGCTGCTTGCTAGCTTTGGTAACAGGCTGTGAGCCGTGGCGTGGCAATGAATAAATGTAATACAGTAAAGTCTATCCTGATAAAATTTTGGATATTACTCATATATGCAACTTTTAAAACATATTTGATTTCTGTGTGACTTGTAGTGTATCTCTATCTACAGGACTCTGATCCTAATCCCTTTAACATGAATGGGAGTTGTTTCTTCTCTCACCGGAGTCAGTTGAAAAAGCCTACAGTCTGGTTTTTCCCCTCCTAAATATTGCTTGCGACAGACACTCTAGCACCACTTAAGCATTCTCAGGTGTCTTGTCTTTTTTTCACCTCTGGAAGTGACTTTATTACCGGATTTTTAATAGTATCTCTTTAACTGAGCTTTGACTTAATTTGTCATCATTATGATATAGAGGACAGAACAACTTTACAAGAATCCTCAATATTTTATTACTAACAAGTATTAACATGCCACACTACTGTACAGACAGTACAGAATGCAGGTAAATCCAATTGTGGATAAATGCTTGCCAAATATGACAAGTTAATCCTCTTTACCTCTGTTAGTAAAAAACACTATGCTAATTGAAGGTGTAAAGACTCATGCCATCTTTTCACATTTGTCTTCTCTTTAATGTTGACTAACTTCTGTTGCTGATGCTGTTTTGACATCAATGAAGGTCATGTATTACATTTGTCATGGAGTATACAGTTAACTAGTTCTGTATATTTGAATTCCCTCTCTGTGAGGAAATAGGATCAAGACACAATGTATTGGGACAGCTTTTGTATAAGAAAGCATCCTGTCAAGAGGACAAGGCAAGAGACTTGATGAGGGCAGTGCTATTCCTGATTGTGTCTTAGCATCAGATAGATGTCAATATTTGTGGGTAGAGCTGCCCATAAATAACCTTAAGTCCAAAGGAAATATATCCTTCTACTCTGGAGTAATTTGAAGGGAGCAAGACAAATGAAAGCTGCTCAAAGAAAGAAATAGTCTGGCTTATCTTTATGGATTTGTGACTTTAGAAAACATGTAAGTTTTTATTTTGAGAATTGCTGTCTTTGCTTTACAGTAAAAGACCAGACTGTTTCCTTGGAGTTCTTCCCTAGCCACACAATTTTGGGCAACTTCATATTCAGATTTAAATCTAATTTCTTTGAGTCAGCCTCATCACTGGCATGAAACAGTAAAATAAAATCTAAATGTGGTGGACTTATTTTGAATGGAAAGGTTTATAGACTTATTAATTTCTTGGGTAGTTTGGTAATGGGTTGCTCAGACAAATGTTTTTTACATTCTTTCTTACTTTATTTTTTGTTTGTCCCCTAAAGGAGAGCTTTTGCTTTTGGCAGTGATTTTTATTGGCCCTATTTAGATGGAGTAGAACTGTGCAGCCAGCACACTTTCATATGCTGCATAATGAAAAAGTGTGTGCTATCATTTTGAATTATGCAGAAATTTGTTTTCATAGTAGCTTTGAATATTCCATGGTAAGTAATTATTTATCACAATAGATACTTTTTTTTTTCCAAGAATGTACTAATTAATACTTTTAAAGAATCCAAGACTGACAAAATAGCATGATGTTTTTGTAAATGAGACTTTGGCACATATTTTCTCAGCTGGTTGGTAAACTACTGTAGATAAAAGTTTTTGTTTATCTGACAGAAGAAGTTTTATGGATTTTAAGAGTTTTTCCTTCCTCTAGGATGGGTGGAGGATGAAAGTGATAACTGACTTGAGTCTACTGATAAACTTAGAAGAATGGCACTGTCAGCTTAAGCGCCTCTTTTCTCTATGTGCATTCCTGCCAGTTTTACAAGTACTGTCTAATATAACTTGTACCAGGGAAAGATTAGAAACTGTCTTTTTGGATTTATTTTTACAGAGTTAGAGAATAGTTAAGACTGGAAGGGCACCTTTGGAAGTCATCTAGTCCTGACCAGAACAGGGTCAGCTACAGCAGGTTGCTCAGAGCTGTATCCTGTAGTGTTTTGGGTATCTCCAGAGATGGAGTCTACACAGCCTGTCTGGGAAACCCATTCCAGTTTTTCACCACTCTTAGGGTGCAAGTTTTTTTCTTATGTTTAGGTGGAGTTTCACTCTGCCTGCCGTCTCTTGTTCTGTCACAGAGAAGAGTCTGTACTTCCTCCCCACATCAGATATTTCTACATATTGATAAGACTCCCCTCCCCAAGGCTTCCTCTCTTCATCTCTCTCAGCCATTCCTTGTACGAGTGAAACTCCTGTCCCTTAATTGTCTTTGTGTCCCTTTGCTGGAGGACTTGCCCCACTAAGTTCTTGTCTCTCTTGTACAGGGTAGCCCAGAACTGAACTCCACATTCCACATGTGTCTCACCCAGGCTGAGTAGAGGGGAAGGATCCTTTCCCTTGACCTGCTGGTGACATTGCTTAATGCAGTTTGGGAAACTTGAGGGCATATTGCTGGATCAGGTTCAACTGCCAGAATCTTTTCTGCAAAACTTTTCCAGCCCGGTGGCTCTGCTGTATTTGGCTTGTATGCTGGACAGTTCTTGTATTATGCCAAAGTGTCCCCAGAGGTCTGTAGCATGTTCTGCCATGATGTGGACCTGGCAGGCAAGCTTGCTATTAAGTTTGTGTACCTTCGTGCTGCTTAGGCAACCTGCATACCCATGAACTTGTGCAGCATTTGGCATCTGTAGCTGGCTTATGAGCCTTGTGATAGCTACTTCACATAACTGTAGGGATCTGCATGGTCCTGCATGGATCTGCAACCCTGGGAAGCACGGTCCAGGGTTGAAGTCAATACTGTGTACTCAGTTTGTGCACACAGTGTAGACAAGGATACACAAGCTTTATCATGCACTGCTAAGCTTTCTCTCTCATAAATACCTTAATATATTACTTTACACCAAGAAGTTAATTAGCATCCAAAAAATTTCGGAACAAGGAGAGTTGGTCTTGCCCTCAGAAAAACAATGGGGATCTGTTGTTAGTATACAACCACTTTCTCTGCGTGGCTTATAGATGCAAGCCTTCTCTCTTGTTAATGTGGGTCTTTCTTTCATATTAAGGAAAAAAACCCTACAGACTAGCTTGTAAACCAACAAAAATTAGTAAGATTCAGGGAGAGATATGTTACCTATCTCTTAGCTTCCTGTTTTTCTGGCTTGCAGCTTGACACTGTTTTCATGTTTATGAAATGGAAGATAGAAAGCTTTATGCATGTTTCAGAGCTAAGAAATCCTGCATGCAGACCTAAAATATCTTGCGACATCTTTATCAAATGGGAATACTGTTCAGAAACAAAAACAAGGAAATCAAAGATGCTCTCTAACATTTTTGTTACAACTTTACACCACAATGCTTTTAAAAAGGAATGAAATATTTATTTGTCTGATGGAAACATGCAATTCTACCTTTCTAAATGGATAAGAATATCAAAATGATAATCCCAGTTTTCCAGTTAACATTTTTTTTTTTCTTCTAAGTAATGCCAGTCCCTATAATGCCAATATATGAAAGAATATATTGCTTTAATAGACAAACACTTAAAAATGCTGAGGTCTTGAAAGCCTAGCCTTGAAAAGAAAATGAAGTGACAAAAGAATGTGGATTTTGTTTTCAATTTTTACTAGTATAACATATCAGTGATGAAAACATATAACATTGCCTCTATATTTGGAGTCAAAGTACTGAAATGAACATTGAAGTCTTACATAAAACTTTTTTTCCCCTTGACTTGTTGCCAGCAGATTTTTTTTAACTTGGAGAGGTACAACAATTAAAAGGTTTAGTCATTTTTAGGTTTAAAGTGGTGGTGGTGTCCTGAAAAGTGCACGTTGCCCTGAATGAGCAGAAATATTCACCAGAATAATGAAAAACTAAACTTGTCTTTAGCTGTAAAATTAACAATTATAAATATTCAGTAACTCTTCTGGAAAAAAAAACAGTTCTGTCCAAAAAGCAGATGGACTTTGAATAAGAGTTTAAAAGTATTTGCATTGATAGTAAGATCCCATGGAAGGCTGGTAGTGTCTTCTAACCACAGGCTGTTGTGATGAGCTGTGTGTACCTTTAGTGAAGAAGGGTACAGCTATTGCAAGAGAACAAACCAGTTCTGAAGTCCTGCAGTAGCTGAGAGAAAATGTGCAGGACCATCCGTCTCCATTCAGTGAAAGGAAAGGGGGAAGAAAGAGCAAAGTGCTGAGCTCTTTAGCAGAAAAAGAGAGAATGCCTTTTCTATTATCTCAGATGCTCCTCAGGACCAGTCAGTCAGCCAAATGTTTCTGTTTTGTAAGCTGATATACTTTGTCATCTCTTCATGGGCCTGTTCTGGGCTGTGAATATATGCTCTTGGAGGTGGGCGAGAACATGGAATGTGCCCAGAGTATACGTGCTGGTGTAGAAATGATTAATGTTTTAAGAGACTCTTTTTTAACAGTGGCTGTTTCTACTTAAGCTGAGCAGTATTAATCTTACGTGATGTTCACAAAGTTTTTGGACTAAACTGCTAGTGCTTACTGGTACTCCACAGAAGAATCTCTACAAAATCTGTACTGAGCTAAAGCACCTTTATGTGAAGGCTGTCATAAATATATAGATATATTAAAAATATATTATACATCATATATATATAAAAATATACTATACTATCATAAATATATAGATATATGAAATAAGGATGTGTTAGAGGAGAAGAGTTCTAGTTGATTTTATGGGGTTTTTTTGTCACTGAAATGTTTTCCCTATTGCTGTCTGTAGCTGGCAATGTCACATTGTTAATGTTTGGGGGGCAGTAATGTTTTGTTTTATTACTAAACACGAATATCCCACTGGATATTTGGAAGCTCACAGAAGCTTTGATTTGTTGCAATAGCACAATTATTTTGAAATTTAAAACTGAAAAAGTTGACAGGTCTGTCCCTTTTGTGAGGCTGCTCCATGAAGTCTGTGTCTGTGTTCTCCAGTCCATCAGAGAATCTTTTCATTTAGTAGAAAGAAATGAATATTGAGATGACCTATTAACTCTACTACCATATCTTTAAAGGAGATTGTATAGCTTTTTTTTTTTTTTTTCTCCAATTCCCTCGGTGTCTCAGTCAAGGTGAACAAGGCTGATTGCCTTGTACACAAAATCCTCTTCAATCTGGCAGCCTATGTGATTACTCTTACGCTGGATGTATTTATAACAAACAGATGCAGGCGCAGTGTATCACTTCACAAAAGAAAGGCCATTCTGGTATGCATCAATTAGATCATCCAGATAGCAGAAGCTACTTCCTTTGGTCTTTTTCAGATTCTCCTTTAGGAATTGCCTCCTCATGGGCAGTACTGACAAGCCAAGGTGTGGGGCCTGTGGAGGGATAGCAGTCAGCATGTGCCTTATGCATTGTAGATGGCTGAGCATGTGTGACTGTACTTGCAGGTTACCTGTCACAGGAAGAGTAGGAGGGGTAGCTTCTTGAAGAGATAATTTTTGTGATGGGAACCTAGCACAATAGACCCTTGCGACTGTACAATGATTAATGTCAATCTTTGTTAGTGTAGCTGCCTGGAGGGTTTGAGGTGAGGTGTTGAAAAGGTAGAACACTTTTTGCTTGGGGCTTGTCACCTTGGGCGAAGAGGTTGGTCCCTTCTGTTGTCTTTTAAGATAATCACAATTTGTTCTTAAGGCAGCGTGGTTTTTCTGTCAAGTAGTATTGTCATACATGCTTTTGACTCTCCATTACTTCAAATATTCTTAGGAGCTATAAAGAAACTCTCCTCACACATCTATCTGTATTTTCCTTGATAAAGACATTGGAGCTCAGCCCTTTGTCATCGTCACATTCAAATTTGAGAAGGCATCACTGATGACAGTCATGTTAGGGAAGAAAATGATGAGATTTGGTCATTAAAAGAGAATTATCTGAAGGTTCTTCATCACACTCAATTTTTACATGTAGTAAGACTGTCTCTTTCAATATTGACCTGACTGAGCACTGTGGTGGTGTCCATCAAGAGTCTGTTTGTGGTGCCCTGCCCTTGCCTGAATTGTGGGCCAGAAAGATTGTTGCTCCCTTATTAACAAGAGGGGTTGGTGTGACAGTTGTGTGTCACACGGAGGAGATGCTCTTGGTGCAGTCCCAAGATGCAGTGGGTTGTTGATGTAATTGGTTTATCCTGAGAGAAAAACTCTATATTACAGTCAAGTAGGACAGCAAACCACAATCAAAACAGTTACATTCGTACACAATGTGAAGAAGCTCATTTAATCCTCAGGCAAGTTTCAGAGGTCAGGTTCATCCCATAGCCTTGTCTTGGCAGAGGCCCAGCACCAAGGGAGAGTCCTGTCCTCGTTCTGTAATTCCTCCTCCAGACAGCCTCCCCAGCCAGAAAAGACTTGTCTCCCACAGCTGTACAATCTCCCTGGACCTGGTGAATGCACATAGAGAGCAGCTATGCTGGAAATCGGTGTTGCTTAATTGTTTTTCAAAGCAGTTCTCAATAACGTGGTTCCCTTCATGCCCCCTCCCCCCATCTTCTCCCATCCTAGCCAGGGTTGTGTATGTGTGAGGGTTTAGGGAGTTGGGGCACTGTCTGCTGCAATTGGCAAGAGATGGGAGGAGAGACCATAAGCTTATTTAAGCCAGTGCTGTCAGAAATGCGTGTAAGTCATTTGTCCTATGCCGTATTTTTGGTATGTTCTGTATGTGTATTGGTCTGTAACTTGAACAATGAGAGAAAAAAAGGTGAAAATTTGTCTATATGCTAGCCCTGGAGTTTTCGCAAGCAGGGAAACAGAAAGCATTGGCTCTAATAAGACCTGCCTTCTTGGAGTAACTTGTGTAATGGTGATGCACTCAGTTGTCAGTGATATTCCATGTAAATGTGACATTCAAAATATTTACAAGAATCTGTGCCTTTGGAATGTCTCAGCTTTGGGGTGGTGGGGACTAGCGACTGTGGTTGCCTCTGCCTTCTTGCTGCCTGGTGTGGTGGCTGTGAGGGAGTCTCCATCTCATCTTGAGCTTTGAGTTCTGAGGAGTTTATTTAACACTTGTCAATTATTTATGATATTCAAGTCAGCTTTTATGGGAAAGTCACATTAATTCATGCAGAGTGAGCTGTAGGCGTACAGGACTGAAAACATACTGAGAACTGTGTGGACTGAAAAGGTAAAGATGTATTCAAAGACAGGACACTCTAATTTCCCAGAACACACATAATGAAGGAGATAGGATCACATTAAATGGTTTGGCACCAAGAAATAAAAATCTTTTTTAAGCTTGTTATTGAGAAATGTGGAAAGTGCTCATTAAACATTAAGCGTCTGGAGAACTTTTTGTCTTTCAGGTGCTCTGAGGGATTGAACACTTGGAGACCTTTTTGTATTTTGTGTCATTCACATGTAGTTGCCAAGTTGTTTAATACCTCCTCAGCAGAGACAGGGAGCTTGTTAGCATGTATGGAAAGATGTATTCAAAAGTAAATGATAGTTTTATTGTTAGATGTTCTTCTAGATCTTTTTTTTCTTTTTTTTTTTGGTTCACAGAATCACAGAATGTGGCAGCAGCAGATTTCAATGCTTCTGTCAGAATATTCCCATCAGTACATTATTTTTGCTGACTTGCTGTATAACTTTTGAATCTTCAAATTAAGGGAGAATCCTAGAAGAAAATGGATTAAACATCCTTAGTTGTCCATAGGTACCTACAGTCCAGTTCTGTTTCATTATTTGTGAGATAAGAATATTTAATTTTTAGTCATCTTCATAAAAAACAAAGATTGTGCAAGTTTAAAGTAAGTAACAGAAACGTGGCTTTTTGAGAGGTTTCAGAGGCTCTCTCTCAGATGGAAGATGTTTTATTATACGACTGTGTTTTGATGCATTTTCCATTACATATAATGTAGAAGATTTGGTTGTCACTTGCAATAACATTCCTTTACATTTCTTTGACTATGTAAAGCTGCTAACAATGGTAGAAAATGTATACTCTGAAGATCCTCAGTGTGACAGTGACACCTGAAACAACTTTCTTGAAGAGTTTACTTTTTTTAAGTGTAAGCAAGTTACATCGAGATAAATTCTAATTAGTTTACTGCCTGTTGGCTGTTAAGTAGTTTCTACCCATTACAAATGCTCTTACTCCATGTACGTGAGAAGTGGCTTGTTTTCTCACTAAAGGGTGACCTAATTCATATTCATTACAGGGTTGCAGTGTGAGCACGGGTTTCTGGGCTGTAACCTTACCACAGAATTTTTACTCAGTGCAGTGCTGCAGCAGCTGCCTGGTGTGCCTGTGTTTCAAGTGATGAAGAAATCAAGACACCTAGTAATGAATGCCATTTGAGTAAAAAGAGTAGAAGCAGGGAAAGCAATGTAATAGAGAGATTAGTTGGGAGGTTAATTCATCTGTTTTAAAAGTAACTGTCCTTTTTTCTTAAAACACTGCTAGGGTCTAGTGTGGGCATAAAAGTGGTGAAGACACATTGAAGAGAGTGAAGAAATGAAAGAGTAGGAAATGTGCAAAGGAGAATGTAGAGGTCATCCAAGCAGATTAGATGGATTAGAAGAAAAGCATTTCAGGGAAAAGGACAAGATCAATCAGGAACGGGTCAATTGACTCCTGAAAGAGATCTCTGAATAAGCACGGAAGCAAACGGGTTGTGTTTTGATAGGTAACCAGGAGATTTTGTAGATCAAGAAGTCAGTCTTTATTGAATAAGAGAAGGGAGTAATGGTTAACTATGGTGATAAGAGATGTGGATTATATTGTTCATCTTTATCTACCATGAAAGTAGGTACGTGGGCAGTTCTGGAGTATTAGCATTAAAGATTAAGATAAAATCCTGTGTGACTGAACTCTGTGTGTAGTCCCACTGACTTCAGTAGAATACTTCTTTAAGTTTTCAGTATCTTACTAAGTGAACTGTCAGCATGAAATATACCTGAAACACTCTTTTTAAAAGTTTGCAATTTAAGATCTGGAGCTGTATAATAAGGATTGCTTCTTTAATGTTTATAGTTCTAAAAGTTATTGTTCATTTTTTTAAAACAGTGATCAAAGAAACCCCAGAACTTAATTTTCTGTAGAGAATATTGGCATTATGACAAATCTTAAATTACAGCTGTCCTAATTTACAGTCTGTTGGACTTGTTGAAGTGGACTCTGCCATCCCGAAGCCAATGTCCATATGAGAGGAACTGGATATTCTTCCTTCTCTTTTACTGACTTTCTGTGGTGGGTTACTTTGGTGGTTTGAGTTTCCATATGTTGTGGTTTGGCCCTGCTAGCACAGGAGCACCACAACAGTCTCTTGCTCGATTCCCCCATTCACCCCCACCCTCATTAGGATGGCAGAGGCCCCAGCGAAATGGGAGTAAAAAGAAAAACAAGGTTGTTGTGGATTAAGACAAGGGCAGGGAGGGCTCACTGCCCATTACGGTTCGGGGCAAAATAGACTCCAGTATTCGACTTAGAGAGGAAAGTAGGAAAGTTTATTCTACTACCTACAAGAAACAGAACAGAACAAAAGCAAAAAGGGAGTAGGATGATGAGAAAATTACAACCAGCACTTTAAGATCTCACTCCCCCATCCCTCCTTTCTTCCTGGGCCCAGCTCACTGCTCTCGATCTCTACTTCTTTCCCCTTCAACAGCTCAGGGGGACAGGGAATGGAGGATGTGATCAGTCTCTCATAGATGGGCTCTGCCGGTTCCCTCTTCTCAGATGATGGGGACTCCTTGCATTCTTCACCTGCTCTAGTATGGGGTTCCTCCCTAGGGATGTAGTCCTTAATGAACTTCTCTGGTGTGGGTTCTTCCCAGCAGCTGTGACTTCTGCCGATACAGGGTCCTTTACACAGGTCGCAGTCCTTAATGAACATCTCTGGCATGGATTCTTCTCCACAGTTACAGTTTCTGCAGATACAGGGTCCCTCCCTCGGGACATGGCCTCCTCTGTCCATAGTTTTAATGAGCCTCTTTGGTGTGAGTTCTTCCCCACAGTTACAGCTTCTCTGAATATTGAGTCTCTCCCTTGGGATGCAGCCTCCTCTGGCCATAGTCATTGTCCCTGGCACAGAGTCTTTAGCAAATTGAGTCTCTGCCCTTTATGTGGTGTCTTCAGCAAAACGAGTCACTGCCCTTGATGTGGGGGTCTTCAGCAAAATGAATCTCTGCCCTGGTCTGGGGTCTTTAGCAAAATGAGTCTCTGACGTTGATGTGATGTCTTTAGCAAAATGCAAATAAATCTCAGCTTCACTAGTCCTCTCCATAGAATGCAGGGGAGTCCCTGCTTCAGCACACCTCCTCCTCTCTTTCCTCACTGACCTTGGAGTCCGCATGGTTGTTTCTCTCACTCTTCCCATTCCTTGCAACACCACCAGCCAGAAAAGAAAAAAAGACAGAATCAGGAAGAAACTTCCTTTTCTGACTTCTTCTTAGAAAGCGATTGTGGAGGTGTCTAATCAGCTCACCCTAGAAGTGGGTCTGGCTCAGAGCTGGGGAAGAGTTGCAAACAACTTCTTTACAGGAGCCATCTTTACAGCCCTTTCCCCCTTACCAGAAATGGCTGTCATGTAAAACCATGATACTGTATTTTTCTGTTGACATCTGACATTATCCTTATTTATTTCAATTATTAAAGACCACTACTTGCTTAATTGCTATTTTTCTAGATGATGCATGTGAGTGACTTTCTGAGATGCCTTTCCAATACAGGTGAGATGCTTTAAAGCATAAGAACAGCAGTTATTCCAAACTAAACATAGATATGCCTTTTCTGCTCCACTGGTTAAGATTAGCTAGGTTTAAGATTCATACTGCTGGATAATATTTTTCCAGTGAAATCTTTTAGTGAAGCCATCAGACATACTGATGAATATATTTCTTTATCAAGTTTCCTGTAAACCTGCCATAGGTTTCTCAGAGATCTCATTAGTATTTACAAGTATCTAAATTGTGGATGTCAGGAGGCTGGGGCATCACTTTTTTTCTGTTGTATTTACTGACAGGACATGGCATAATGGAAAGAAGCTGGAACACAAAAAGATCCATTTAAACATAAAGAAAAACTATTTCACTGTGAGAAGGGAGCCCTGGCACAGGCTACCCAGAGAGGGTATGGAGTCTCATTCTCTGGAGGTCTTCAGAGCCCTCCAGGACATGTTCCTGTGTGACCTAATCTAGGTGGACCTACTTTGGCAGGAGGTTTGGTCTAGATGATCTTTAAAGGTCCCTTCCAATTCCTACCATTCTACGATTCTATGAACTTCATATCATTGTCCTGTATATTTATCAAAGGTGCTTATGAAAAGTTAGTAAATATATATGTAGCATGTATGTAGATTAGGGCAATTAATAGTCTATGGATGAAATTAAAAAATAAATGGCAAATAAATGTATGTAGATCCCTACTTGGACTTCCTTTTTGATGAAATTATGGAGCACCTGGTGACAAGAGGGGAAGGAAATTATTTGAGTTCATAACTTCATTGGAAGAACATAAGAATAACCTTGCTGTGTTGTGTTTTCTCTTGAAATAACCTAGTCTTTTATTTACACATACATAATTTAAAGACATTAATATACACATTTTCTGAAAGCATTCATTTACAAAATCACCTTGGAAACTCATCAATCTAGTTAAAGTAATACATATCTGATAATTATTTTTCTTCATGCTATCTCAGTTTCATTCTGTTGTTTTCTTTGTAACCTATTGACAGATTAAAATAAACACTTGACTAAGTAACAAGCCTTTATGTAATTTTTTCACATAAAAGCTTCTAGTAGGTCATGACTTGGAAACACTTCATCCTTGTCTGTGCCAAACTCAACAGCAACCACAAAACCCCTAATAGCAAAAAAGTACATTGAGATATAGGAGATAGATGGGAAAATCTGTTAATAACTTAAATTCCATCCTTTTGTCTTACATCGTTTATCATAGCGTGAGAAGTGGAAAAACGCCTTGAGTTTCTTTAAAACAGCAAGGAATTGTATGTTTTATGGTGATATTCTTTCAACTTATTTGCCTCTATTTTTTTTTTTTTTTGTTACAACTTTTAAGCTATGACTGACCTACTGTGCAAGATATGGAGAGAAAGAGAATATACTTAAATAATATTTTATATCCTTTTACAACATATCTCTTTCATTGGAATATAATAAAATATATAATAAAGAAAAGTAAAAGAAAGTTGAAAGTGCAATTCATAATAGGAGGACTGGACTTCAAAAACTTGAAATATTTTCTCTTTATAATTTGCCTTCTCGGTTGTCAATACAATTATTTTCAATAATCTATGTCCTTTCCCAATATATTATGTTGTGAAAAAGCAATTACTGAAAGACTTAAGCTGTTACAGAAAAACTGTTCAGACCAAACTGGTAATTTTCATTCAAGGACACATTAAAAATGACATTTGAATTGTGTATGCTTCCCACGTGTATAAATAAAAATAGAGAAAAATAATTCTGAATTGAACTTTCATGTCACATTAATAAAAAAAAACAGAAACACAGTAACTGAGTTGGGAAATACTTTTAAGATAAATGAATCACATCTGTTGCTTACCATAAGTGTTCTGTATAGTTTAATTGTTTCATGTGGAATCCTTCTTGTTTTGCAAGTAGTCAAGCTTTGGGTTTTTTTACCTGCTTCTACCAAACATATTTGTGAGTCTTCTGCCTTGCTGTCCTATGTATATTACAAAGACAGTAAATTAACTTTCAGCGCTCCTTTGCTTGTCTTACTGATCCTGTCTTCAAATCCACTTGGAGTCTCCTATGACACTGATGGGAAGCAGATGCAAGCTATGGTGCTGAGGAACATCTCACTGCTCAGGCAGGTACCTTCAGCACCCAACTCTGGCATCACTGCTCTCCTGCTCTGTCTTTAACATGTTGCAATTTCCACATTGTATCCTAAGGAGGGTGAATGGGCTGAGAGTTGGTATGATGCCAGCCTCTCCTGGATGATGAGTGTGGTCATTCAGTGTTCTGACGTAACGTAAGTGGGGACACCCTCATCTTAGGGTTTGGTTTGAACAGCTGCTTACTCAACAACAGTTATGAAAGCAGGTTGTAACTCCCCTTGCTTCTTGTACTTCCCAGGGGAATGCTCTTTCTTGTGGGTTCAAGAGTGAAGCATCAGGACTGACCACTGAAATGTATTTTTTCACAGTTGTTAGCTGCCTTGGTTTTTACTGAAGTGCATGAGATATGCATGTGCTCAGCGCTCCTGACAGAACCAGGCGTTCACTGAAAAAGGAGCTGTTTGTCTCAGCTGCAAGGAACAGTGAAGATTCAGGTGCTATATGTGGCTTCTGAACTCTCTCACTCCTTCAACTTACCAAGAATACTTTCCAATCTTCATTGTTAGATGGTCTTTTTTACACTCATCACCACAAAAGATATATTTATAGGTCTTTAATGTGTAAACACATATTGCTATGGAGTTATTAGCATCTCTTCTACTTTACTGCTAGTTATGGTTCTAAGATGCTTTTACCAAGGACTATTATAATAAATTGTTGAGGAATGCTCTGACTTAAACTCTCTCTCACTTGTATAATAAGTTCAAGTCTTTTTGCTGGTCGATGGAAAATATTTGCCTCAGCAATTTGAGACCCTGATCGGCTGAAGGGTCTGCAAACGTATTCATCAGAGTGAATGTAGTAAAACCAGTGGTGGTAAGGCTCCTCTCCTCCTTCTAATATGGGAAACATGACGTTTTCTACCCAGATAGTGAGAATGTTTTCTTCTGCAGGCCTGAGTCACTTGTGAGGAATGCTAAGATTAATGCACAAGATTAATTTTCGCAGTGCTGCCTTCCCTGTTTCAAAAATGGAAGTTTGCTTGCCTTTGAACTTTTCTCTGATTTCCAGCAAAACTTTGAGTAGTCTGAGAATTTTTGCTACAGATTCAAACCAAATTTTGCTCTGTACATTCAGTCCTTGTCTTTTAGTGACCGTAAGCACAGAAGTTGATGCATATCTCTTTTAGACTTAGCTTTTTAAAGTACAGCAATTAATTTTTCTGTGGATAAACTACTGGTTGTAGTAATTTTAGCAAAAGCAGTAATATGAGTTAATGTTCCCATGACCAATGCATCTTCATTTATATCTTTTTAAGATTTGGTATGCCTAGTTGAAAGCCGTCAGTAGTGAAAGGGGTGCAAACAGCTTTTTCTCTGTAACATGTAAATAACAACATGCTCTATACTATTCCTAAAGGAGGAGAGGGGCAAAGCTGCAGGTGTCATCCTTTGCGCTTTGGTCCAGGCATTAGTTTCCAGTACTAACTCATAACAGCTTCGTCCTGCCCTGACCACTGCTGATGCATTTGAGGCTGCCAGGTAGATGTCTGGCCTTCTCCCTATGCTCCCTGTGTCCCAGTGCCCCTCCAGATAGAGGAGTGAGAAAAGGTGATACATAGGTGACAATGCTGTCTCTGAGCCATCCAGCATCTGTCTGTCTCATACTTGATTAAAAGGGATTCAGTCTGGAGATCTGGAGGGAGAAAATGGAGATGCATCAAATGAGTATGTGCGTAACTTGGTATGGCCATATGCAGGTACAGCGACTGGGCACCATGTGGCCATGTGTGCCTGTTAATGCCTATTACCTGTCTTCTCTTTGCTTCATGAAAAAGTCATTATTCCAATCAAGACTCAAAAAAAAATAAAATAATTTCCATTTTTAGATTGCATTCTCAAAGAAACTTATTTGTCATGAGCACATGTAAAATCACACTGCGCTGATGACTTTGAGATTTTTGCCATGTTCTTCATTTAGGATACATGTTCACTTGGTGTTCCTATAGCATTAAGGGGCAAAAATTATCTTTCATCAGATGTCCCGTTCTGTACTTTGATGGGATTCTGGTTCTCCATTGTGATGGGTAGATCACAGTGGGGAGAAAAAAAAAAAAGTAACATTAAGACTCTTGAAGGTACGTCATTCCATGGAATCAATGTGAAGGCCTAATTAGTAATTGAAAAGATAATTAAAATTTGACAGGCTGCTAAGGTTTATGTATCACATGATAATTCTTTTTTTTAATAGTACGTTATTTTATAAAATATTATTAATTACTCTTTTTTACTTTTTTTTCTATGTTGTCTTCCTGCATCCGGTTGCTCATTCCAGTTCTCCCAATTTTGACGCCTTGAATTTTGCTCTGTCTGTTGTTGACACCCTAATTTATTCAGTGGTCTCCTTGTTTACATTTACTCCTTTTCTTTGATAGGTCTCATATTCCTACTGTGTTGCTTTCCTATTTGGTTTCATATTGAGTACTCATTAACTTGCAATGAATTGTTCCCTTCAGGCACTCAATGCTTGCTTCTACAATTCTTTATGATCTTTCTTTTGTTTTTTTCTTGTTGTATCAGGATCAAGACTGATCATTACTCCTGGTTACTGACATAATTTTCTGAGACTCTTGTATCATTAAGTAGAAATTAGAAATAAAGACAAGTGTAGGTTTTGGTGTGCATAAGAAAGCTAGAAATTAATTACAATGGTGTGAAAGAGAAAAATCTTCCTCATGACCCCAAAAGACATATTGCATTTGAGTTCTGTATTTAGATAACCTTGTTATTTGTGAGATTACCTGTATTGATATCATCCCCTTTCTATTTTTACTGTGTTAATACATCATCAGTTTAGAATTTGTTCTCTGATAATGAAAGAGTCCAGATAACATGGGTGAAAACTCCCATTTAGTTTAAATGAGAGGGAAGTTGGTCTTAATAAGACTAATTGAAAATATCTGAAGCACCACAAGAGGTTTTAATAAGCTAACATGTCAGATTAAATGAGAGGAAACAGATTGAACCACAAACTGCAAAGGACTTCCTGAGCATCTGAGGCCTTCTTCAAAGACATTTGTTTTATTTATAGTATATATTTCCTCAGTATATTTCTACATAGACAAGAAAGAAGAATCAGAGTGATAAGAGTACAGAAATGTACTTGAAATTTAGCGTGAAAAGCTTCATACTGTGTTCCAGCCTGTATCACAGCAGTTGTTATAAATCATCTGAAGAACAGAAAGGATTAAGCTCTGGATCTTGCACAATGCACTCATCCTTGCCTGAGTAGAAGGGTGCAGTCTGCATCTAAGACTGGTGGACTCCTATTCATTCTTCCACAAACAGTTCCTTTCTGACCTTAAGCAGCTTCTTTGGGTCTAAAGTAAATAGTGAGAGGACTGACAAGCTGCAAAGTTGTAATGGACTTTTGATATGCTTGGCATTTTCCAGAGAGGAAACTACCGCCTCGAGTGTGTGCCTAAGCTCACAGTGCAGTGGAAAGGAAGAAGCAGGTGCTGTAACACAGACCTGCCAGTGTACCAGATGGGGCACAAGACCCAGAGAACTCAGGTTCACTCTTCGCTGGTGTGACCTATTAGAAGGTCCAAACTCCAGTTTCTTGGAAAAGCTATAAGACACTAGGCCACAGAATAGGCTAAGATCAGGCATCTCCATGTTTCTCATAATAGCTGCTTTAGTTGGTAATGTTGTTTTTTGGGTGTTTTTTTTGTGGTAGTGGTGGTGGTTGGTTTTGGAGTTTTGTTTGGTTTTGTGTTTTTTTTTTCCTTGGGTTTGTTTTGTTTTTTAAAGAAATATATTTCCACATCTGCTTAGTGCTCTAGCCACAAGGGTCTTCTATAACACGAGNCTGCTTTAGTTGGTAATGTTGTTTTTTGGGGGTTTTTTTTGTGGTAGTGGTGGTGGTTGGTTTTGGAGTTTTGTTTGGGTTTGTGTTTTTTTTTTCCTTGTGTTTGTTTTGTTTTTTAAAGAAATATATTTCCACATCTGCTTAGTGCTCTAGCCACAAGGGTCTTCTATAACACGAGAACCTGTGTACATGTTTTTGAATGAACACTGTGATCACCCCTCTGTATTGTAAGCACATGGCCTTTTAGATGTGTGTCTAGGAGACCACTTTCTGAACTTTACTTCTTAGGGTAGTGTGACAGGGCTGAGGCCAGGAGGATTGACTAGACTGAGATTTCATTGATCATGCCAGATGGGCTGCAGATGCCTGGGCAGTTTCCCTGGCCTAAATTTGAACACCTATGTGCAGTCCCTGTTTAGCATCTAACACCTTTCATCTTGGTCTTCCCACATATAAATTAGTGATCACTGAGAGCTAGATGCTTCACACTAATATGGGTTGGTCCCCTCTGCAGCTCTGTGAATTCAGTGTGCTGCATATGTCGCTATGAACTTAGCCTACAAACTATTCATAGTCAATTTGTTCTTACTAGTCACAAGTTTCAAATGATGTGAAGTATTATTCTCACTTGATTTCTAAAACTTGGCACAGAAGAGAGTAGAGATGTTCATTTTTAAAATAAAATCAAGCATAGTTATTCTTTATGCACTCAAAATCTAGCAAGAGACAAAGGTTTACCTTCTGAATCTTCTGTAACAACCAAACTGATATTCTGTAGGCTGAACTTTTCTACATTATTAATGTGACTTTTTGAGGTCTTACACTGTTTTATACACTCAGTGACAATAGCATGGCTTTGGGACCATCAATAGCAATTGAGACCAATTTATCACTGGTGCCTCTTGTTCTTTACTACATAAAATCTTTACCCAGTGGACATGAACTTATTCATCAGGGACAATTGCAGCTTATAATGTCTCTAGCCCTTTCTATGAAGTGCTTGTTTGCAAACATGTCAAAATACTGTTAAAAATACAGTGAATACCGTGTCTAGTCACCAAAAATCAGAATATTTCTGTTTTTCTTGCTTTGCTAAGTACTGACTGAATCTGAAAAAAAACCCAAACAAACAAAAAAAAAACCAACCTAAACCCTCCAGGAACCACATAAGAAAAAATGTGAACCTGAGTTGGGCTCTTTATAGGACAACAATCTATTTACACCTTTTTTCTTTTTTTTCCCCTTTAGGGCAAGGTTATCTCCCTGTGCATGTACAACAAGGAGAAAACATCTATACTGGGCTGCTACAGCAGCTTCACCTTGCTGGATAGCTCCCACTCAACTGTGTTCCCACTATGTAATAACTTAATTTACTGACATTATTAGTGACTCTTTAGCTGTGGCATGATAGTCAGTTTGGGGTTCTGCTTTCTGAATTTTTGTTTTCTTGAATGATGTACAGGCATTCTCAAGTGTCTCAGAAGGGAATAGTGGAATACCTACTTTTATGGATGACCAACTTAAGCCACTGAGTTTTTTCAAAGAATGAGGTTTCATCAACAATATGCTTCAAAGAGCGTCACAAAGTGAGTGGTTGTAACCTAATTCTGAGGCAGTATATTTATACAAAAAGCTATTATACTCCATGTCACAGAGAGCAAGATTATCACTTTGCTCATTCCTGGAGGATTACTCATTGTTAAGATTTGGGAGGGGGAACACCAGAAGCAACACATGCAATATATCCAAACCAGCAAGCTCTATTATTGTGTGAGGAACTAGAACAGACTGAAGCTTTGAAGTCATAAAAACATTTTCTCTAGAGGTGTAAAAATGTGTAAAGTATAGCAGTTCCTAGTTTTAGACCAGGACTCTTGCATTATACATCTTGTCGTAAGGAAATCTGACCAATTTGCTCTTACCCTTGCAAGACATAAGTAGAATGTACTTAGATATTTTTATTATTTTTAGTGGTAGATACAACATCTGGGTTGGGTATTTTTTAACATTCTAAATGTTATAGATGTTTAATGAGCTAAATTTATGTTCTTTTGTAGTGCTTTAGTTTTCTGTCACATGTAGCTACATATTAAATCTATTTGTAAGATGAGAAGTCTCTTGTTCAGGGTAGCCCTGCTTTCATGTCAAGGTTGTGCCTTAGCTTCAGGAAACATGCTATAACTAAATGCCAGTGTTAACTCAGCAATAACTCAAGCACTTTATTGCACTGAGGCCTTGATTTCTTTTTTGCCAAGGTAATGTTAGAGCAACACTTGATTGATCCTGAATTTACAGGACCGTGACAGATCATAATCTAGTTCCTGGGCATTGGAATACTGCCATGAAAAATATCAGTGCAGTTCACTTTTTGTAATTCTACTGTTTTTATGGCTAATGGAGTATTCATATAATTCTGAGTGTAGTCTTGTGGGAGCTGGATAGTTAGTATTAGACAAAGTTAAAAACATTAGAAGGGCAAAAAGCCTGAGCCCACTTTATGTAGAGCAGTATTGTATGCAGAGTTTGAACAGGAAAATTCGCTGCTTTGTAGATTCACTAGGACTTATTTCCAAATGTGACTTTGCTGTCTCCTTTTTTTTTTTAATTAAGAAAATAAATCCTGTAATTCTGAAGCTACGTTTCAGAGATGGCAGGATTTTTTTTCTTATCATTTTTCTCTTTTTCTTCAACCCCCCTACCCTGCACATTTAGCTGTAGTCTCGAATATAAGCAGTAGTCTTTTGAGTATTTGTACTTGAATTTAAAAACTCTCAACATTCCCAGCGAGAAGCAAACGGAAGATGCAGTATCTGAAACTATAGCAAAATTGAAGATTCTGATGTGTGTATGCTTGATTAAACAATAAGGATATTTACTTGAATGCATAAACCAGGTGCTAAATGAAGCAAATATCTCATGTACAAAAATCTTTACACTGATGCTCACTTCAGAATAAAGGGAGATGCATGTTACTCAGCTATCTGTTCTTCCAAAAGATTCAGCAGCACTTTTCTGTAAAAGTTCAATACTAGAAACAATAAATTTATATTCATCAGCTCCATTGTGCAAAATCGTACAGATATGGCAGTTAAAATGATAGTGCTGAGCAATTTGCTTCTTATTTGCTTAACTGAGAATGGGATTCAGGCTTCGTGTTCTGAGTGCCTTTCAATCTGGTGTATATATGATTAATGTCGGTGAGTCACTTCTGATGGGAATTTTAGCTTTTTCTCACATGACAAGATAGGGAGACTTTCTACTCCTCCCACCACCAGTTTAAAAGCACTGCAAAAGACAAGAAAGAAGATAATTTTTCAAGTTTTCAGAGTTGTACCCTATTAAAGGAGGTGAGGAGATAGCCAATCCATTGGCATTTGCCACACAGGTGTCTGCAAACCAACTAGGACGGCTGAGATTGGGGGAAAAAAGTGTAAGTAGATTGTTACACTATTGAGAAACCGTCCATTCTTGCTGCTTATGTAAATTCACAATTGAGCTGGGAAGACTAGACCAGAAAAAAACGAAGGACAAATTGGGAAGGAAATAATTCTGAAGGTGCAGGAAGGACAAATCATGAAGTGAATCGTGTAGGGGCTCAGTGTAGGAACTAGTGGAGTTCTAGAGACCCGTTTATTCCTGCCAGAAGTAAGCTGGGGAGAATGTAATGCTTTATGTATACAGATGAGCTCAAAAGCATGCTATCGCTAAATATGAAGTAATGTAGTCATGTCAATGGAACGTTCCCTGGGATTTTTGAAAATGTTTTTTCTCTGATGATGTATGTATGTCTCTGCATAAAGAATATAATACCTGGTTTGATTAAAGAGATTTCATTTCCACAAAATTCATTGAACGAGGCAGAATGGCTTCAGTATTAGTATTCAGTATTAGACGGAGTTAACAGGATCCCAGTTCACATGTAATGGCAGGGGGGTGGGGGACAGATAAAGGCACATAAATGTATGAGAAATCCTCAGTAGCATTTTACAATGTTTAAACAGACTGCTGAGTTAATAACTACTGATTGCAACAGGTCTTGGGCAACTGACTTCTATTTTAGAGAGCCCTGCTAGACCTCTATGTGTAATTTTAGAGTTCTAGGTAATGTTAAGATATAGTCTGACATTTAAATGTATATGCTTCACCTAAAATTTGAAGTCTACTCCACATCACTTGTGACATTGAGTACAGATCTCCTGAATTAGTGCCTTGTGGTTTTTAGCTTCTGTTTGTATCATTTGTTTTCTTAAGCTGCAGCTGCAAGATAAGACAGAGCAAGATCATTTGAGGCAAAGTGCTGCTACTGTAGTCAACTGTATCACATAGTTATTGTCATTATAGTAGTTATATTAACTATAGGTAACATTACTGACTATTTGGTGACCTCCAGGAATTTAGTCTTGTATCTTCTGTCTAATATCCTTTGGACTAGTACATATTTCAAAACTGACTCAGTAGAAGGCATATGGCTATAATGAGTACGAACACCAATCATCGTGGCATTAGTAATGGTGCTGCCGGTTTCAGTTCACATTATTGTTGGATTTATATGTCTAATTAATTCTATTATGGAGAAAAAAAATGACATTTAATTTGTAATACTAGCAGATTTGAAAAAAAAATACCCTTAGGGAAAAAAAAAAGGACTCAGAGCCAACACTTCAGAAGGTGACTTCCATAAAAAGAAAAAAAGATTTGAGAATGCTTCTGTAATTTATTGTATCAGGGACTGACTCCTTCCATTTTCCCCTCCTCTGTTTCTCACAGTTCTTGGAGCTCTGTTTGCTTTTCAGAAGCATAATGACATGCTCTGAATGGCTGAAAAAGCATATTTTTGCCCTAGGCTGACTGCATGAAGAGGATGAATGCTTTGGTAGTGTGCTGCTAATGTGCTGATCTAAACAACAAGGGAGAAAACAGGTCTTTACACAGATACAAAATGCAAAGATTTTATAATCTCTTCATTCTAATGTTTGTTTTCACTGTTCTCTGCAGTAATTTTTTTTTCTGAAGAAATCTATAGCTTCTTCAGAAATTACTTTCCCCTGTCAGCTTTCGTAATTCATTTTTCATTGAAAATCTCCTACAGACAGAAGATGCTCAAGTCAAGCTCCTAGCTGTTGTTAAATGCACACTAAATAGTAAACATGCATGCTGGCGGTTATTTGCACTTATCCATCAAGCAAGGATAAGCTACTAGCAATCCTGAATTACTCTGTGAATAGATTTTAAAAAGGTAAGACCAGAGAAAAATTTACAAGTGCATAAAAAAAAAAGCAGAGCTGTGTATGTATCTAAAGGGAGGCTACAAGAAAGCTGGAGAAGCACTTTCTACAAGGGCATGTAGTCTAGGACAAGAGGGCATGGCTTAAAGCTCAACAAGAGTAGATTTGGATTAGATACAAAGAAGAAATTCTTCACTCTGAGGGTGCTTAGGCAGTGGAACAGGTTGGCCAGAGAGGTTGTAGAAGGGTCCCATCTGTAGAAGTGCTCAGGACCAGACTGGATGGGGCTTTGAGTGGCCCAGTGGAGTGAAAGATTTCTCTGCCCATGGCAGAGGGGTTGGAACTAGATGATCTTTCATGTCCCTTCCAACCCAAACCATTCCATGATTATACATGTGGACAAGGAGGAGAATGTTTCTCCTGTACCTTGGCTTATTACTTCCCTTCTCTGTATGGCCTTTCCCCCATTTCTCATACATCTCTATCATGAAAACTTGAAGTGACCCCTTCCATTGCACTCTGTGGAATAGCAGGTCCATCAGGAGGGGTTCAGTTGGCAATGGCACTTAGCAGGGACCAACCAGCACAGGGCCATCTATGTACTGGGTTTGCACCGTGAGCTGTTGTCTTTGAATTTACAAACCTTGCCACGTCCACCTCACTGCTCTCTGGTGGCAGCTTAGGATCCCCACAGTGCATTCTTGCATCAGTTCTGATTGAATGGCACATGGAAAAATACAGGTTTATGACTGCAAACTCTTACTGCAACACCTACAAACTACTGCGACAGCCACTTTCTAAATACCCTGAGTAGAACATAATGTTTTTGTTATTCTTCTGAAAAGGGATCAAAAAATGACTTAGTACTTTGCCTTCTTTGAATTCCCAATTTCTGTATAGCAGATTGAGCCTGCACACAGACCAGTATTTCACCTTTTCAAATCTATATATCATCTGAACATACAAAGGAAATTTATCTTTCTGCTTTTTTTCACATCATCCTAGCAATTATGTAAGGAACATTCAGACAGAAATTGTAAGAGAAGACTGAATAGCAGATCTTGTTTTGCAGCCACTCACAAAGCTTAGAGCCAGGTCTGTTTTCATCCTGGCTGTTATTTCCCATGTGATGCCGAACGGGCATGGATAGCTTTTTTAGCCTTCTCCATTTTTTATCAGCTCTTGATTTGTTGAATGAGCAACTACTCTAACAGTGTTTTGAAATATTTTGTGATTTTTGTGCTTGTTGGTGTGATGTAGCTCTAATAGTGATCCCAATGGGAACTAATGAGGAAATGAGTCTATAAATTCTCACTAAGCTGTAGTCACATCTGCCAGGTTTCCGAAAGCCAGCCATTGCTCTTGCTGACCTAGTGAAGACAGGAATGCCTTCAGCTGGTGGCTTGTAGGAGGCTCTCTTATGGGCTTAAAAATATCTGGCAAATCAAAGAAGGGCAACCACATTTTTAAAGAAATCTGTATGCAACTCAATACATATCAAGGCAACCAGATAGGCAAAACAGTAATATGTCATTTTTAAATTTTCTGAAATGTCACTTTTCTATGCTATCTATAAAACTCCATTTACTTCAAAAACTGATTATGCTACATAGTATGCATATGGTCAGTTTATAGCAGTTAAAAATAACTGAGTGATGCCATCTACTGTCTTAAAATCTTATTTGATTACATTTGATGACTGCATTGTTACCCTAAGAAATGGAAACGACCTACACTGAGTATGTCAGAGCTGTGGCATGCTATCTGATCTGTATCAAAGTTATGCAGTATAAACATTGATTGTGGTTAAATACAGTACACTATAAGACATCAGAAGGTAACATGATGCCATCATTGAATCTACATTGCAAGTAACCAGAGATATTTTAGGCTGTTTTGTTTTCCATATTTGTGAGAGGAAGATGGAGAATACTGTGGAATAAACGGTAGGTTGGAACAACATGGCATATCATCCCTTTAAAGTGTATATTTATTAAAGTTTATTTGCTATGTAGTGACATTCTTCATATTACATCTGTAGACCTACTCTAGGTGGTCCTGCTCTGGCAGGGAGGTTGGACTAGATGATCTTTTGAGGTTCCTTCCAACTCTTAAGATTCTGTGATTCTGTGATTTAGAACAACTTGTTATCCACAGTAACTACTTATAGGTGCATTGTGGAAAGGGTTAATCTGACTATGGACTGGAGAGTTGAGAACTGCATTTGTGTAAGATTTATTACTTAAAGAGAATTCACCCATCATCTCAAAAAGGTAGAACGGGTCATAACATTTAACAGTTGAATGTATATGCCAAGCTAAATTTCAGGTAGACCATGGACTATGGTCATCAACTTGAAATGGTAGCTCATTTAGAGACTATTAAATGGTTATTGTATGTATATGTGTTATTAGGTTGGTTGGGATTTTGTCAGGAAGAGCTAAGGACGTATTTTCTCCAAATGCAGCTGTCAGACTGCAGTTCACAGGTTGCCACTTAATGAAACAGTGAAACATCCTAGATTTATCTGAAGGTCCTGCAGTCAGCAATCCTTAGCGTGTATACATGGATGTGAAATCAGAGACAGGATTTGACTTTTTCTCCATTTGTTCTTTTTTCCTTTTTGGTCTGTAAAGCACTGAAATAATCTGAATTTCCTGCACTTTATGTTCACTTAAATACAAATAATTTTAGTGAAGATAAACTGAAATCTCTGAGTTATAGATTGCAGAGGCTTGTAACTTCTTTTCCTGAATGTATGTGCCTTATTTAGTGAGGCATGAATAAGAATATATTTGAACATGAATGTATATAAGAATCACAGTCTGAAAATGAAATTTGTAGCTTCTTGTGGTTAGGTTTATTTTTCCCAAGTCTCAGTACTGCATGGTGTATATTTCTGCTTGTATGTTAAAAGATACACAATCTGTGTATCTTACGCATTTATGTAGTTTTTCATGGCAAAACTCATACAATATGTAAATATCCATTTTTAGGTGTAGTACATTAGAACTGTCCTATTTAAACTTTATAAATAACAGAACTCTTTAATTTGCTTTCTCCCTCAGTACTTGGGAGCAATCCTCAAGATTCAGAAATGACCAAACCAACAGCAAATTAATTTCACAACTGATGATCCCTAGATAAGTCTTACTTTCCTGCTGCCCTTTAAATGAATATGTCTTCAAATGAATGTAGCACAGTCTACACTTCGACAGAGAGAAAGCTGTGCATGTATTTCTACCCTTCTCCTAGTTTGCCATACTTTTTTGGTTTAAATTTCTGTAAAATTCCTTCCTCTGCAGCCAGACTGCCCTATCTGGAGCATCCAGAAACCATGAGATAAATGAAAAAATACGGAGATAGATTTAAAAAAATATGTGCTTGATGGTTCTTTTTTTTTTTTTTTCAGTTTTCTAAGAATTCACGTTTCCTAACTTCTCTGCACAGCTCTGAGGGCTCAAACCCTGCTTTAAGAAGCAAAATAAGATGGTAAATTGAGATTTCCCATGTAATCAGGGAATGGGTTTAAAACCACAGGAGCTTCACTGCAGTTCACTGAGTTTACTGCAAAATAGCAAAATGGAATACCTAAAAGCTATGACAGTATAGAATTGTGATACATTTAATACATGTGAACCTGCTGTCATTAATGTAGCCACAACCAGGCATTAACTGTACATTTTGTGTTAGGCCTTAATTGGATAGTCTCTGAAGAAGTGGGGTTAAAAAGGAGGATCTAATTGGATAATATAATCTGTGAGTTCCTATTATATTTCCAGGGTAAATGCGACACTCATAATTAGAGCATCAATAACAATGTGAGGCAATGTTATGCCCTTGGCTGTAGAAAACTTTACGTGAAGGCAACAGTAGATTTAAAACTCTTGTTTAAAAAAGCGGGAGGAGATTTTATTCCTCGTGAAAGCTCAAGAAGCTCTTGACATTATGTTTTAAAGAAGTTGCAAAATGTACTTTTTCTAATTAGCACATCTTTCTCAAGAATTATGACAGGTTGTTAGTGAAGTTTTTCTGGAAATGTCTAGGCTTTTGGATTACATGTGTTTGCCACCAGTCCAGGCTGGCTGTATGTAAAACTGAATTACTTTGTATCTACAGGGTAGCACAGTGTCGGGGTGGCCATAGTGCCTGTGATTCTGTAAAGCTATGTGCACAGTGATGTATGGATTAAAGGTATGGAAGATGGGAAAGAGTGACCAAGAGGTAGGGAAGACAGTAGAGTGAAAGAATAAAAGGAAAAGTGGGCTGTCAAAATTGGCTTATTTTCAGTCTACCCACCAAGATTTTCTTATGCTGTGCCAATCTTGACAATAACAAAGTAATTCATAAATTCAAATTGTAAATGCAAAGGATTTATTTCTCTTATTCCCTAGTGCAAGTTTTACTTTTATGACCTTTGTTCTTTTCCAACTGTGTGCTATTTCCAGGGAAGCCAGTCAGTGTATTTTAGAAGTGAGCAGTGCTTTGAGAACTCTCAGATCTGACTGAAAAAATACAAAACCTTAAGTGAAGTACTGACAGGAAGACCTAGAAATGCAAGGAACCATGCATGTGATCAGTAGTCATCTTCATTCCTGCTACTTCTGTTACAAGAACAGAAGCACTTCAATACCTCATCTGCTTTTTGGTTTTGATGTTGAATTGCCAGAGACGTCTTATTCTGAGTGTAAGCTCCAAAGTATGAGAAGCTTTTCTTACACTTTGAAGTGCCATTCTGAGCATTCTGAACATTGTATTGTGCAAGTGAACTGCTTCATCTTGCTGCAAACCTCACATCTGCAATCTAACACCTGGTAGAAAGAGGATTGAGTTGACCATGTTTGCAAAGCAAGATTTTGTATCTTTGAGCAGTAATACTCACTGCAGAATTTTGATCTCTGAAACAGAGAAGATCATCTGTTACAGGCCTCTGTGTACTAGGTGCCAAAATGCAATTTCTCTGGTGACTAGCAAAAAGTGCAGCAGCAGTATTTGGAATGCTTACGTTATGTGCTTGGCTGAATAAATAACCAGTCAGGATCAGGAGGAAGATTGCTGGGTTAAAACATTGGGGTTTTAAAAATTTGTCATATCAGAATGTTTAATTTTACACAAAACTTTTCTGCAGCCTAAGATTTGACCTCAAATTGGTATATGATATGATGGCCACAGCCTTACTGTATTACCTGATATGGCATGTGTATGCAACATTAACGCTCTACATAGAGAACTAGTTTTTAACATCCCAGATCACTGCGTGATCAATCTTCATGCAGCAGCCTGTGCTGTCTCTGCACTCTATTTTCAGTTACTTCAAGTTTGTGAAGGCTCACTGACAGAGTGGAGTACTGCTGAACCAGGATCTGGTGGGAAGAATCTCCAAATGTTGGAACACAACCTGCAAGAATCTGTAAACTTAGCCACAGAGAGAAAATCACTACATCTATTAAAACGTGAGATGATATATCTCCCACACACTGAAGAAAAGCCTGAAAATGCAAAACCAGACTGTGAAAGCATTACCTAGTATGTCTAAAAAACAACACTGTATATGTTTCTATTTTAAGATTATTTAATATAAATTGATGTTAGCTAGTTCCACGTGTCTCCACTGAGGGAATGTCATCCTGAGTGCACAGAACATGCACTTGAAAGAATAAACAACTCTTCTTTGCCATTTTGTATGAAATGTGAAGATGGGAAAGAAGGAATATGATTTCCCTTGCTACTTTTAACTCTTTCCCCAGGTTAAGCATCTGTCATAAGCAACCAAACAAGCAAATAAGATTTTTTTATTGGAACAAACAGGAGGGAAAAGGGTAAGCTAAAAAAACCCTAAAGACATCTCAGCTTCTGGAACCTCTTACCACTTTGCATCACAAATACTTCTAATATTCAGCATTTTGCACTGTATGAAGGGGACCTAGAAAACTGTCAGGAGTACTTCTCACTTAAGCCTTGGTAGGAGGTGGCCTTCTTTGAGAGCTGCATGGATGTGAATCTCTTTGTGGAAATCCAGAAGGTTGAGGGTGGATGAAAAATACAGTCAAAACAACACCTTGGTTTTAGTAACCACAGTTCCTACTTCTCCAATTTCTCTTGCACCTTGGCAAGGGCACAGAGACTATTTTTGAACTGTCTAGACTATTCTTCTAAAAAGAATCTCTTTTTCCTCTTCTGGTTATTGGTCATCAGGAAGAGGGGAGTTGGCAAGATAACTCAGCAGGCACCATTGTGTTTGTCTATTGGCTCTGAAATGTGGCTGGAAGGATGCTGCTGCACCTCTTTCTCATTCCCTCTTGTCTGATTTTTCCTGTTGCTTCTGCAAATCTTGTTACTGCTTCTCTTTCTTCTGAAGATTCTTTTCCCTGCTGTTAAGTTTTGGGCTTTTTTCCTTCCTTTCTCTTCCCAGAGAACAATTTAGAAGCATTTGTTGTGTGAAAGTATATATGTGTTCATACTTTCAGCACTATGAATGGCTCATTATGAAATGCGATAGCTTTTTAGACAAGCTGATATAAGAAAGAGAGAAGCTTTCTCAAAAATATCATATGAGACCATCAAAGATTTTCATTAAATGGAGTTGCTCCATTAAAGCTAACGAGGGTTGGCAGTCACTATGGATTGCTGCCTTCTGGGTGCTTTCTTTGGAGTTGATTTTGTTCTAGCCTGGAAAATCTTACTAAAATGATGATAATCATCCAGTTCTGAACAGAACAGGGAAATAATGGTAGATGGTGTTGGCAGGGAACATGATAAGTAAAACTCTTTCTTTTCCCCCTAAGCTTTGCATGTCATAGTGGCTAGTACAGCCTCACTCTTTTTTATTTTTTTTTTTCCCTACTGTCCCATCTGCTCAGCTGTATCCAGCTGCTGCTGCTTTTCTCATTCCTACTGTGATGTAGAGTGTTTACAGACAGACCAGACTCTGCTGTCTCACCCATATCTCTGCCTGACATAATTGCTTGTGTTAGATAGGAAATCAGCTCCAGTATAGTGGTAGGCTAGTGTGACTTGAACCCTCCTACTTTGGGCTTCTGAGTATGTTTTGCATAGAAACTCATGGTATGTCTCCATCTAGATGTGAAAAATGCTCAAAAATGTTATTCCTTGCAGCACTGTTATTACCACTATGATTATTGTTAATCATTTGGACAAGCCCACTTGTAATGACCTGATCCATGACAGTAATTCAAATGGTTACTGTAACTTTAATAGCAATTGAAACATGAAAGAGCAGTAGATGCCAACAGCAGCTAGGAGTCCAAAGGGGATCAGGGAATGACTGGAAAAATATTACCCCTTTAAACGTTCACAGATGTATTTTCTATAACATGCTACATATATATATCTATATGTACATGCAGACATAGTTTAAAAAAACATATTGTTTGTAAAGTTCATGTTAACTGTCAGTTAATCCAGTGTCAGTTTATGGTGACTGGAGTGCAGACAAGCAACTGAATATAAGTGAATATAAGACTGCTGGAGTCATGCTTAGTAAGGGCAGTTTATGAAGTAGTTTCCTTTCTGAGCTCTGGCAGATAGCTTCTCAGGACAAAGAATATATTATGGGTTGTGAGTGCATATGTGATGTTCAACATCTTGACATCACAAGTGACAACACAGCTTTATATTAATCATAAGTTGGTATAGTGATGGTGCTGCTTCAACTTCCTTCCTCCTTTCATGTTTAACAAATACCAGTAATATTTGAATATCTCAAGTTTGCTTTTCAGTTGTTCATTTCTAACTGCCTACGTTGTTCACTTGGCTATTTTCTACCTTGATCAAACTCTACATTCAGATAATGAGGTAACAGTGTCAATTACCGAGTAACATTCTAACAGCTAAGTTCTGTAAAGGATAGTGAAGGAAGTTCCCCTTATTTTAGGCTGTATTTTCCTTTTTCTGAAATGCATTGAGTCAAATCTAGTTTGGAAATGTGTCTAGGATTGTTCCTCCTCCTTCTCTTCAAAGTCCTCTCTCTGACATTTCTCCTCATAACTGTCAAGCTATTTATCACCAGATTCAGGCTCTGTAACTCATTTTGTGTGTGATCTTTTGTCTTTTCCAAGGCTTATTATGGAGTTTTCCATTGCGTGACCAATGGTGTCCATCACAGTAACAAAGTGCAGACATTTCTCCATGGGTAAATACCTAGCAATTCAATAGGGAACATTAATATCTTGGTCAGGGGATGGGAACGTGCCTAGCTGTAGGATGGCTGGATGCTGAGACAGCCCTTACTTTGTTACTCAGTGATCACAAGTTCTGCCATGCACTTAACCTGAGCGTTCATGCACTGTGGACTTGATGGTGTGGGAGCTGGCACTTTGTCGCGTAGGAGGTCACTTTTCAGCTGTGTGACTAGGAGGGAACTGCGGACCCTCTAGAAGACAGAATGGCAGAAACAAAAGGGGGCAAGTAATTTAGACAAGTGTTTGGGCAGGCTAGATTGGAGCTGTTGTAGCCTGAGCTTCTCTGCTCTTACATGTAGCGTTACAGACATGGGCAAATCATACATACATACTACAATTGCAGATGTCGTGGTATAACAGAAACTATAGTCAGCATTCTGTTTTCTCACAGTACCAAACTAAATTTGACTGAGGAAATTCTCTGTTGATTAAGACTGATACTTTGGAAACTGACATTACAGTTACATCCTAACCATAGCTTGGAGCTGGATTCCTTCCTCTCAAGAAGGAACCACGACAGTTCTTTAGTTCTTCAGTAAAGGTTCAAGATCTTGCAGTCTCATAGTGATTTCCTCCATCCTAATGTTGACTATTATTAAAATATGATTATGCTGCACTTGGATGAACACGGTGTTTTAATTTTTTTTTTAACTCTGAAAGTTCCTGATAAATGCCTCTATGTTCCAATGGTAGTTAATATCTGTAAGAGGATGCCTTTCAGGCTTCACATGCTTACTATTCTACTTGAAACTATAAAACCACTTTCTTTGGATTGAAATGATATTATTTGCTAAAAAAATGTTAATATGTTAAGAGGTGGGGTTGTGCTGCTTCTGTTTGTTTCTTCTTTTTGGGGTTCATTACCCAGGCCCCCCTCCCCCCCTAAACTTTGTTGCTGAAAGAGATGGAGTAGAAGCTGTTTGTGCAATTGCAGTGTATTACTTTTAAGGAGCAGCAGCCCCTCATATAAAAGGAAAGAATGAAAATCCAAAGAACAAGAGAAAAAAATAAACTACTTTCTCAAAAAATTGATGTTTTTTTGTGTTTTGACCTTTGTTGCTTTGGTACCATCGTAAGTGGCCATATGGGAAAATCTCCCCTAGTTTAGACTTTTTTATATTTCCTTGGTTTATCCTAAAGCTTCTTGCTCGTCTTTCACGCTGCAAAACTTTGTGTTTAGAAAGTTTTTTTAAAAATGGAAAAGATAATCTATGGGCTTGTGCTATATTGTATGATGCATCATGCTTTTTTTGGGAAGAGGAACTTGCTGTATCCTGGTAAGTGTTCAGAAGTAGCCAAGCTACCAGACTCAGACATTTGAGAGTTTTAGGGTTTATTTTTTTCTCCTTTTATCAGGCCATATGCACTCATGCTTCCTGTGTCAGGAAATGGGTATGAACTTCTTTTTCTCTCCCTTAGACGGTGGATTTCTTTCATCCAAAGGGAGCCGAGTTTCTAGTAATCGGCTCCAGGATACAGGGGATTAGAAGTCCTTTTTGGTTTGCAGCTAAAGCAGAACTCAGAAGAAAATGTTATCAAATATTTACTTGTTCTAAGGAACAGATTCACTTAATTACTTACAGGCAGACTGAGAAAATGTCTCTCAAATTAAAAATCTGAAATTATAGAAAAAATGAAAGAGAAGTATTTTAAAATCTATCTCTGAAGCCGAGTTAGACAGTTCTCTCCATATTCTGTATTTTCTGGTTTTTAAGTGTCACTTTGTTTATATGCTGGTAAAACTTGAGTTGAATATGGTGTCCCTTTACAATAACTTTTAGTAAAATACTCTAGTATATGATGAACCAAGGCTACTGTTGTATGTTATCATATTATTCTAAAACAAACCACTTCAGATTAAATAGGTGTCACACTGAAAGTGAGGTAACCTTACAACACAAAATACTATTGGAGCAGCAGAAGTGGGTGGTACAACTCATTGTGTAACATGAAGCAAAGCTGTGGATAACAGAGGAAGAATATTAAGAAGCTTCTTGCTTAATGGCTTGTCCTGTCATCTGACTATCATATTAAAATACTCTAAAGAGGTTTATGTAATTGGGACAGCTTTGTATAGGGATAATAAAGAAAATAAACTAAAATGGTTGTAATAGTAGCTATGTGTCACTTTTTTGTGGGTTAATGTTAATGTGCTGGAGGCCCAAATGCATTAGTTGCTAACTAGGTATGAGCTAGATGTATAAAAAGCTGCAAGAATAGTAATTTAGGGTAGCTTAAGTAACATTCAAATGCTCACATGGTATACGGTATCCTACTCTTGAGGTAGAGCCCTAATAATCAGCAGAGGTGCAGAGCACTGATGAGCAAAGATCTTTCCTATTTTGCATGGCTGCGGCAAGGGGAACACATATTCCTGTAGTCCTTGGTTTTAGGCAAATTATGATGCGCTGCCTCTGTCTAAGGAACATGTACTATTTGCAATTTGTGGTTGTGTCTCTCGTGAGCATACAGTGCACGTAAGCTACTCCCTGAGCTAAAACTTGAATATACGTGCAAGTAGTCAGTGAGCAGCACTCTGAAAGTCATTTCTCCCAAACTCCTGCAAGATGAGTCATAGCCAAATGAAGACGGAAGGTGAATACAAAGGCAGAAGGGAAGCAGGTGGTAACAGCACATATATCATTCTAGCACAGAAGGTGCATGTTTGTACATTCTGCTGGAGCAGTTTAATATCTGCCTACAGCTGTATGACCAACACTTTATGGCTATTGTAGACAACACACCTTAATGTATAGTGTGAATACTTCCATTTATCTTTTAACGTAGATCAACAAGGTGACTTGAATCAACTGAAGAAAAAGTGTAGGTGTTATTTGCAATGGCTAGCTCAACTGTGTTTGGCCAGTAGTAAAGTGGTAAATTCATTTCTAGGGTCAGTAATTTCTCAGTTGAGTCTGCCCCCATCTGTGAAAGCATGGCTGTGTATGGCTTTGTGACAGCATGGATATTTTTCATGTTTAGGGTGAAGATCCCTGGAGAGATTCCTGACTGATGATATAGCTGTGGTGAATTAACAAGATGGAATTGCTTGCTTTGCATTGTAGTTAAGCACACTATAGTTAATGATGCCCTACTCTGTCACATCTTTTTTGAACATAAATCTCACAGTGCTGTTTTGGGAGCCTTAGTGCAAATTACAGCAGCCCTTGTTTATAGCTCTGAGATTCTTTGTTTCAGCTCTAAGTCTGATACTGGTTGCGAGGTGTCCTGGAGCTGCTGGCTGCTGTACATTTCTTCATTCTGTGCAGATCTACAGAAGCTAAGTGGTGGCAGAAAGCAAATGGTGTTTTGCACTTCCTTCAAGGTGATGTTCACTAGCAGCCTTAGGCCTTGTCCTGAAAGTGCATGAGTCTGGATAAATTATGGGGTACTATAGAAATAAGGAATGTGGTGGTAGAGAGGCCATATCAGTAGAAGTGCAGAAGAAAGAGCAAGCACAGGAAAACAAAGTTCCTTAGAGTGTCTGTTCAGACACAAGACGCAACAGAGAGACACCAGAAGAGCATCTAGGGCATGGAAACAGTCCAACAGTCTCTTAAATGCAGAAAAAAAAAAGTAATTTGTTTTGGGGTTTTTGATAGGAAGTTCAGCACCAATACCTGCTTTCAGCTACTGCTCTTGGTGGACAGAGCTAGGAGTGACCAAGGTCATCCCTCAGCAGTCCTCACTGAATTGCAGGGAGAGAGGGCTGTTAACTTGGTGAACGGCTTGGCTCAACACTTGCAGTTCAAACTGGCAGTTGTGTGTCACTGCTCCCAGGAGTCAAATGACCTTGTTTATGCTATGTAGCTGGGCCAGCTGTTTTCACTGTAAACACTCACAGAAAGCTGGTTTGAGGATATGCTTGTGCATATAACTTTGCAATTAATTTTGTATGGACACACACGCTAACTGTTCCTCTCATAGCTGCATAAGTGCTTTCTGCTGCTGTAGGCAGAACAAGTACACTGGGTGTTCTCAGCTCAATTTTGCTCTGTCAGAGAAACAAGTGGGTTGGTAGAAAGAAACAAAGATGATGGTTATGATGCTGAAGAAATGAGCTGTAAGTTGAAGCGGCTGGGTAGCTTGGACCTTTCTAGAAGAACCAAAAGCAATTTTATGTTGAACCATTAATCGCTCTGTTTACAAGACACTTCACGGGAAAATTATGGTAAAACTATTATGGTAGGAAAAAGGAAGTACAGCCAAGTCTGAAATTGTTTTGGAAGAGTAGAATTTATATCTATTCTTGAATACAGTTTGTGCAGTACCACGACACTCTATTTTCTAGGGGACAATTTAAAATATTCATCCTGTTAGGTATGATAATGCATTTGTTTACATTAGTAGTTTCTGAAACCAGAAGCAGTCAGGCACAAAAATGTTTTAAGTATCAATTTCTGGTTAGAAATAGAAGGGAACTGCTGGGGATTAAGGGAGGTAAGAAGGTAAGTAGCACCTCTCTCTTACTGTACAAACATCCTACCCTGGGTAGTGTCCTTGAGCATGTAAGAGCTTCCCAGGGATCTTTGCTTATCATTGATATTGGCATGCTGCACAAAGGGGAGGAATGTGTTTTCACTTTCTCATGAGATTTTATTCAGCAGTATGTGATCTGTCCCATTTCTGACAGAACTTTCTCAAGGGCTCTCTTTATGCTAATGGTTTCCTCTCTTTTTATTTCTGTTTGTGGCTTATTCAAATCTATCCACTGGAAGAGAATTTCAGCTAGCTGAGGGAAGGCTTGTTCTCCTCAGTGACAGAGCAGGGTTTCCCTAGGAATGATTGAGAAGCGGTGGTTGTGGAGAGGGCTTGTCTCTTTAGGTGTTGGGTAGGAGGCCTGTCCTTCGCTTTGTCTTTCCTGAGTTAGAGATGTTGCAACATATGTTGTGTGATGTCCCCATTCTCATGAGGAAGGAACGAGAGATGGACTGACATCCGACAGATATGTAGACATTTTGTGTAAAGCTGGAAGATGTAATGATGAAGTAAGCTGCATGGAGTAAGATTCTTTATAATGCTGAGGAAGATGGAGAAGAAAAAAAGGAGAGGGGGAAAAATAAGGAGGTAGAGGCAAGGGGAAACAAAAGAAAGAGTTTTAGGGATTTCAGATAACTCTGCAGAAGCGTACTATAAAGCAAAAGCCATGTGAAGGATTTGTCAGCTCCTTGGAGAGCCTCTTTCTGTTTAAACAATGCAAAAGTGCCAGAAACCTATCCCTTGGATAGGGGAGGACTGTGTTGTATGTGAGTGTTTTGGAGAAGTTCTGTATCTTGGAGGAAGAGGAACTGGAGTGTGGTTTGACAGTTGCTACAGCAACTAACATTTTTTTAATGGAAGGCAAGGATAAGTGGTGGTATGAAGTCTTGTGTAACTGACGTACCTTCCCCCGCTTCCTGCCAATTTTCCAGTATATTAAAACAATAAGTAATTTATGGGTTCAGCTGAGAAATGGCTCTTCCTTTGCCCAGCTCAACTGCGTTTGTGAGGCTGCGTGATCTTTATGGAGACAGCAGAGAAGAAATTATTTATGTACTGGAAAGCAAGGATTCAAGCATCTCTGAAAAGTATACTTTTCAAAGAACAAATACATTCTTTGTTCTGCTTCAAGAATTTCTGTTAAATGTGGCTGTCACTGGGCTGAGCCTTCTTCATCTCATAGCTTCCTTACTTCTCATCCTCTCCCTTCCTTCCCACTGTGATTATTTTTTTGCAAAGTGTTTTCAAAACTCTCTTTGGTTGCTGTGGAGTTATTTTTTTAATGTAGGAATGATGATGTATTATAGAGCAAGTGAAAGATGATGCAGACTTGTAGCAGGAGGGGAATTTTACTGGCTCTCCCTGCAGCATTGTTGCAGAACCAGCCCTGACATAGACACGCTTCAATAAGTGCTATTGAGGGAGAGAATTTAACCCTCATAATTTTTTAAGACCCAGCTGGCTGCTAGCATCTGGGAGGAATAATACCAGAGCAGAAACCACACATCACGTCGCAGAGTATACAGACACAGATACATAAAGGTGTCTTAACCTGAGTTTTCATTCACCAATTTAAGGTTACATATCTAAATTTAATGATGATTTCAGGTTTTTTAGTGAAATTTGGGAGCATTTTACAGGCGAATTTCATGGGAATACAATTTGGGACTACTCTCTGTTTTTTGAAATCTTTCTGCAAGTCTTTGCAGAGGTTCACTTACACGACACTTTGCCTTCCCCTTGGGTTCTCTATGTACGGTCACAATTAATTCTGAGTTAAGATTACTGATTTTAATTAATTATGTATTAAGCCATTAAGTATCTTTATAAAATGAAAAACAACTATTAAAAAAACATGGAATGTCAAGTACAAAGATTCACAATTTTTGCATGAGTTTTAAAGCCCTGTTTTCATGAACCAGGCATGTTTACCTAGCTCTTTGGAAGTAAGATTTATGTCACAGACGTCCTTGCTAATATTTTCAGCATTAACAATTCATAACCAGAGCTCCCAGGTTTGTAGGTTTGTATCTTGTATTTTATTTTGCATTTCTTTGAGTTTTTTTTTTAATTTTAATTAATGTTGATACAATTCTTACCAATTTTACACTGTGCACTTGTTAAAAATTGTGGTTGAACTAAGAGCCAGTTTTCAAGTGAATGACACTGAGGTATTTAACTGGAGTAAGTTCACTGCTGTTGAGTTGCTGAGAAGCAGTGCATGAAGCATGCACATTTTTTTCCATGGATGACAAAGTAATAAACATTTGCCATCAATTTTATGCATTTTTAAACTCAGTAGAGGACTAGTTACTACCTTCTCGCCATTCAGTAAGCCATTTTGTGGATTCATGTGAGATGAGAGAGATAACTGCAGTATTTGAAGTAAAGGCTGGTGGAAAGCTCTGTTTTTAGATATTCATGTGTTAGTGACAAGTATTTATTCCAGTGTTTGAAAGCTGTAACATGAATGTCCTCTTCCCCACAATGTCCTGTCTGTTTTTCTTTTCCTTCTACAACTCTCTCATCCTTCATCTTTCTCCAGATACTGAGGTGGCTCATTGTTTTTCTTTCTCTTAACTCATTCACTTGCCCTGATGACACTATCCCATCTCCAGATCTTTCATGCTCACTCTTTCGGGCTCCCTCAGGGTCACCTTGCAGTACAATTCTTCTTTGCATCTCATCATCTTTCCCTTCTTCATGGAAACCTGCTTTCATGTCTCTCATCTTAAGAAGCGCGTTGCACTTTTGATTCTCTGTGCTATTCCATCTGCTGTCCACGTCTCTTCTTGTTTTCATGTAAAATTCATTGATTCAGCTCCTCAAAGTTATTTTTCTTCAGTTTTATCTGGACTTCTTCCAGGCTGGCTCTCATCCCTTCCACTGCATCTGATTGCCCTCCACCAGTATCCCATGACTACCAAATAGCACTGCATTTGTAGAGGGACACCAGCAGAACTTCTTGTACTTGCTTGATGTGTATTGTTTTTGCTCTTTATGTCACACAAAATGAAAACTTTCCAGTGCCACTTAATTGTTAGTGTGCAGGCAAAAAGAGGATACTTGATTTCCTAGAACTGACAAGAACACTCATGACATGAAGAACTAAATATTCTTCTTATAGAAAATGCTATTATTTTTATGCTTATGTTGTTTTGAAGTAAGCAAAAATTCATAGAGATAATGTGATGGTCAGGGATTGTTTGCAGACACAATATATGAACCTCCTATACCTTTGAAGGTAATGATGTCTCCCCTCAGCTGTATTTAACTATGTTTCAGGTAATCCTCCCACTTAGTACAGTGAATTATGCTCTGGCATGGGAGAACATGCAGGTATTTGTATGATTGTTTCCAAAACTTGATATGTTGTTGCTTTTTGATGCAATTCTTCAGCTTCTGATTCTTGGGCACTTGGCTGGAGCTGCTAACACTGATGACAGCTGTGGGCATGCAGCACATGCTTGTAAATTGTCTGAACAACTAAACTTCAAGATTTACTGAGTTTTTGCAGTATTTTAATGTCTCAGCCAACTAGTTCAGAGTTTTCATTAGATAATCTGAAGTCTTTCACCTGAAAAAATGTTGGTATAATCTTAAAGCATATAATCTGAAAACATAAAGGAAAAGCATTCCTCTCTCTTTTTACTTTTATTTATATTTCCCTAGATAAAAAATGATCAGAATTTATTTACAATTGTCTTGAAGTAAATTGTTGCAAAATGGCTAGAAATAGCTACTATGAAGTATTTTCAAAGTAGTGTTAAAGCAAAGATTTTTCTGTCTCCGTACTCATCGAATTGCAAACCAAAGGAGTTGAACTGAAGCCCAGTTTATGCAATTGCTGATAGTATTTCATTGTCAAAAAGCATTACTCTTATCTTCATCTTTAGCATTTTTGAAGATAGAAAACTCTTATTTGGGAAACTGACCAGACTGGGTCTGTGTTTTCCAGCAAATGATTCTCTCTGTTTCTTCAGTGAAAATGAGTGCTCAGCTGTTAATGATAGCACCTTCAAAATTATCCATAAATATTAAATTTCATGGACAGAATTCGGTGTCTTTGAAAGGGGAGCTGATCTGGCTTAGATTCACCTTGTTATGATGGAATGGCTTTTTTCTCCAGTGCTTTGAAGTCTATGTTAGGACTTGGCTTTCTTTAAGGTAGGTGCGTGAGGTCACCTGAGGCACCACGGCATTTTATAAGGTAGAATGAAAATCCAATTTAGTTTGTACTGATTTTACTCAGTTAACAATTTCATCTGGAGACCTGTGTAAAACTGTAGGCATGACTGGATTTCTATGCTGTAGTTTAGTGGTAATACATCTCTAAATGCACAGATTTAAACAGAAGAGTTAAAAGGATGTTATATTTAAAGCAAAACAAAGCAAAACAAAACAATCAAACCAAAAGAAGAGGTAAAAGCAGTGAGGTTGTGCACAGACTGTAGAATCCAGCTCTGTGATCATAACAGCATCAACTGAGAGAGATGTCCGAGCCTACCATCAAAGACAGATGCTAAACCCTCAGGAAGCAGGAGAGGGAGAGAGCCGAGTGAGCGATCAGGGAGGCCAATCTCAAAGTGTCAGTGCAGTCCAGTGACAGACTGGAAAGGTTCAGTGGGCCGCGGAGGGGGTGCTCTGCAAATCATGAGGATGGCATCTCCCAAGAAGACACTGATGAGTATGACTCCTTCCTAACTGGCTCCCTTACCTGAGGCTTCATGCAGTGGATTCATCATCTCATGGCCATACCATGAAGATGTGGTGAAGACTCCTTTGAGCATCACCTCATTGCATCCTATAAGAGAAGCATCTCCTTGGAAGCATCAGGGTTTCACCGTGACCACCTTTGCTGCTCCTGACAGAGACTCCAGGGGTGTAGGAATGCAGTGTTGGATGTGGGAGTCTGATGCTGTATCACTGCAGCCTCTGGAGGAAGCTCTTCTGTAGCGTGTGGAACCTGACCCAATATTGAGTAAGCTGTAGTCTTACGTAAGAGTGAGAGTTAAAGAGTTAGCTGTTGATAAGAGGTGACTGAAATGTGTTGACTTTTGTTATCAAATGATTGATATTCTGCTAAAAGGAGTTGGTTTTGAATTTGTTGAATCAGCTGTGGTCATAGACTGAGAGTGAAATTTAACAACTTCAACCCTACTTGGACCAGTTGCAGTAGATCTTGTTATCCAAGACTTGATCCAGTATATGGAAAGTTATGGAGTATTATCTCTCTTGCCTAATGTCTACATATGATAAGTTTTGGTGATACCAGACAGCCAAAAAAAAAAAAAGATGGAAAGAAGTTCTGGTAGCTTTCTAAGAAAGGCACACTCAGCTCTTTAAAGGAAGAAATTCTCTTTGATATATGATACCCTTGCATGTTAAGTGCAAGTCCAGCCTTGCAGCACAAAGTGCTGAAGTATTTCTTAACTCAAAGACATTTGGAGAGCTTTCAGTGAGGCCTGGTCTTTGTTTCAAAGTATTTATATAATCTATGTTGCCAGGAATATTGATAGTTACATGCAGTTTTACAAGGAGGTGTATTTAGCATTTAATGTAACTACAGCACTCTTGTAGAGGCTCTTACTTTTTTACAGCAGTGCTTATTTACATTCAGAAGCCTGACAAATCTTTCATCCCATTTTGCCTTTCTGACATTTCCCATGCGTTGTGGCTCAGCAGCGGGTTTCTCGCTGCCACCTTGCCTGCGCTGCGGTGCTGAGATGTCTGGACTGTGTATGTGTGAAGTCTCAGGGTGAAAGAATTTCCACAGCTCTCACTGCGTGTGCTGCCTAGGTGGTTACATATCTTTCCATCTAATTATGAATATGTAATGTCTCTGTTAGGAGAAAATAATGTTTTGGTGGGTGAATAGAATTCAGTCACTGGGAATTAGCAAAACCAGGGAGACCAAAATAAGGAGAGAAGCATCAGCAACTGTACTTTGAAAGCTCTCTGGTTAATAAATCCAGCTTCTGCCACCTAAGCTTGTAAGTGCAAACCTGCTAACACTAGTTGTGGAAAAATAGTAGCCATTTTTTCACCCATTCTTGGATACGTTTGCCATGGAGCATCTACATTAGCAAAGCCAAATTCTCACACCTTGTTAAAGTACTTCCCTCCCACTCCCTCCAAAAAATTGGTGTTCCTTTATCATACTGCTGTGAATTTCTGTGATTGATTTGGGTGGTAAGTTCTTCAGAGATGAAAAGCAAGCTGGCCTGTAACAAGAATGTAGCATCTCTGAGCTTTTTAGGGCTTCCATACTGCCAGTGCATTGCATTTCTTCCAGAAGCAAGGGAGTCTGTGGAAAAGCCTTTGCTACTGGCAATGACATTCTGTTTCTCAGATGTGTAAGTCAAAGCTAGTTCAAGGCTGCCCTCTTTCTGAAGCAGGAAAGTTGTGATGTTGAGAGTGTAGATTCCGTTAGCAAAGAGTTGTTCTGGGGTGGAGGAAGGAAAACTGGGAGACAGGATGATCAAAGACTTCCTTTTTTTTCCCCAGCACATGCCACACAGAGCATCTCTACCTGGAAATTAAAGCAATTTGGGGGACATGGCTGTAGTAAGATGCCTGGGTCTACATAGCTGTCATTGTTTTTGTCCGAAGAATAACAGCATATCCTTCATGGTGATGTCCATCCCACCTACCTTCTTTGGTTTACCTTTAGACTGAATTAAACTATACCATTTGTTGGTGGTTAAGCTCTGCTAATGGATATATTATACAGGAGATCAATTTAGAACAGAAACTGGAGTTCTTTTCTGTTAGTTAAGTCTGTAGGAGCTTTCACTGTCTAAGATTTTTACAACTAGGTAATAATCGCATGCAGTTACCTTGCCATTACAAAATAGCTGGTTGGTATAGGAGTGTCCTGTCTGTTCACAGTAGACCGCTGAAGTGGATAGAGTTATGGCTGGAAATAGAAGATGACTGTGGCAGATCGAAGAAAGCTCAACTGAAGAGGTATCAGTCAATGGGAAAATAAAGAAAATCTTGATTTGTTGTGTGTGTCATCTAGTGGCTTACTGACATGATCTCAACATATTTTAAGACTTTGTTCACTTCTAGATCATCCACCTGTGGCTGAAGATGCACTCACAGGGGTGTAATTACAGGATCTGTTTACCCAGAAGGATACAGTGCTGCAGTGCTTCTGTTATTGTTCAGACTCTGTCAGCTTCACAAAGTGATAACAAATTTGGCATATCGGCTGATGTGGTGCCAGGTGTAATGAATTTCTTTGGCTCTGACAGCCTGAACATGTGGTATGGTGGATGGCTTGGGAGAGGAATGCTTGGGTGCACTCCTGCCGGTCTTCACTCTTCCTCTGGGAACTTGCAAGATATTGTACTGCAAAATAAATTTTAAACACTACCATCACAGAGTTGCCTCAGACTTTCTTTGTGTCCTGAGGCTTACTTTTCCAATTTAGCATACTATTCCTTGAAATGTCAGCCACCTCCAGCGTTATCCTGCCTAAGCTGTAAAATTTTCTCTTTCTCTTCACTTGGCGCAGGAGGCAGGGAGGTTTTGGGACCATTCCAGGCTTTTCTGAAGCGACTTTTTCCACTGTCAGGCAAGGTCTGGCACCGACTCAGCCGCTGCTTCCTGGTTCTCACCCTTCCCTTGCAGGCAGATGGATGACCTGCCTCAAGGGAGCAACCTTTCTTGGAAGGTGAAATTGGGTACATAAATTAAATGCTGACCATAGACATTAGTCGCCCACATACCTATGAACATATTAATCTCCTGTTAGCACTCCCTAGTGCAGTGTTCATTGATCAATTAATTAGTATTTGGTCAGTGCTTTGAAGATAACAGTGATAGGTATATTTCTATTATCATTACAGATTAGCACGTTACACTAAGCCAGAAATATTTATTAAGGTAATTTATCCGTATGCTGGTGAGAGAGGTGTGTGTGTATTAAGTGAGTTCAGTGAGACATGGAATGCATCTGTTACAGTTCAGAAGAGGAAAAAGTTGTTAACTGAGTGGGAGTTGTATTAAACACATCTTGCTCTGTGCTGAGAAGCACTGAAGGTACTACTAACATCCTTGTCTTCCTCTGTGGATTGTAATCTCAACTGACTTTTCCTTCTTTCTCAATTCTTCTCTACAAAACTCATTTAATTTTATGAGTGCTTAAGTGTCATCAGTTGTATCTTGCCTGAGTATCCATGGAAGAAGATAAATGAAGACACTCTTTAAGTATCCAAGTCCATTGTGGGCAGCTCAGGAATAAGTACCTTACTTGTCCTTTAACAACATGATTGAGGGGAATTTGATCCATGCCCCTTGGCATTCACCAGAGCTGGGGGAATTCCACTTAGAGCTGTGACTTTTCTGTTCCTTCCTCATCTTTGCTCTTCTTGTTTCTGATCTCTTGTGCCCACTCCATTTCCTTGGTGCTATGCTTGAACATGGTCTGAGTTCATGCTTTGCATAACTAGATGTGTGAGAAAATGTGATCTGATAACAATATCAGGCATGCTTTTTGCTTATGGTAGGTGCATATCTGTTAATTTAAAGAGAAACTCACTTGGACCTAAAGTAACACTCGCAGAGAAATAAAATTGTAAGACTCAGTCATGTGAAATATGAACCTCTGTCTAAAAACCTCCATAGCCCTGACCTTATTAATGGTTCTTTTCATAGAGATGTTGCACTTACGTGGGCCACCATTGACTTCTGGGCTGCCCAAGTTGTTGGAGAATGTTTGGGACGAGAGCCTGTAGGACAGGAGAGAGACTGACTTTGCAGTCAAGGTCTATTAATTGCCTCTTTTGAAGCAATACGTTCCAGTTGGACTCTTTGTGTCTGCTGTAACTCTGGACTGCTCTCTTTCTCAGGTGGAAGGGAGTGATTTGTACCTTAGACGCCTTCAGAATAATTCCTCTCTCTTCATTAATCCAAGATTTAATCAGTTTACAGGGATCTAAGTAGACCTTAAGCCCTAGGTTTTCAAGTTCTGTGTAAATTTTCCACACTTGAACATATGTTAACATGCAGATTCAGTCATGTTAATAGCACGATACTTCTCTCAGGAGAAGATCTTTCTGGTTAATCTTATTTCAGGTAACATTACCTATGAACAAGTAGTATCTGATGGGATTCCTTCACTCCTACTTGGCAAAGAGATGAAGCCTCCTAGGACAGCTGTGTTGTTCCACAAATAGCTCTGAGTTGCTGGGATTGCTTGCAGGGCCCAAAAAAGTTCTTAACTTGATTGTTTTTCACAGAATGTTTTTCAGTCATTTTACACGGCTTTGATGGTAGAATAAAAGTGATGGAAAAAAAATACCTGAGCTATTTCATGCTGTTCTTTTCGTCATGTTATGATATTTGAAATGTAACAATTTGGTTGATTTTAGCTGTCAGGAGGAGAAATTTCCCATGGATGCTTTAGACTTGAGAGTACTTTGCTGGAATTTTTAGGCAACAATAATAAATAGTCTTTGCATGTGAACTTGTATCAAGAGAAATAGAGATATTAATCCCTTGAGGAAATCTAACTCTTTTGCATTCTAGATGAATTTCCATTAATTTCATATGATCTCACATTAATTGTATCTTCTTTTTGTAAGCTCTTTCTTTTATTCTCTACTTTACACCAGCGTCCCTTTGCTTTTCTCAAGGTCTCATCTACTTTATTTTCATGTCTCTAGTGGGATATTTAATACTTCTCATTACCTCAGCCTGCCTTGAAACTCTTCCATCTTCTCTCAGGTTCCAGGTCACTAGTGTGATGCCCTCTGCAATCTGCTGGAGATGTCTTCCAATTCTTTTTGTAATGCTTCTCCACTCTCTGTGTATTCTTACCCAGTCTGTCCCTTTCAGTCTCTTACAGGATTTTTTTTCCAGTTAAGGGTCTCCTGCAAAAGCCAATGGACTGTGGCTAAAGAAAATAAAGTCTTTTCAGGCTTTGCTTATCTCTGCCTTGATTTCAAGCAGTGCCCTATCCCAAGTATGTTGTGTATTTCTAGAAATTACCTTTTTCTCCAGCAGTCAGTACATGCAGGAAGAAGAAGGAGCTCAGCAAGATGCAGGTGATTTTCTTAACTTCCTCAACTCTAATCTTCCATGCAAATACGCTATGCCTGCATGCTCTCTTTCTCTATGAAGGACTGTATAGTAAAGATATAGGTGAGGTGAGGTGAGGGAATAGGCTGTCAGTTGAGGTGTGTAATTTTCTTCCTGTGAAAGGAGTGTGAAACTAGAAGGTACGTTGTTTGATGGTAATTAGAGTTAGATCTTAGTTATATCTTAGGAAACGAGGGAATAATTTTCTGTCAGGCAGGAGCTAGTGGACTGGGAAAGGCGACTTCTGGAACAAGTGGAATGAGAATGGTGGGCTGCGTTTCTATAGAAGCGAACTGTATGTGAAGGAAAAAACTCCAGATGTGGCCTCACCAGGGCAGAGTAGAGGAGGAGCAGAACCTACCTTGACCTGCTGGGCACATTCTTCTTGATGCATCCCAGGATACTATTGGCCGCCTTGTCCATGAGGGCACATTGCTGGCTCATGTTCAGTTTGCTGTCCACCAGAGCTCCTAGGTCTCTCTCTGCACAGCTGCTATCAGATCAGTCCTCAGCCTTGTACTGGTGCATGGAGTTGTTCTTCCCCAGGTGCAGGACTCTGCACTTGTCCTTGTTGAACCACATGAGGTTCCTCTCTGCCCAACTCTCAAGCTGGTCGAGATCCCACTGAATGTCAGCACAGCCTTCTGGGGAATCTGCCATTCCTCCCAGTTTGGTGTCAGCAGGGAACTTGCTGAGGGTACACTTTGTCCTCCCATCTAGATCGTTGGTGAAGATATGGAATAAGACTCGCCCCAGAACCGATCCCTGAGGAACTCCACTGGCCACAGGCCTCCAACTTGATTCTGTGCCATTGATCACCACTCTCTGGACTCTCTCATTCAGCCAGTTCTCGACGCACCTCATTGTCCACTCATGCAAACCACACTGCCTGAGCTTTTCTATGTGGATGTTATGGGAGACAGTGTCAAAAGCCTTGCTGAAGTCAAGGTAGAAGACATCTGCTGCTCTCACCTCATCTAGCCAACCGGTTATACTCTCATAGATGGCTATCAGGTTGGTTAAGCAGGATTTCAAATCTAGTGTTCTGTCAATTAAGAAAATGTGGAGATCCCTCAAAATGTTGATAAGCAAGATTTTGGTTTCACTTAAAGTCCACTGACTTGCATGCAGAGGGCTGTTGCCTCAGTCATTTTTCTAGTCTGATTTAAATGAACTAATTTTATCTCTTCCCTTTTCTGATCCTGGTTCCTTATTCTCATTTCCCTAAAAGTCTTCCTTTGGTTTTCAGAAGCAAATGAGAGCAAATGAACCAGTTCTTAATTTGCAAATTACTTTTAAGAACAAACTAGGCTGGACTATTTCCCCCTTGAATTCACTGCTACTGCTTCTACTTGCCTAAAGGTTAGTAACTTTTTAGTCAGTATACAAAGCTTTGTCCAATACTGCTTATTGTTCCTACTTTTTTTTTTTTGGAGGGGGCATACTTTTCCTTTCCTATTTTTTAATTGTGTTCCTCCATCTTTGCCTTTCTTTTTCACTGCTTTGCTCACTTTTCTGCACTTAACAGAACTGAATTCAGTCTCCATGAAGCTGGCCTTCCCCAGTCACTGCCCTCTATGCTTCATCCCAGCAGTGGAAAGGCTGCTTCATGCTACTTCAGGGCTGCATCGTACTGCTCCAGGGCTGCTCTGCTCCAGGAGAGACCAAGCATTGGGCTGATAGTGCTGCCGCTCTTGCAGGAGATGAGCTGGCAACTCAGCATAACGTTGCACTAGGCTCTGTAGATTGGTGAAGTCAATTTGAGGTACCATGACTATCTCTCAGTGGCTTTGCACAGTTCATAGAGTAATCCCTTGTGGAAAGGAGATTTTGCTTTCCCCATTTGCTGCTGCATTTTTCCTCATGTGAACCATGTCTCATATGAACTGTGCATATTGATGTCCATTGCTGAAAACTTTTCTTTGACATCAGAGGCAGATACAGGACCAAGGGAGGCAAGTAGAGGTTTAAATTCTTGTTTGTGGTGTGTTATTTGGTGGGGCAATCCTGCACCAGTGGAGTCACAGATGACCTGAACTGCATTATTCTCAGTGCTGCAGTAGCTCCTTTCTAGTTCTCTGCCTTTCTTTTCTGTGGGACTTTTGAGAAGAGCTGTGTATAGCTTCTTAGGGCTGAAATGCACACTAGTAATAGTAGGGCTCTGCAAAACCTCTAGTGTAGTGGGTAAAAGCCTTTCTTTTTAAATAACAACATTTGACATACAGTTATTCTGAAAATGTTCAATGACATTTACTTTTGTCTAATTCAAACGTCCATGCAGAAGGACACTGTCAATATGCAGAAGAAAACTCTCGGCGTATGAGTAGTGTAATGTAAAGGTTAGGTTTTGCTTTCATTAGAAAAGCAAAAGATTTGTTGGTTTGGATTCAACTAAAGTGGGTTTTTTTTTTCCTTCTCTTTTTAGATGGTTAATGTTATTCTTAAATTTCTTTACTTTTTAAAACAGAAAACAAATGTGAAAGTTTTTTGGCCATGCATTCTAAAAATACAGAATATTTTGGATGAAAAGTGGGTTTCATGGCAGAATTCTGACTTTCTGTTGGCTTCAGGAGATGCTACGTTGGCCATTAAACTAATAAAAGCTAATCTTCATTAGATCCAAGGTCATGTGTAAAGGAGATGAGAATGGAAAAAATTATGCCTTGGAGAAGGCTTTTGTCAATGATGCTGAAGAGAACAGGGCCAGAGTCTGACGCCTACACCTAAAGCCTTGACCTGAAGCCAGATGGTATAGGCGGCTCTTGTTGATGCTGTGAACAGCTATGCCTGTGTGGCAAGTTTGTCGTGGAGAGAGCTAGTTCAGTTGAACTTTCCTCACTTCCAGGTGGTTTTGTTCCTGTTGAATGAAGCAAAATGAAAGCATAGAGGTTTTGAAGGGACTGGGAAGCAGAGTCTCTGCAAGTCTGTCTAAGGACACCAGTGTAGCGTGGCAGGAGTGCAGGGTGCCCAGTGGGCGCCCAGGCCACATCTAGCCCAGGCCCAGCCTGCTCTTGCTGCTGGGACACATTTTGGGGATTTCTTGGCAGCTAGTGCTCACCACTGGTGGCCACATCACTGCTTTGCCATTGCCAGCTGTGCTGCCTTTCTCTGGGAGAGCTCCAGCAGCGCTTTTGCTGTCAGAGAGGGCTGACAGGCAGTATGACGGTGGCTTCCCCAAGCCAGTCTGGGAAGTGATTTTTCTTTTTTTTACTGAAAGAATTTAAGTCTCTTTCTTTGTTTTCCTGACTATTTGGGAAAGTGAATTCTGGCAAGTGTGGTGGAAATCCTCCCCCAGCATGCCAGCTCAGTGACACTCCTTGCTGCACTGGTAGCAAATGCCTCTCTCCTATCTTTCCCTTAGGTATATCTATTGAGAATGCTGTATAGCCTGGGATCTGGCACTGTGCCTTTAACAGAGGGAACTTTTATAACATAAACCTGTCAAACTTAATTTAAGGATATCATTGCTAATAACTGTCTGTGTGAATGTGCCTTTTTACAGGAATATAGGTGGTTCAGACTCTTCCGTGACACAGTGAGTTAAGCCAGTGATTTTAATAAAATATGTTTTATTATGTTCTCAGTTCTCTCAGGGGAAAAAAATGTGGTATTCTTTCTTATCTTTTAGTAAGGGAAGGAGTAAGATATGGCCTCGTGTTCTCAGATCATTTGTAAAAATAAAACTAGAAATAGTCCATGGAGATTTAATTCTCTATATTTTTACTGGAAGCACCAAGATACTTTGCAACAGTGTCATGTTCTCACTGCCTCAAGTCAAATTCAATCATGGTACAAGTTCATGGTGTATGTTAGGTATGTCTCTATTTTAAGTATTTTTTTGTAGATTTAAAGTTTTAAGGTCTATTTTATAATTTCATATATTATAGCTTTTCAAACCATATTGTGACCATTTTTCAGGATAGCAGGTTTACTCTGTTCAATCACTGTGCTATTTTTGGTACAAAGTATAATGTCTCAAGTTCATCTTTGAAATCCTAAGCTCAACAAAAATGTGGACTTTTTTTTTTTTCTGTTTAATGTATTTTGTTTTTCTCTGCTAGTAACACACTTCTGTTTTTCAAGTTAGAGTCCTCCCTGAGAAGGAGGGGAAGGTTAATGGAGGCATACACCACTGACTACAGAAGATGGATTGATTTTTGAAAGCAATTGAAAATGCCTAAAATATTTTAGCTTTTTTTTTTTCCTGATTCGCTGGTCTCTTTAATCCTGAAAGAGAAGGGAAAGAATGAAATTAAACCCAGCTTTACAAAGGGCTCTCGTGTGGCGGCGATGGGGTTTGTTTTGTCTCTTTTGCAGTCATGATAAGAAATGAGTTCTAAGATACAGAAAGAATGAGATTTGTGGCTTTCTCTCAAATAGAAGCATTAATGAGCTTTAAGTATAAAATGAAGAGAAGGGTGGTGAACAAAGAATTTTGGAAGCTTGTCGCACTGTTAGAAGAAGCTGTTATGATCTTCTGGCCTTTTGAATTGCATAATGAGCATATACTATATTGCATGCTTGGTTTCTTTTAAATGTAAAGCATGCGATTAGCTCTATCTATTGCAAAGGCCATCATGTTAGTATGTTTATTTTTCTGTAGGATGCAAAATCCTGAAAAGTGTTGTCTTCCCTTTGTACAGCATTTTTTTTTTTTGTTAATACATGTTTCTTCCTCTCAACTTCCACATAACTTCATGAAGCTTTCTCAGGACAGGCTGTACTGATATGATAAATCTGCAGTAAGAGATCTGATCTGACAGTTGTGTGCCTGGTTTAATTACAAATTGGTTTAAGATTTGATCTTTTGTTCCAATCTTCCAGAAGTTAAACTGATATAAACCAATTCTGACCTGACTGTACAGAGAGAGTGCATAGATTAACACACACACTCTCTGGCCATAATGGCTGAGGAGAGAGGGGGGGAAAAAAAAAAAAGCTTTCCTCTTGCTTTTTCTTGTCAGTGGACTACTGTAGCTCCAGAGCCATGTCCAAGAGCCTGGGATTCACAAGATGCTAAGACTGCTGGGATGAGTTTGGTTGTTTATCTGCCTGCAGTTGTGCTCTTTGAAATGGCCTTGGCAGGCTTGCCTGATGCTGGGCTGCTGGGGAAACTGGATACAGCCTGGGGATGTGCATCAGCTATTGCTGGGGTGCCATAGAGAACATGGGTGGAGAGGTGATAGGCTCTGTGTTTGTGGGTGCTACATTGATTTATAGCCACAGGATGGATGCAGAGATGGAGAAAGATTCCTGCTTTATTCTATTCTCGCTGTTATTTAACACATATATTGTGGTGGCACATTGAGACCCTTAGGGGTGGCCCTTGTTATGCTGCCTAGACCATATGATAAAAGCTCTTGGACCAAAGTTTGTTCTTCCTGTTGATTTGATGGTCTGCATCTTTTGGAACTACAAGAGAACACTATTGTATTCTGCAAAATGGGAAGCATATTCTTGCATTAGAGATCCCCTTCCCCAAGTGGGAGGATAATATAATAGCAGTATAATGGAAGAAAGATGCAAAATAGTTGCTCATGTGAGATGTTTAGGGAAGAGTATCTGTACAGTAGGATACAGTGGTGAATGATCTGCCCACATGGAGTATTGCCTCATATATTGTCTTCCCTTGTGTTTGAATTCCAACTATGGAGCATGCAAGGAAGAGTTTCTGTTGCTTCCTGCTAACTTATGTCCCCATGAGGGCACTTGAGTGTTTTGTTTTTCAGGTGCTTTAACGCAGCACTTTGAAATCCTTGGCATTTGGGTATTCTTGTAACAAATGTAAGTGCTAGTGCAGGAGTAATGTTCCTCTTTATACATATTCATAAACAATCATATCTACACCTGTCTGTCAGTGTCAAGGACTTTGAGGATTGCATATAGAGTTGAAAGCAGAAGAAAATTGAAATGTGGTACCTGGGGTCTTACACTTTGGTACCGTCTCAAACATGTTAATGTCTTCCTCCAGGGAAGAGAAGGTAAAATCCATAGGTATGTCATCTTAGCATATTTCTCTGCCCAAGAACAGATGGCAAAACCAAGCATCCCATTGATCGTGCAATTGCATTCTGAGTCAGATGTAACACCTATGATGATCGTTTTCTAGAGAATGTTTTCAATATCCTTTGAATGCTGCACAGCCTGTAGCAGTACAAGAAGATAGAACAATTTGAGTAAAATGATTCCATGAAAAAATACTCAAACTTTGTGTAACAGAACATACAAAATTTGATTAATTTATGGCAAATCAAAAATGCAAATCTTAAAACCACAGGGTCTACTAGGATGGCTTTTCAGATGAGCCAAGAGTCTGGAAGCCCTGAAGTTTCTGGTCTATAGTTGCCTGCTGGCCCCAAATCACAAATGTTGAGACATCCTGAATTTGCTAAGTGAAACTAAGGCAGACAGAGGCATCCAGGTAAACATTTTGTCCAGTCTTTTTCCCTAACTGAGAAACTCCTGTGGTAACACATTTCGAAAGCTTTGTCATGGACCTGATGTAAGCTGAAACTAAATTTTAAAACCATTACCATCTCATGAGGATGAAAACGTCTGTGTTTCCAGTTCTATTCCAGTGCTGGTGCTGCAGTCCACAAGGTTAAAACTTAAAGCCATCTGGTCTTGGAGGGATGGGAAATATTTTGTACTAGCTAAAATAGCAGGAAAAAAAGCAGATATCATAGTTTCCAAAATCTGTAATTCTCTTTTCCTAATGTTACGATCAAGTTTTCTCTTACGCAGATAACCTTTTCCAAATACTCTTCTGAACTTTCTGATTCAGTACAACAAAAAGCACTCCCTAAAACTGGAAAATATTTTTTTGTTGTTTTCTATTCCCCCCCCCCTTCATTTAAAGGGTGTTATGGGCTTTTATGCCTGTGGAATTGCCTGAATACAAATGTACGAAGATATCTCATTTTTTAGGCAAATTCCTTTGTCATACACTACAGCAAAACCAGAATTTAATTTATTGCATGAACTTTCATGTTTAAAAACAACTCTCTAGACTGGTAAACCAGGGCTGGCACTTGAAGTTATTCCTTATAGTTAATGTGGCTTCATCTTCTGAACTTGCTTTGGATTGGATCTTCTCTGAAGATCTAACGGGTCTTTGCTTTGCAGCGTTCTGCTTTGTATCATTGGCATTTGGTTGACACTGATGTAACTCAGTAATGAATCACTTTGTTCCTCCTATGAGGTGTTTTAAAATGAATGAGTATGTCCAAAGTTAATAAAAGCCAGGATGTGTTGGTTTGTGGGTAGCTAGAAAAAGAAACTGTAACTGTACTGTTAAGAAGTAAAAATTCTTCTGAAGCATTTGGCCTAGGTCTTGCTGATGGTCTTTGAGTTTATGTAATGAGTATAGAGGTGGTGGATTTGTCTCACTGAGTTACTGGTAAGCCATTATGGGTATGACTTTTGAGCATGAGCTTTTTCATCTAACATTTAAACATATAAGGCAATTGTCTCATGCCTCACTGTAGTCGATAAAAAGAGCAAGTATCTCATTAGGTCAAAGGATGCTTGTGATGGGTGAGATGAGTTGCTAAATAGCTCAAGTTCAGCCATACAAAACTCAGCCTACATCTATGATTCAAGAGAATAGTTGCACACAGAAGATGGCAAAACTCCTTAAACTAAGCATGTATGTAAATGTTTTGCTGACTGGCAGATTTGCCTTCTATCTGAAGTCCTTAGGAGCTTATTTTTACGTGAATCATTAGCAGTCAAAACAGTGTTGCTATCTCTATTTCATTCCTATGGAAAGATTAATAAGATTAGAGGAGTTTGGAAGAGAAATCCTGCCCTTTGTCCCAGAGTGGCTGCTAACTCCAGGACATCACCCCACAGCATACCAAATAGTTTTGCAGCCATCTCAGAAGGGCGAGTTTTCATCCAAAGTACTAATATTTTTGCTTTGCTATTCATGAAAGTAGGAAAATCTTCTAGAAGCAACAATGACACAGAGCTGTCAAATGCCACGTGTTAACTTTTGAGACCAAGATGGATGCCTTCTTGCTGAAACTCCCTACGTGTGACAGATGTGTCTGTATGGTGCTGTGTTGTGGCTCTTCTCTGGCTACCTGACTGCTGCCTCAACCAGCCATGTGCACTAGGTGCCATGGGGAGCTCCGTGGAGTTTAGGTGGATCCTTACTCTGAAGGCATCCTTCCTTCCCTGCTGGAGGGCAACTGTGGGCACTAAGACTCCGTCTGCATCCCATGGCACTGTCTCATTGACCATTATCAAGACATCTGAAAATAAGCCCTGGTCAGAGTACAGAAGAGCTAGATCTTCATTCTCTCCTTTGGAATTTTTGCTTTATAGTTCTGTGTATGTATAATTGATAATGCATCTAACATAAGAATAGTGTTCACTGTCAAGTTTTAAACTGAGAACTGAATTGCTATTACAGTCATGTTGTGACTTCAGTACACACTGGCGTAGCAAACATTGCACCTAGGAGGCAAGTGGTCAAGATCCAATCACTATGTCAGGAAAAAAAAAACAATGCTCACGTATTAATATCTTAGTTAAAATAAATAATCTGTAGATCTCAAGGAGAAATCTTCTACAGTCTGTTTTGGAAGTTGGATCATTCATTAATGAATATTTGATGGGAACAGCAAATTGGTGATAAAATTCCTTTGAATTTTGGAATTTATCTTGAGACAAGAAAGCAAATGTTTGATCTTTTTTTAGTTTTGATCTCCATTGTTTCTGCAGTCTCTGAGGGCAGTTCCCTTTAATTTTGAATCCCAGTTCATGAGTACCAAGAGCAAAAAGACTAAATGTCATTTAAAAGTAATGTAGCAATACTTGCCAATAGCACAGCTTCAGCAGATTCAGAGACATTAATGTGGAAGCAGTCATAGCCTTAAAAAAACAACAATAGGTTTTATCAACTGGAGAATCTGCAAAAAAATTTGAGTTGTGCATGATATCTTCTTGCTATGTTGGGTTTTGGCTCTCATGGGGTTTTCTGGGGGGAATGGTTTTGTTGTCAGTTTGTGGTGGTTTTTTTTTTTTTTATTTGTGGGTGGGGTTTTTGTGAGGTTTGTTTTGTTTGTTTGTTTCTTTTTTTGTTGATTTGGGGTTGTTTTTTTTTTTTTGGAAACCTCCTGGGAGATTTTCAAGAAGAAAATTTGTAAAAATGTTTTAAGAGCTGCCTTGATCATTAAGAGCTGTCCACTCTTGCTAGTTATAATTTTCTTTTCTGTTTTTCCTGACTGTTTCATCTATTTCAGAATCATGGAATAACAGGAGTTGGAAGGGACTTTTAGAGATCATCTAGTCCAACTCCCCAAATTATCTTAATGTAATTTCTTTCACAGAGTATAGAACTGTGTGGCAAATTTATATTTCACATATCATTTATTATTATAATGGTATAATGCATTTGTCTTTTTGGACAAATCATCTGAAGTGACCTCTCTGCGAAAGTGTACATCTAAGTTAAGGAGATCACAATTTCAAAGTGCTGCCATGAGCAGAGTTAAGAAACTGAATAAGGGGTATGTGCATGGGGTCTGTGTATATGTGTGATATTTCCACTGTAGGAAACTATCCTGTTTTTATTGCATTAAGAAATAATAGATTTTGAGTGAAAAACTATTTCTCAGTATTGGATGAAAAAACTATTTCTCAGTACTCGATTATTAGTATACATTTAGTATGTATTTGCACAGAATTTTGAGGACCAGTGCACACCTAGATCTCTATACAGAAACATCCTTATGTGCCCCATTGAAGATGAGAGAATTCTGGCATTTGTATCACATTCTGAAAGGCATTTTGTTTCCCAGACCTTAATAACTTCATGCCTTTAAATATAAAGCCCTGAGGTCTTCTATCATATGTATCATCACAGTTGGGAGTTGAAGAAAAGTAAGATATTTTGCTTTTGTTACAATAAGCCAATTTAGGTCATGTCCTGTGCTAGTAGTACTATGTCAGGTCATGAAAACAAGCTTAACTGTGTGGTTTAATAATATTAAAAAATAATTTCAGAAAACAAAATTGTATGGCTAAAATTTTAGCTTTGATGTATAAAGCTCTTGGCGTCTGAAATGCTTGGGTATGTATTTTGCCAGCCAGTTATGGTGTTTCTGCTGTCCTGGTGTGACGATTCAGGACAAAAGAATCCAAGGTTTTAATGGTGATAGAAGTTAGACTAATGCACTAATTTTTAAGTGATGTTTTCAGTTTTATTACCATTGATGTTATTAAAGTCTCAGTGAGGAAGAACACTGCAGAATTGCTGAGTAAGGCAACTAGGCTACAATTGTTTTTTCCTACCATGAAAAATAAAATGCAATAGTAGTGTAAATCACCCCAAATCTTTTCTGTGACTTATAATTTCTGTATTTGGTGAACATTCTTTGATTAGAAGTTGATGTTACTGTTCTGCATTAAGTAGGAGAAGAAAGGAATGAACAGTAGTTTGATTGGATAATAGTTAGCTGAGGTAAGATCATGGAGTAAGAAATGTTCATCAGCATTAACTGACAGGGAAATTACGAGTACCTTCTTTTTGCTGGCACAACTTATATAGCCTAAACTTTCCGCTCTGCTCCACTGGCATAGAGCCTGTTCACATTTTAAAGTGTTAATCCCCTTTTGCTTCCTTGTGGAGGTAGTGAAAATATCTCTCAAGGAGATATTTTCAAGGAGTAATGGGATCACCTTCTGTCTTGCCAAGTGGAGTGAATATCGTTTTTTCTCATGGACTAATCATTTTCTCTGGGCTAAAGGAAAAAGAGTAAACAGGCAGCAACAGCTCCTTCTTCTGCTTCTCAAAGTAGGAAAATATATTGGGTAGGTCATAGATCTACATTATTTCATTTTCTTTTCAAAAGCTGAGGAAAATATAAAACAGATCTCTTATCCCAGGAGGAGAGGGCCTCAGAGACAGTGGGATCATCTCTTAGGAACTAGGAAACTGTTTTATCAGAACACCCATTGTATCAGAACAAGTACTTTATGGTGTTTGTTTGTGTTCTGGTGTCAGAAGGGTTGTGCAGGCATGAAAACAGAAAAGAATAAAAGTATATATACTGAGCTGAAAACCTGGTTTAAAATGTGCAATGAAGAGAGGGCTGCTACTGTGCCCTTGCAGAGCTAAGGACTGCCAACAGCCAAGTTTGTTGCAAGTCATATACATCAGTGTGGCCAAAAGAAAGATCTCCTTTGTATTTTGAGAGATTTAGTGATTTGGCTGTCAATGAACAGCACACGTCACCTCGTGCGTAACTGCTTGGACGTGAAGTCCCACTGGCTGTGGTGTGGGTTGGCGAGTAGGTGAAAGAAGTATTTCCCACTGTCTGTAAATCATACCAGTGTCTTCATCTGTCTTTGTTAACTGGAGTGTACAACTTCCTAGGTAGTTTTAGAGAGGCAACTCCACTGTCTGCTTTATAAGAAAGCAGCATAAAATGCTAACAAATGTATATATCAGCTCTGTAGAAATAAACTTGCCTGAATTGGGATACATTGAGTTGTTTGAAGCTCAGCTAAAGCTTGTTGCCTTACTTGAGTAGTGTGACCCAGTCAGTAAGACTGAAGGTGCCTTGGAAAGCCTTGTTTAACATAGGTAAATGCTAATTAATGATATAGCACTGATATTAATGACAGATGTTAGTTATTTTTTGTCTTTAGTTAAAACTTTGCTGCTACATGGTACATACACAAGTCCACTCATAGAATCATTTCACATAGCTTGTGCAGTGGAAAAAAAATACAAAATGTAGTATTACCATTTTTGTACAAGTTTGAAGAATTGACCTGATCAGTTGTGGGTTAGAATCTCTTTTGTTTGTGTTGCCAAGGTCAGGCAGTACAGGTCTACTACAGCTGCAGAAGCAGAACTAGACAAAGGAGGTATTTCTCTTTCCCTTTGTTTCATTCTTGACAGTACGGCTTCATGTCTTCCCTCCCTTGGGGCATATTACAAAGTGTAACATTTTTATGTGAGATACATAAATGCTGTGACTGCTGGTACATCTACTTTTCTGCCTTCTGCTCTGCTGTCTTTGGCCATGCCTACACAGATTGAACCATGTCTGAGGGCATCCTCTAGTGCTGAAGCTTGATCATCTGTGTCATTGGATTGTCACCAATGTCTCTGATGTAGCTGAGGTCCAGACTAACTCTGTGAAACGTTTCCTGAGTATAGAGTTAGCCCAATCCAGGGATTGTTCATGACAGGCCATTTGGACAGGACCACTGTGCAGAGGAAGGCAGTTTAGTAGTGAGGATTAAGGCTGTTCCCTGCCAGCTGGGTCACTGCCAGGGCACAAACCCAGGCACAAGTCCAGACACGTGCACTTGGGGAATAAAAACTTCAGCCTCTGGTTCTGGGCTTGTGGTTTTTCCCCAGTCTGAACTGAAATCAAACAACTCCTCAGCTCTCAGCCTGAGCCCTGAGCTTGAGTACCTATGGTCTTAGTAAACTGTCCTTACCCACAGTGATAAGTCACGGTATCAGGAACATTATGGGACTGTTGAAGCTTAGCAGATGGCTGAGCTAAGGTTGCTAACTGTATGTGCACCCTTCAATTGGCAAAATTTATTAAATTAAACTTTCAGTGTGTTTGTAAGCTAGCACATAGTGCCTTTCGTTAGCTGCAAGTTGACAGTGCTAACACAGATAGTGATTGCACTCCTGTTGATGCCTTGTCACTTGTTAAACTGTGTAAACTTGATTACATACATGTTTCTTGACTGTGTAGATGTTGTTTTCTACCTTCATGTGTGTAGCTGCTCCTGCTATATCACCAGGCTGAGGTCACGTCTCAGCTTTAAATAAAATATAAGTAAAATACTTACATTTTACAAATATCTTCCATTTATATAAGTCAAGCTGTGTTTGCTCTTCAGTCAGGACTGACAACTCCTTTCGGGACAGTCTGCATCCGCCAACACTTATAGACCTCCCTACAATCTTCAGAGAGCCATACAAACAAGCACAGTGGGGGATATTCACTATCACAGCAACACTAGCAAGGTGAGGTAAGCCCTTAACCCAGGGGAAAACCCTTCACCTGGAAAAGACCATGTAACTATATCTTGCATGTCTCTATCCTCAGGCCTGGTTGACACCTTTCTACAGAAACTTCTTCAATATGTAGGAAATTAAAACAGATGCTAACTTGTTACATTGTGTTACAAATTGTAATAGAGTTTCTGTTCATTCATTTTGGTTTGTTTTGTTTTTATATTACATTAGCATGGCACTTTTCAGGCTCCCCATGCTGCCCTTGGGCACACAGAAGCTCAGCCTGGGTGGGAAGTGGAGGCAGTGGAGAGAGTTACAAGGTCTTCGTCATAGAATCATAGAATGGTAGAGTTGGAAGGGACCTCTAAAGATCAACCCCCCCACAGAAGCAAGTTCACCTAGATCAGGTCTCACAGGAACGTGTCCATGCGGGTCTTGAAGACCTCCAAGGAAGGAGACTCCACAACCCCTCTGGGCAGCCTGTTCCACTGTTCCCTCACCCTTACAGTAAAATAGATTTTACGCATATTTAAATGGAATTTTTTGTGTTGCAGCTTTATCCCATTACCCCTGGTCCTGTTGCAAGCTACGATAGAAAAAAGGGATGCCTCAACCTCCTGACACACACCCTTTAGATATATGTAAATGTTAATGAGATCTCCACTCAGTCTGCTCTTCTCTAGACTAAACAGCACCAGTTCCCACAGCCTTTCCTCATAAGGAAGATGCTCCAGTCCCCTGATCATCTTGGTGGCCCTGTGCTGGACTCTCTCCAGAAGTTCTCTATCCCTTTTAAGCTGAGGAGCCCAGAACTGGACACAGTACTCCAGATGAGGCCTCACCAGGGCAGAGTAGAGAGGGAGCAGAACTTCCCTTGACCTGCTGGCCACACTCTTCTTAATGCATCCCAGGATGCCATTGGCCTTCTTGGCAATGAGGGCACATTGCTGGCTTATGTTTAGCTTATTATCAATCAGATAAGCATCCTTCTAATAGACTTTTTTTCTCCTGCTTCTCAACATGTAACTCATTCTGATAATCCTATATTGATCTTGAATTGTTGTAAATGTATGAAATTTGTCTCTTAAACCGACATTGCACTATACAGGTACAAATATGCATGCAAACACACATACATATGCTTCCAAATTTTATGTTGATACCTCTCCTGGCAAAAAAAACCCCAAACCTTACAGCTTCTGCAACTATATCTTTGTGTCACACTGGTTTCCTTTGGGTTTTTTTTAATGAGGGAAGCAGAGTCCAAGATTTAGAAAACAGATCTAGATCCAACACAGCACAAAACCCACAAGTTGGCTTAGATTAATGTTTTTTGACACACGGAGTTTGAAAATCTATGGTGGCTGTCAGCAGAGACAATAAATTCTCCATCCTTGGCTTTAGGTAGTAACACAGTGCTGTTGGCCAGGTAAATGTCAACTCAAGTATCTTCTATACAGAAGATATGCATCTATACAGAAGGCACCTTCTATACAAAGAAAAGTCTGTGAGAACTGAGAGTGAAGGAGCAGATTCTGACAGTGTTCACATGAGGACAGACGTGAAGTGATTTAATAGCCTTATTAATTCAAACTGTAACGAGCAAGTCTAGTGATAAGGTCAGTGGGAAACAAACACTCCATGTAATTTTTTACATTCAAAAAGCAGGTCCTAAATTATGAAACAAGATATTCAAAGCATTTAGTAACATCCTGCTTAATAATGTGTTTTCTTCAACAGCAGTGTACTACAAGCTGACCTTTTGTTATAAAAATATTCCTGTATTTATGTCAAGCGTAATTATGCAGCTTTTATGCCAGCATAATGTAAACCTGAGCAGCTGTAGGTACATGGATGAGCAGACTATCAAAAGCTATCTGTGCATCTTGTGTTAGTAAGCACAAAGGAGAAAAAAAACCCAACAAAACAGCTTCTGAAATACTTGGTTTACTTTGTTTTGGGGATTGCAAAGGCAACCGATGATGTTGCCTAGAACAGGTCTATATGGCCAGGATAGAGTTTCATTATACAGCAGGATACTTGTTTGCTGAGAGGCTGTGCTATTTGATGACAGAAGTGGTTGGGAGCAGTGTAGAATGATCCCTCGGGGTGGAGCCAGCCTGGCCAGTGGGATGCAGCTTGGACAACCATATTCTAGAAGAGCCTCAAGTAATTCACCACAGCTTAGGCGACTCATGGGTTAAAAAGGAACATGCAGTTTGTGAGGAGTGGTCATCTTTAAAAGCATACTGCATTTGAAATACCAGATGTGCTGTAACACAGAAGAGGTATTAAGTAGAAGATAAATGGCAGTCATTTTCTCTCCTCCTCACTCTGATTTATTGTTGTATTCTTTTGGGATGATAATAGGTGTTCAGTTTCTCATTTGCTTTTGTACAGCAGTTGTTTTATTGTTTTCCTTTACTGGAGGGCAGAATGGGGAATAGTGACCACAAAGCAGTAGGACTAGAGAAAAACATTGGCAAAAAACAGGAAAACACAGTTAAAGACCTAAAACTGGTGCCATCTGAGGTTGATGGTGTGCCTTCCTGACTTTCCCCTCAGCTCACTCCTGAGTCCCAAGAACCAAGATGAGAGCCTTTAAAGGAAAGGTGGTTGGGCAGAGCTGAAGGCTGTGGCTGCAGACCCACTTCTGTCAGCTCTCCCTCTGGAAAGAACTGTTTGTCTCTTGTAGGGTCAGCCTTCTAAAGGAACAATGACAATGTGGTGGAATGGATGGTTAGCTCATTGTTGAGTTCAGTAATGTTTATCACACATGAGTTCCTATTGCAAAACGCTAGACAAACTTGTGTGAGGTGGTATGGTTGAAATGATTAGATAGTCTGGAAGACAGCCCTGCTCTCTTCTCCAGTGAGATAAATGAGCTGAGTTAGTGCCTCTTCCTTCTCCCTTCTTTCTGCCTTCTTTCTCTCCCCTCTAGGTTTCTGAGAAAGTTTTTATCTGGGTAATCTTAAAGTTTTAAAAAACTGTTTATCTTGAGCAGTCTGAAATACTTCTTATCCTCTCACTCATGGTACAGTGAAAAAACAAGTAGGCACATTTTATAAAGACATATTTATCAGGAAACATGATGGATGACTCTTTGAATTACTTTTGTAAGTACCAGAAGAATTAGAAATAAATGAGAAGTCCAGACATGCAGTCATGCTCTAATATTTGGCATCTTAGTCGTTTACCTTAGAGCTTAAGGCATGTGCACAGGAGTTTACTCCTGTCTTTGTTATGCAACTATTTGTATAAAACAACTAAGCCAAGTAGAACTTGGATTTGTATCAGGAGCCATGCTAGGAAATAATATTAAAAAAAATCCTAACCCTTAGTTTTTCTAGATTGGTAAAAAGTCTTTACTGCTTTGGAATACCATACAATAAACTTGGTCTTCTTAGGTAGTCATTTCAGATATCAGAAATGAATGTTTCAGTGTGCTTTTAAAGGCTGCATATTCTTTTATTGTAGCTTATCTGCACATCTATAAAAGACTTTTATGGAAAGGAAAGAGTGAAATTAATTTCCAGAGAGAACTCTTTCAGGATACTGGGCATTTTTCCACTGAACATCTCTGTGGAAATCTGGAAAAAGTGTTATTTCAGTTCTCTACAAGAAAATAATGCTATAACTGCACTTCTTGTTCCCACCATCAATAAACTTGAGAAAATTCTTCTGTAATTATTAGCTAGTAGAAAAAAACCTTGTTTTGGAAAGAGCGATTTAGGAGATTATTTGCTTTTAAACAAAGTACTCTTGGAAATGTGAACTCTGTATGGTATTTTGTACTATTGTCTTCTGGTTTGCTTTCAGATAGAAAGCAGTTTTAGCCGTTTGGAAGAGATGGGGGAGGAGGACAGTGTTAACTATATCATTGCAGTCTATGGATGCCATGCATTCCTCTATTACATGCTTCTCTGTGTAGTCTGCTGTAGTCTGAATACCTTATGCATAGGACAGACTGGCAATAACCAAGTCACTAATGAACTTGAAAGAGCTCTAGCTCTTTTCCTCTATTGGGTTATGTTTTCTTTTTGGTTTTGGTTTATTTGAAGATTTTTTAGAGAGAAAACAGTAAAAGTCAGGAAAGTTTAAGGCATTATTAATTTTAATTGGTTTCTAGACTGAGCTGTTAGTTACATAACACCACAGTGCGTTGCAGCTCTTGAGTTCAGCATATCAATGTTTATGATGGGTATATTATTTCTTCAGCTGGCATTTAATGTTCTGTACTGCAGGGGGAAAAACAAAAACAAAAAGGCAGCATAATCCTACTTTCAGTGAAGTTACTGCAGATCTGCCCTTCATTTTTTTTATGGGAGTTCGCATCCTTAGTAACAAAACTCATTGGAATGATTTTCAGGGTGAATTCTGGTAGTGCTGGAAACTGTTCATGTAGAGATTGGCACCAAATTAGTTGAAAACCAGTAGTAGTATAATTTAAAATTGACCCTGACTGTTTGTTTTGTAATAGCACAGCTTGTGCCCAGTTCTTAGGAGAAAAGACTCTTGCAGCATCTGAAGAATGCAGCCTGTGATCTCCTTCTTCCCAGGGACGCTCCACCCAGCCCCATCGCTATAAATGGCAATTGGGCTTCAGGGAATTACAGCAGGCAATGAGCTAAGCAAGGGCAGGTTCATCCGCAGCTGACATTTTCACCGCTGGCCATGAAATTAATAAAATGAAGAATAACCTTGAGCTGTTAACAAGGGCTACAGCTTCATCTGGATCACAGGTCTGGGCTGTGTAAGGATTGGTTGGTTCAGTGAAGGTCGTGGTGGTCCTGCTGAGCTTGTTTTAGAGGACCATGAGAGGGGCTGTGGCTGACCAAATTCTCGGCCTTGTGAAACTTGTTGGCAAGTTAGCCACAAAACCTCGTTTTTATCAAGCAGCTGTGGAGATGGCCACTGATGTGTTCATCATGTTTCTTCTGCCATGCTAGCAAAGGTCAGAGCCCAGAGGAAACTTTGAAGTGCTCATCAACCAGGGAAAATGGTATTTAAGGGAGGAATTCAGCTCATCTCACTACACGTCTGCAGTTAAGCCACAGTGTAGACCTCTGAGCTGACCATTGTATGCTCCCTCCCTGCATGGGAAAAAGAGAGGAAAAGGGCATTCCTGGAATTTAATTTTTATTTCTGTAAACCAAACAAAATTAATTTCTTCCCAAAAAAATTCCTGTTGTTCACCTCTAGTTAAGAGTAGTACTTGGAGTGTCTGGTTAGACATAGATGCATGTATTTTGAAAGCAATCCTACTGTAGATCTGGTCTACCCCATAGCTGATCTATCAGCATTTGAAACATCCATAATTACTGTGCACTTCTGCCATTGTTGGCGTTCATTACTCTGTCAGATGGAAAGTGTAAGACTTCACAAAGCCTCAAGAATAAGCTGATTAATTCTATAATGAATGATGTATGGGTGATAATAATAAAAATAACAACACTAGTAATATACTCATCCATTAATTCTGTACTGTGTGAGAAGTCATAGTGGAAAAACGTGTTTACTGTTCACTCAGAAGAGAGTTTATACAAAGAAGTGTAAGGGAAGTAACCTTTTATGGCATAATAAACATGGTTATACATTTAACAGATGCTTTGATCTTTAATATTATCTTAGTCTCTGTCTGCAAGCATTATTGGGTATTTGTATTCATCTTTACCAAAACATTTCTTACATACAGTGTATATCATTTATTCGGCCAGGCTAATCTATTTCATCAGTTGTCAGTCCTGTAAGTTATTGGATGCTTCTGTGTGACCCAGAGTTGTATTAGGAGAAAATACTATTAAGGCACATTTCAATTTTCATTGTGTGGATAATTAGAGACTCAAATACAGAAGTTCAGACTGGGGTGAGGACAGTCAGGATGGTGTTACCCTAGATATCTGCCACCAGCAGAAATGTGCTGTCTCTGTCCAGCCACAGGCCAGTTACCCTGCAGGAAGAAACAGTTTAGGGAGCTGCCCACAGTCCTCCTAATGCCTGGAATTCTAGCTGCATGCTTCAAAGAACCATTCAGGTCCTGAGGAACACAGAGTGATGAAAAAGGCTTTAAAACCTTTGGATAGAATTAAAAAGTGCATTTGAGTTCCTTTTCTCAGGTTCTCGCTTTCCATAAGCGCAGAGAACACTCTTGTTGGTTTTGCACTGCAGCGACTGGAGCTTTACATATTCCCTATGAATTCCTTTACGTAAACACATACACTGAGATGCACCTATACTTTCACATACTTCCTGGAGATAACGCTTTAAAACAAGTACCAAATACCATGAAGTTAACTTGTAGAATTCTGTGAAATGTGTGTTAACAAATGCCTTTAAAATCAATGTCTTCTTTTAGAAATATATCAAGATTTCAACTTGGCTTCCGGAAAATTGTTCTTGTAGCTGAGGGTATTTATTCTGTTCCATTTTTTGAATGGGATGCAGCTGTTGAATTCTTCCAACCTGAGTACAGACTCTTAAAGAGCTTTATTTGTATCAGTTTGGTTTTTTTCTGTCCTCTTCTGGCTCTGAACAAATAGCCACAACTTCAGCAACTGGAGCTTATGAGTCCTTCTGCTTTGCTAAAGGGACTCTTCTGAAGAGTTGTACCCTTATGTAAAATCGTATTAGAGGATCTGAGTTTGGAGTTTGGCATGATAGGCACACCCTCAGTGCAGCAGCTCCTGGAAGAGATCCCTGGGGATCTGGAGAACAAAGAACAGCTCTAAGGCGATTAACTAAAACTCATCCACAGCCTATTAGAAGCAAGTTGCAATGATACTTAAGTGTATAATCCCTCTTATTTTGAAATACAGGCTTATGTCTTGAGTTTCCCTTGAATATGTTTTCTGATTATTAAGAGGTATCAAATAATCCCCTTCAGGTTAATAAAGGGCATAATGCAGCTAAGAACTCTTTAAGATTCTATGAAACTCAAAATGAATTTGCTCCCTAGACCTTTATGTTACAGTAAGGTGAAATGCTGTGCTGTTTCAGTGTTAATAGACTTTGACAAATCAAAGTTCAAAAGCAATAAGCTGTGCTGCTACGTGTCTGTGGGATGGTGAGTTCTTTGTATGGCAATAGTGTGAGCCCCAGCAGCAAGCCTAACCTGGCAAGTAATGCGTGCCTTTTTTAGCAAGAGCTTCACGCTGGCTCTTAAAACTCAGAGTCTTGGTTCTTTCTTTTTTCACCAAGCACTTTCCTCTCTCGGTAGTGAGAAGCAAATTCAGAGAGGTTTATGTGGATCTTTCAGTTGACTAAAGTATATTTTAATTACAGTATTAATAATGTCAATAAGATGAGATGAACAGCTGCTGTGGCCACTTAACACAGATTAAAATAATTGAATCGGGGACATCTGCTAGGTTGCCATTAAGAGTTTTAAATAGGAACAGAAAGCATTTGATAGTCACCAACAAAAGTATATGGAGGAGAAGGGATGGGAAGAGAAGAAATAGCAAATGGGGATAAGAAGAGGAAGTTGGAAAGCTTTCATGTTGTCCATTCATCTACAAATAGGTTTTCAGCCTCTGAGTTTGTTTATGTCTTTCATTTGGGAACTGTGGATGGAGGACGTATCTTTTCAAATGATTTGGGAGCAGGGCATGTGCTCTTTAAGCTTCAAGTTTCAGAAAAAGGGCTTGGAATTTTGGTTGGGTGCTTGGGGAATGGCTGTGAGCTTCTCTCTGGCTGCACTGGTCCCTCTGAGAGCTGGACAAGGTCCTTGCTGCACTGTCACCAAATACTCTTTTAAGATCTAGTGCATTATTTTCCAAAACAGCATTTGAATACATAGTTCTGTGTATGCTCTGCTTTCTGCTGGTGAGAAATCTAAATATGCCCAAAGATGGGAATTTGCCCTTGTGATTCAATGACTATCGAGGTGTGGGCTGTACCTAATGCTGCTCATCACATGTGGATTTTGGAACTTCAATAAACAGAAAATCTACTGCTTTTATAAAAGCAGAACTGTAAAGTGCGGTTTTCAGGATACTGCAGTGACTCAGAATGCTTGACTGCTTTCGATAGTCTTCAAGAAAAAATAGAGCATACCCTTTTTCCACTGTTCAGAGATTACAGCAGCAGCACCAGTATGTCTGAGCAAACCAAACTCTGGTTCCTCCAGGACTGTCTTTCAACTCTCTTGTCAGCTTACCAAAGTCTCTGCAACTCCCTCTGAGGGCTTCCTTTTCTAGAAACAGGGTTGATGCTGTATGTTCTCTTCTAATCTTTCTCACTGTATGGGCTTTTATTAGAGCCTAATATAACTTGTCAAGAGTACTTACATCATCTATTTGGGAGTCATCTCCTAATAGATAACACTTCAAATCATGAGATAAAGCCCTCAGGTTAAATATATTAATTGCGTTTTACTTGGTTTCTGCTTTTCAGAGTCTATGAGGCACAGGCAGTCAGTCTCTGGAGCAGCCAAGGTGTTTTGTGGTTAGTGGACCAGACAGCTCAGATACATTTAAAGTGCCTTTTTTGCATATGCAACTTACTACCGCATCTGTATTTTCACATGTCTTAGGATCATATCAAGCATAAATCCTTTACTTACATTTGAGCAAACTGTATCACCAAAAGCTTAATATGTGAAACTGTGTGTGTCTGTGGGTTCCCAGTCTGTCTCTCGGTCTCCCCCACTATAGTTTGAAAGAAATCCAGGAAAGCCTACTCGGCATTTTTCAGTTACTTTTGGGGAAACTATAAAAATGGAATGTGCTTTTATTCAAAATATCTCTGCCATGTCTTCTGGAAGATATCAGGATGTTTTTTAAACCCCAGGCTCATTTTTATGAGCCATAAAGGGACTTCAGTGATGCAGTGCCATCTCTGGAGGTGGAGGAAGGAGTCTGTCATAGGAAGCCATGCTCAAGAGGGGAAAAGTAGCCAAGCACACAAGGTGCTTAAATCACAGTTCCCATGAGGCACACCAGAGTATTTTGGACTGATAACATCTTTCATAGCTGCAAACTTTTTCAAACTTTTTGACCAAGCCATCTTCTATTTTTTTTTTCCCCCACAGAAAACATATCTTTAATGATATTTTTAAAGACAAAACTCTATTTTTTTTTTTCATTGAAAGAATTGAGATTTTAGGTCAGTTCTATTTCTGGAGCTATTTTTTACAGTCCTTTGAGGCTTTTGTGTCCAGTGTTGGTGACTGGTGTAATGAGATCATCCAGAGGAATTCTCAGCTGCCTGCTAATTTGGTTCTCCTAATCCTGCACCCTCTGGAGCGAGGATGAGGTCCTTGGAATTTTGTGTAATTAAGAAACAGGTTAAAACTCTCATACTGCTTAACTGTGAATGAAAATGTTACAGTATCAGAATCACTTAACCAGTTTCTTCATGGGAGTTTAGGCAATGCCTAAGAGTTTAAAGATTTAAGATTAATATTTTCAGGTGCTCTGGGAAGAAATTAATCCAAAGCAGATAACAGAAATTCATTGTCTTCCATCTTGTTGCTAATAGAGTATATTTTATACAGCCTGTCCATAAAGTATGAACATTTTATATCATAATATTCCATCCTGAATAACATAATTTTAAATATAAAGCTGTGCATTGCTGAAAAGAAAAGTAGTTTGGGAAAAATAATTCCCCAGGTATACTGGTAGCTAATAAAAATTAAGTAAAAAGAAGATCATCTAAGTGTCGACAGCGTACCGCAAAAGATCCTGATTTTTTTTTGCAAAGAACACTGTTAGCCACTGAGTAACTTGAAGAACCCTAGTTCAAAACAGAACTCAACAAATGTCACTGGACTTCTCAGTTTCTGAGAAGGAAACATGTGGTATCAACCTATAGTTCCAATAAATAAGAATTGAAGCTTGTAGTTCCAAATTTTTTATTTGAGGCAAAGGAACATAACCTTTTCTGGATCTCATAAATATAAAAGGGACAAGCTAGTTGTATTCCTCACAGCCATTTTTTCTTACCTTTCTGCAGGCTGCCAAAAAAAGGTTGGTCATTTTAAGATTCTTTGTTTGCAGGGTGGCTGGTGTGCAGAGCCTAGAAATAGCAGTTCCTTGGTCGCATGGTTTGAGTGGATTCATGAAGAAGCATGTCGCCATTTTCAAATCTAAATAGCAGAGTTTTGCTTATTAAGGAATCTCAAAGAATAATATCACAAGGGATATATGGGCTGACAAAACTTATTTTTGAAGAAAGATTGCATGAACTACAAATGCACAGCATCATTCTGAGATGACTGGGAAAACGCTGATCTCTGTCTACAGCATTTTGACAGGGAGAGATAAATCTAACTTCAGTGCCCTGTGTTTGTGTTGTGATGTAAGCACGATCAATGAGAAGGTTATTCAACTCTCTTTGAAGCTAAACTAGGGTTATTTTTTACCTTGTAAGTCTTATATGATGTGATGCGTAGTGTACAACATGCTGGCTGTCCTCAGCACCGCTCAACTCTCAGTAGTGGTGCGTAAAGAGACTTAAAATGGGAGTGAGGAGCTGCATCATTTGACGATTTGATGTCTGATCTAAGAGGCACTGAAAATACTAAGGCCTGTACATTGATTTCCCTGGGCTTTGGATAAGGCTCCATAGTGAGGGACATCGAATGTCCGTGTTTGCTTTCACCAGGCAGGCACTAGTGGCCAAGATGTTGAGCTAGAAAGGGTTGCGTGCATTTCTGAGCTGTGAGTGCAGGCTCTTGTATTCCTGCAGGTGGGAGGCTGTTCAGCTTACCTCAGTTTAGAGGTGCACAAGCATCTGGGTGGATATATAATACACACACAAAAAATTATTTACGTAATCTCCCTTGCCATTGCCATGAACTCTAATCAACGTTTTCTCCTATTCTGTGAGCAACGTGATGAAGTGCTGAGTCGTGCCAGATGAGAAACAAAGTTGTCTCTCTGAGTGATGGCTTGGTGAGGTGCCACGTAGGGCAGAGCTGCCATCAAAATCATTGGTGATTCACTGTTTGTTTTTCACAGATTTCCTACGCTCCCTGCCCACACACGGTAGATGAGAGCATTGTGCATAGGGACTGTGAACATGACAGACATTATTTATGAAGCAGAGCCTTTATCAAGGATTTTTTTTTCCCCTAGCGAACTGTATTAAATGCTCAATCTCTGTGTTGCTGTTGTCAAAACCGTGTTGTAAATGTAGCAGAGTAGAAAGCTTTCAAAGGTGTTTAAAACAGCTCTAAGCTAACTGCATGAGAAGGTAAGGCAGACACCAAGGAGTCCTCACTGTGCTTTAAGGAGCCATGGCAGCTGTGTCCAGGGCTCTGTTGGCTACTCCTGATAAGTAGTGTTTGGGCAGTTACAGTTGGCTTTGAGCTTGCACAGCCACAGAGGAGAAGGATTTTTGAGGGGAGACTTGCCCCTTTCTCACCATTCCTTGCACTGTCTTGGGACATCTTCCCTGGAGTAAGAAGCAGGGAACCTAGTTAGGACTTGTCTGTGTGACTGCACTTTCCCCAGGCTGGGTTCTCAGCTTGCTTCAAAGTCGAGAAAGGAAAAAATCAATTTTTCCCTGCTAAGATTCATGATGTCTGGCAGCAAAAGATGTCCTGAGAGTTACAGCTGCTCCAGCTGGGCTCTCAGATTCTCAGTACGCAGCTTCAGGTCAACACCACTGTAGTGGGTTTGTGCGGCCAGATTTTGGTAGCAGTAGGGCTACAGGGGTGGCTTCTTTAAAAAAGGCTGTCAGATCTTCTCTTGTAGCTGACAGAGCCAGTGCCAGTCAGAATTAAACTGGGCCTGCCACTGGCCAAGGCTGAGCCAATTAGCGATGGAGGTAACACCTCTGTGATTTACATATTTGAGAAGGGGAAGAAGTTGCTTCTCAGGTGCTGAACTGCAGCAGCAGCAGGCAGTGAAAGTGTGAGAATGCAGACACTAAGGTCAGTGGTGGTGGAGTGGGAGGAAAGTGCTTTAGACACTGGAGCAGAGATTCCTCTGTGACCTATGGTGCAGCCCATGGAGACGCAGGCCCTGCCCCTGCAGCAATGGAGGTCCATGGTGGAGAAGAGATCCACTTGCATCCCAGGGAGGACTGCACATTGGACTGAGTGGATGCCTCAAGGAAGCTGTGGCCCCATAGGAAGCTCATGCTGGAGCAAGTTCCTGGTAGGATCTGTGAACCCATGGAGAGAGGAGACCACACTGGACCAGGTTTGCTTTCAGGAGTTGTGACCCTGTGGGGGACCCACACTGGAGCAGTTCATTCCTGAAGGACTGTTTCCCCTGCTGCTGAGACCCACACTGGGACAGTTTGTGAAGAGCTGCAGCCTATGGATGAGACCAACCTTGGAGCACTTCATGAAGAACAGTAGCCCATGGGAAGGACTCACATTGGGAGGGATCCAACACTGTAGCAGTGGGAAAAGTGAGGAAGCCTCCCTCTAAGAGGAAGCAATGGGAGAAAACATCTGTGATTAACTGACCTTAACCTCAATTCCCTTTTCCCCTGCACTGCTGTGGGGTGCAGAGGTAGAAACTTGGGAAGAAGGAGGAGTGAGGGGAGGTGTTTTAAGATTCAGGTTTTATTTCTCATTTCCCTACTCTGTTTTAATTGTTCATTAATAAAACAAACTGATTCTCCCCAAGCTGAGTCTATTTTGCCCATGACACTAACTGCTGAGCGATCTCCTTGTCCTTAGATTGACTCATGAGGCCTTTGTTATATTTCTCTTTTCTGTGTCGAGTTTTGGAGGGGGAGTGATAGAACGACTTCATGGGCATCTGGCACTCAACCAGAGTTAAACCACCACAGACTTTATTCTTACCTTGTTCTTATTTTGCAAAATGGCGTAGTTAGATCCAGGTCCTTAATTAGAATCTTGTTTGATCAAATGCTAAAGAACACTGAAGACACAAGAAAACTTATTTAACAGGTAAGGAAACGGAATAATCTCATGTTGTGGGATAGAAGTAAGCATGAAGGAGAACGTATGCTGAACCTGATGCTCGTGGTGACATTGGGTTTAATGTTTTCATGCTTCAGCTAAGCTTGAAGAAAAGAGAACAGCTTTGTTTCAGTGGGGGGAAAAAGCTGACACTACCTACCACTTACCAGGCTCTGAAGATCCATCAACAAACTGAGAGCCCTCAAATACAGGCCAATTTCACGACCTTACTGGTTTTCATAGTTGAATCAAGAGGAATGAAACGCTGGAATAAGAGGTGACATTAACATTGTGGAACCAAACTGTATAATTAGGCTGATTTGCATTTGAATATCTTCATCAGGTGGCTTGCTTTGAAATCTGCAGTGACACATTTACCTTTTTCCATATGCCCCATGTATGAAGATCTTATAACCCAGACAGTTGTGAGCAAAATGTGCTGAGGATAAAGGGTTTCTGAAAGCTGATGGCACAACAGCTGCATAGGTTCAGTTTGGAAAATAAGAGTTTCTTAACTCTGTAAGCATCAGGTTTTATGGCCAATATTTACAGTATTATTGTTGCATTTTTAAATTTGGGTTAGCTGCATAGTAAAAGTACAGACCAAGAGCTGTTCATCTTCTGGCTCAGTCTGTGAGGAGCTTGTAACTCTAGCAATTGTTTCTGTTTTTCATAACAGTGGGAACTTTATGGGCTATTTTTCCCTTTCTCTGTCCAAAGTAAATTTGCTGCTTAAAAACAAAGAAGTTTGTGGACTCTCTGGCTAGCATGTGATTTGAACTTGGGGGGGCCTCAGATTGGAGGGGCAGTTTACAAAATGTACCTTTCCCCGGAAAACTGATGTGACAGCACAGTGTTTTTATTTGTGTGGATGCACTTCACATTTTTTTGCTTTGGAATGCTATGTTTTTAATGTGCTTCCACGTTAATAGACAATAGCATCAAGGTGTTCTTTATCGGTCTTTCTGCGTATGTACACTGACCCTTTAGTCTGACCTTTAGCTATGTATCCAGATATATCAGTTTGTGTAGTTCCAGTGTAGCTGAGGTGGTTTCTTAAAAATGGTTAAACTCTCTTTGGTATTTAAATTAATGGCAAATCAGCAGATTCATGGGTGCAAACAGGATTTTTTTTTAATAAAGAGATGAGCTAGTGCTTCTCATTAAACTATTGTCGTTTGCCATGCATTGCAAGAAGACAAGCATACACTGTTTAAATACACAGAAAAGAGAGGAAGAGTAATTACATGGATGAAAAGTAATGATTATGCTATTGATTGCAAAGCCACATCTTTGTACTCACAATATTTTCCCTAATTGTTAGACTTTCTCTACTTTTTAAACTTTTCCATAGAGAATTGTCTTTGCAGAGTCTACAGGAAAGCGACAGTCATCAAAACAGCTGCTGATCTGAGTGGAATTTGATATCCCAGATCTTAAACAAAAGCCCAAACAAAGCAAGAAACACGATCTCAGTAGAGTGACAGAGCACTACCACTCACTCAGTGGTACAGACTACTCCCAGGCTGCCAGATATCAGAGTGTAGGACAGAGTAGTGTTTGCACACTTGAACATAATGTGTGAGTGATAAAACCAGAAGTGTCGAGTGATTATGTAGCAAATGAAGTGAAAACTCCTAAACCCTAAAAGCTAATTGCTTGCTTTCTGCATGTTTGAAATGTACCTGTCCCTGCCTCCAAGAGGCACGCACACTCTGTGCTACTGACACCTCCAACGCTGCTGGATGGCTGGTGATGTAAACTCATGACTCAAAGAAAACTACCTTCAGAAAGAAATAGGCTCCTATTTTTTTTTTTTTTGGCCCAAGCTGTGAAAGAGAGAATCTGCATGAGGGAGCACGCGCAATCATATTACAGAAGAACTATAAAGAAAAACTACTTCATTGTAGCACTGGCACAGGCTGCCCAGGGAGGGTGTGGAGTATCCATCTCTGGACACTTTCAAAACCTACCTGGACACATTCCTGTGTGACCTGATCTAGGTGGACCTGCCTTAGCAGGGGAGTTGGACTGGATGATCTCTAGAGGTCCCTTCCAACTCACATCATTCTGTGATTGGTCACTAGTGGAGGTGTCCAAGTCGGCTCTGAGGGTAGGCAGTCATATCAAGGTTCCACGTAGTAATGCGGGGAGTTGTTGCCCTGATTAGGGCATTTGACTGGGATGGGGTAAAGCCTGTTCCAGCTCTTCCTGTAACCCAGGTAGTACAGACCTCTTTCTGAGTCCTTTGTGTTTTAGCTGAGTTACTGAAGAGCTCTCACTCTGCTTCCAAATGTAAGAGAAGTCTTTCATTTTGGTCCTTTCAAGTAAATCACACCCTCACCCACGCTTCTCCCCTGCCCCCCCCCAAAAAAAAAAAAAAAAACCCAAACCAAAAAAACCCTAGAATTGTTTTCCAACCAAGTCTGGTATGTAGGCAATCAGAATGTCTATTTTTCACATCCACAAGAGATCTCATTTTCCTTAGACCCAAACGCCTTTCTATAAGTAGTAGAAGCTTATTGAAAACATTGTTTTGAACTACTTGAAACAGTAAGAATAGGGGTTTGTATTGAATTAAAGGCTTTACTATTAGTCAAATTCCAGTTCTTGGAGAAATTGAGTTAATTTTATTTTACTTTGTAATGAAATTCTGACAGTATGCTCAAGTCAGATAGTGTAATCTACGTATCTTAGAAGCTCAAAATCCAGGAGGCCTTGTGTACAGTACTCAGGCTGATATGATTTTTGCATGCTCGCAAATGACAGTGTGTGCTCTCTCATGGGCATTCTCTTCTTCGAACAGTAGATCATCTACTTCTCTCCAAAATGTTGCCTTTTTTTGACTGAACGTAATAGAAATAGATGTCACTCCTAACTGTTAAAAGCATTGGCTATAGTCACATTAATACTCGTTATTGAATGCAGAAATGGTTAACTTTTGTGCTGTGATAGCAGAGATCTTTATTGTTTCACTGGGGCATTATGTACAATGTGCTATTTCAGGACCAGTAAAGCTATGCATAGGACGTATGATTGTATTAATATAAATGCATTTCACATATAATTTCAGCCCTATTTTTGTCATATGCTTAACATTAATCTCATTAGATTTAAGAGTAACAACACTTTTTCATATTTGAAATCTCATTGGAACTCTTTGTATTTGGTAAGAGAGTAACATGAATGGATGGCATTCATGGCGTGAACAGGTACTACAACCTGCAGTATTGAGTAGAGGTTATCATTGTGATGGAGCCCACCTTTTCCAATGAGTTAGAGTACTGGAAAACTTAGGATATAAGAGGATATGCAGTGCTTTGGTGCGTCACAGACTTGAATCACTTGAGCAAGTGGTTCCTCGTTCAGCTTCATGAGCAGCTGAGCATTGAGGGCTGTCTCAAGCATGTTTATATTGGTCGCAGAAGCTGGATCAGGGTCTATTTAAGGTGGCTTTGCCACTAAAAATAATACTTGTGCAGCTATTGTGTTTGATTTTGGGTCAGCTGCACTTAAGCTACAGAGTTCACTTTATTCCTACTGAAGCAGGAAACTGTTCTAATACTTGAAAAAAACATAACACCAGCATCTCAAAACACACAATATATGAAAAGGGATGAGAATTCTATCACACATCTCTTGAGACTGGTGAAACCTCTGGCTTTTGTAGTGTAGCCCATTACTGTGATCTCGGGTGGCTTAATTGCTGCAGTTCAGGTTATCACTGCATGGAGTTGTGGTTATGGCAGCTGTGCATGTACTATCAACCAGCAGAAGAATTCAGGAATGTTGCAATATAGCTTAATTCTCTTTCACTAACAAAAATACACAAAAAGCTGTTTATGTGAAGACCAACAAAACTTCAACCGTAATTTTACAGTTGCATTTAGGCTTTTTAAGCAATTCTCCATTTAGATACCTCCAAAGAAGTACCTGGCCCTTTCTGTCACAAATTGTAGTGCTTCTGGATAATTCCTCCAAAAATATTGATAGCTGCTGAAGAAAGAAATTCAGAAAATATCAAAATGCATTTTGGTGCATTTTAATGGGGCTTTCTTACTTAGAGAGTTTGGGTTTTGGGATATATAAAAAAATTCCAGTACAGAGTGGGTATGTTAGGGATGAATATTGCTAGGCAATACCTTTGTACATAATTTGTGTTTATTAAAGTCAGAAGAGAAATGAAATACATCTCCATCACACATTATTTTTTTTTAAGAGAATGCTTTCTAAATGTTCTAAACATGAAATAATATCCTGAGGCATTTGGAAAACTTGGAGAGGTTGACCATAGAAGAACAGGAAATATTTTTCATTTTATTTTAGTAATTTTAATACTGCTAGGAAAGCATGCTCTTTCTTCTGCTCCCTGTTTACTCTTTTTAAATTTTTTCCCCCTCTTGATGAATAGAAATCATCATTGTAATATTCTGAAATGTGTATCTTTATCTGACATGGGTTCATGTTGTCTTGTTAGATGAAATATTTCTGCTGTGAATGTGAATTCTGTCTCCTCTGTGGGGAATACCAGCTTTTCAGTGTCCCACAGGAGCTGTCTTGAAGTGCTGATCCCGAGTACACAGATTTCCAGCCTTGGGAGTGAGACAGGATGCTAACTAGGAGAGAGGAAGTGCCTGTTTTTGGTAACATTGGCCATTGTTACATGAATTGCCATTAAATAGTTTGATACCCAAACAACTGTTTTGTTAAGCGTGATCTTTTTGACAAAAATCCTAGCTTTATCTGTACATCATTTAATGCACATGTGTACAATTCAGCAAGAGATAAGGTAACTTTACTGCAAGACTCTGAACTGTAACACAGGATCATCTGGACTGTACTTATTTTCTTCCTAGTAGAGACATTATATTAATAATTTTGCCGCTGACGTCAAGGAGAACAGGATGTCACCCTAGATAACAACTTTAATGAAGTCAGTCTTTCTTAATAAAGATTAATTGTCGGGACTTCATGCTTTGTTCATCTGTGTTCAGATATCTTCCTCTCAATGGTTCAAGGTCACACAGCAAGCTTTGTGCTTCTTTGTATTTAGTACTTAGATGCCATTTCATCAATCTGAAAGACTTGTCTTCCTTTATGATAATAGCAGTCTCTTGGAAGCAGCTTTGTGACACTTCTGTGCTTGGAGATGCTGAAGCATCCTAGATTTGTAGCAGTAGCTTCTAATCAGTGCACTGGCTCCTATGAGCTGTGCTGACTGAGGAATAGCATCTGGAAATAGGGTGGCAGAGAGAATCAGGCAGTAGCACGCTCACACTGTCCTGTTTTCTCCCCTGTTCATTGATCTACAGGTAGTTTTCTAGGATGGCATTAGTAAAGGACTAGATGTTTGTTCCTTAACTGCATGTAGAGCCTACATGGATATTTAATGTAGTTTATTTCCCCCTTCTCTTTAATTCTTATGCTATCAGGAGCAGTATTCTGTACATTGATTTCATATGATAGAGTGTATAGCTGCACTGAAGTGATTGGCTTTCACTTCAGAACTAGTTTTAGTTCATACTAGCAGCAACACCAAGGAAGTGAGAGAGGGATTAACTGCAGTAGCAGTGAAATTGTGAGAGTTTATGCCTTACAAATGTGGAAATAACTTTAGAGAGATTTGAAATAAATGACATGGGTAAGTGAAAGTTTTATTAAGTGGCAATGATAAGCAGTTTCATGGAGGTTAAAGTAGTGATTAATCAAACAGAATTAAGACATAGTAATGCTGTACTTGCCACGTTATTTGCACTATAATATTTTCATGTGCAAAAATACCGAATTATTTTATAGTGAAGGTCCATCTTAGTACAAGCATGAAGTACAAGCCAAGTCTTGCTACTATGGGAGAAAAACAAGTAGGCATAATTGGTTTTGATCTCAGTGCTTTCAAATGAATTTGAACAAAAGGCTAATGAAAAATAGACAGCTAACCTGATAAGGACATTTACCTAAATCACTACAGACTGAAGTTGTTATTAGTAACAACAATGCAGTAAGATAAAAGTCACTTTCTCCATCTTGCATTTAAGTTTGTGTTATTTAACACTGCCATGCATGTGAGTTCTTATTTCTCATCCTGTACACTGTCCATGTCAGTCACTAAGGCTTAAAACTCTACAGAGATCAACAGAGATCAATCAAATCAGCACTGGTAGATTTGCATCTATATTCAAGATTTCTTGCAGTTGTTGTCAACCACTTTTTGTATTGTATCAGGGTCAGAAGAATGAGACTTCAGTAAAAGACATCTAAAAGACTGTCTTGGCGGCACAGGAGAAAGAGGTCAGGCACACAAGAATAGCCTACACATACTTAGGAGTAATTTAAGCTCATAGTGTTACTTAAGTCAGGATGTACCACTTAATGCTTATTTTGGAGCCACTGAACATCTAACTTTAAAAAAAAATACTCCAAAGAATATTAGTAAATCTGTAGTCTGCATCTTATTAAAAATATGCTTATGACTGTGAATAAGAAATATGGGAAAATTGGACAGATTCTTCAAAGGCACAAGATTCAGTTAATCAGTCATCTCCTGAGTCCTGATTTGGTGTTTTAGTTACCCAGTAAATGAACTGCTGTTAGAGGGTGGTGGGAAGGTCAGAGAGAAATGTAGCTAAAGCTGCAGACTTGTGAGGGAAAAGAAGTGATTGTTTGGTGGAAAAAAAGAGAGAAGGCTTTTAGTCTGGTGTAAGATTTTTTAAAAGTCAGTTGTGAAAGCACCCTTGCAGTAAGCAGTTTGTGCCCTATCAGGCTGATCACTTTATCCCAGAACAATGCACTCGTCTATCTTTGGGTTTGCAGTGTTATTTTTTTGTTTGTTTGTTTTGATTTTTTTTTCCTTGGTGATGAAGCTGCTATTTGCAGAGCATGAGCTTCACAAACCAAGTTATTCATACTTGCTGCTTAAAGATCGTCTGTGAGGAGCTATGTCAGGCTGATGTTGAAGCAGACTGATTAAATGTTCATCCTCATATGGAGAGAGAAGTTCAAAACATTTTCCATGTCCATCCTGCCCTTTACCTCCTTTCATTGTCCCACAGAGTGGAGAATAGCTGTAGGGAGATGTGACTAATGTAGTTACAGCAGCACCCATTCTTCAAGGGAGATTAACTTTTCTCGACCTCTCCCAAGTCTGGTTGATTTTTCAGTAATTTACTCTAAAAGGAACATGAGGCTTTTAATTTACCTTGTGTCGTGCAAAGCATAGGAGCATTTGGACAGATTAAATTATCAAATACTGTGTTTTGTCTCATTGAAGACAGTGATATTTATTTGCCAAATAAAAGAGACTTTTTCAAGGAAATATTTCTTGATCCTCTCACTTCTTTAACAGATGAAGTGATTCCACTGGCCCTAAAACATGATCTGCCAAAAATATTTAAGTTAATTAGTCAAATGTTCCATTAGCGTGGTAAAAAACCTATGTTAATGTGACCTAGCAGAGATTTTTATCAAACCCATAGAGCTGTAAAAGAGGAATGTCTTTTTCAGTGTACAGAAACTGGGCAGAGTGATTCCACATTCTTTATCATTGCTTGGTGACCTGTTGTGGTGTTGGAAGGTGCAGAGCTTGCATCCCACAGCTTTAAGCCAGACAGGACCAACCCAGTGAGCACCTGGGACATACCGGAAGCTTGCAGGGTAAAAAAAAACTGGTTGGAAGAGGCAACCGTCTTAATCTTTTTGAGTTCTTCTTTCTTTTGATTTTAAACCCTTAACCTCCTAGAAAAAAAGGAAGTGAGTTGCTCTCACATTAAGAATTCTTGAGACAGTGCTGAGTTGACTGCTCTGCTCATATATAGCGGCCTGGCTCTGTGCAAACAGTAGTACTGGGGTCTCCAAACCAGAAAATTAATGTGGGGCTCTACCACAGCTAGCAAGCCCTGTGGAGTTTAACTGGTTTGGCTGGACTAATAGCAGTTGAGCTGTGGCATTGTGGCTGCTGCTCACTGCTTGCAGTTACAGAGCTAAGTCAGAGATAAGACAGAGGATATGGAGCTACCTCCAGAGTTACCTGCTTGGTAATTTTCCTCCAAAAAAAAATCATGTGTCTATGCAAAAATCAGTAAAGGAATATTTATTTTCCTTAAGGTAAGCCCTAGAAGACCCATGCACCACTTCATTTTTGTGCTCTACAGGAAAGAGAACACATCTTAAATAGTTCACAGTTTTCAATATTCTATTACCTCAACATTTTCTAATGCATGCCCTTTTTGCGTCCGATTCTTGTTTCAAAATTAAGTATCTCTGTTTTAAATATTTTATGGTAGAGGTATTACTGATATTTTTGTTTATGAAAATGCTCATCTCGGAGGAATAAGTAAGGTAAAATACCCTCAAACTCTGCCATAAAGACCTGTATTTCTCTCTTTGTAACATTTTGACTGTAGAACATTTTGTACATTATATGTTCAGGAGGATTGAATTGCATACTTCTGTATTTGTAAAGTTTCTTTTGCATTATCAGGGTTGGAAAGGAATTAATTTCTTAGTATACATTGTCTTGTTGTGGATTCTGTTCTTGATCACTTTCATCTATAAATGACAACAGCTTTTTAAAAAATGTAAATGTTTACTTGCAAGTAAAGTTTATGAGACTCTTGCTGCTTTGGTTTTGTTTGAGTTTACTCTTGAGCCTGTCTGAGATTACTAAATGTAGCTAATCAAACGTAAGGCACTAGAAGAGCAAGAAGAGATGAGGAGGCAGAAAATGAAGGAACAAATTCCCATAGTCTGCACTAGTGCAGAAGTTTGCATATGTGGCCTGTGTATGTATATATGTATATCTCATAAATACACTGAATGTAGTACATGCAATGACTGTACAGATGTGCAATTGTTCACATTTAGGTAGCAGCTTTCTCTGTTATGGTTACTATGAAAGATACTAAGAAGCTACTATGAGAAAAACTTCATTGATGAACTCAAATGTACTTCATGCATCATAAGAAACAGTGTTTAATGTGTGGTTCCTGTGGTCTGTGTTGGTAGATGGTGCCACATACTTGTGAATTTTTTCTTTTCTTATATTGATGTGAATACACACATGCAGTCACAGGTATGAATATATAGGTACTTGTGTGTGTTTGTATACACAATGGTGGATATAGGCTGCATGTGTGGCCGTAGGTATACACATACATATATACAGGCAAAAGATGTGGAAACATGCACAAGGATGTTTATGTGCAAGAGGATGCATAGCTGCTAAGTAAAGTCACCTTTTACTGGTTTTTGTAGTAAGCTTTAGCCAATTACTTTAAAAGATATCCTTTGACTGCAGATGTGTGTGCTGAACAGGTGAATTATAAGGGAAGGGTGAAAAAGTGAGCAGGCAGTGAAGGTATAGGTGCTCAAATATAAACTGAAAATGAGCCCTTAAAATGAGAGTGAATCTCATTAAAGTCTGCCGTGTTGTGATGAAGGGCAACTTGATGGATTAGTATGTACAGCTCAGCTGATGGACAGCAGAGTTTTTCTATTACCTACAACTGTATTAGGTTATACCTACTGATAAGTTTGCTATTTATTTTTAAGACAATTAGAATGAAAAACAAATTCTTCTTTCTTTCTCTGTACTGTTAAAATGTGCTTTTTGATGACGCTTTGATGAATTCTGTAATTCTTGCTTGAAGTTAATTATTAGCCTTTAAGCTTGTCTATGTGCTTACACTTCTTTTTGACTGATGATTATTTCTCTCACTCAAACTAAATACTAGCTAAAAGAATAGCTTTTTGTATATGTTATCAAGTGTGGGAGATAGAGCAGCTAAAGCTTTTGATTTTCCTTTCCAAGCATAATTGGTACCTTACAGAGATGTAGCATATCTCATGGGGTTTTTTTGCCTGTGTAAGTTTTAACACATACATTGTTATTATAGCTTTTCAAAAACATGAAACAGCTTGTCCTTTAGTCAGTTTTGGTATAAACACAGTATCATCATAAGGAGGGGATGATGTATATCAGAAAAGAGAAGGGGCTCTGTCTGTGTATTCTCTGAAAAATCTGGTGGAGAGGGATGAACAAGTGTTGTCCACGGACCTGAGGAGGTCTGCATGTCTGACTGACTGTGTGGAGAAAGGAATGAAGTGGTGATGAGTACAGCACAAAGAAAGCAAACTGGGAAAAGCAGACAAAGGCTTTTTTTTTTTTTTTTTCCCCTGCTTTGTGCTTTTGGTTACTGGAATCACAATGTTTTTACAATAATACTTGGTTAAATGGTTTCAGACAGAGTTGACTTTTTGTTTTGTATGTCTGTGCTCCTTTTAAGGAATGCTACTCTTAGGAAAACAAAGATACTTGAAAGGTTAGAGAAGTCCAAAAAAAATGGCCTTTGAGAAAAGAGGACCTGTGTTGTTTTTCCTAGCAGTAAAAGAGATGGTTCTGTTTGTTAAACTGTGCATACCATATGATGCTTCATATTTTTCCATTTGATTTCCTGTAGGGTGATTTCACTTGGAACAGCATGTCAGGGCGCAGTGTTCGGCTGAAGTCAGTTCCCGTGCAAAGCCTCTCGGAGCTGGAGCGTGCTCGACTGCAGGAAGTGGCTTTTTATCAGTTGCAGCAGGACTGTGACCTGGGCTGTCAGATTACTATCCCCAAAGGTAAGGGCTTGATAAACTGTTTCTGTTTAGATTGCTAAGCCACTGACTTTGTATCACAGCAAGAAAAAGGAGAAAATACTCGATTGTTTATTGCACAGACATTGTCTTCTATTTCATTTTTGCTTAAACAAACATAGTAACTACATAGAAACAACTAGTAAAGTTGTTTGCTCTGTCGAATTCAGGCCACCTGGGGTGGGATCATCTGATCAAGGACAGATGTCTACAGGAAAGATAATCTAAATCAGACCTCTTCATAGTAGAATGCCTTGATACCGAGTTGCGAGAAAAAGGCTTTTCTTAGCCTTCCTGACATCCAGAAGTACACGTCTATGTAGGTCAGATAGATCATGCCATAGAAGTGCTTTTTTCACTCTGTATTGTGTTGTCTCTGGAGGAAACCAAGGAGTTCAGACAGAGAGTGAAGAGATCTCCATCAATAAGGCGAATTCTGCCCCAGTTTTTCTAAAGTTAGTGGTGCTTATTTCCTACAAATCAATTTTCAGTATAAAACATTGAGTTCCTAAGGAACAGGAGATTAATTGAAAAGGAGAAGCTTAGCTATTAAGAGTCGCAATGGAAGATATATATACATAGAAGACCTGTACTTAGGTTACTGTGGAAGAGAACTAAACCAAACTAAAACCGTAGTCTGTTTCCTGTAGGCTGGAGATCTGTCCTAGCAAAGACAGCTGTTGCACAATCATCTGAAAATCTGGCTTTTCTATTGTTTCTTTACATTTGTTATGTACTTATTTAAGGAATGACAAGGGACCACGGAATTCTCAGCTTTGACTGTGAGCAGAAGCAATGTGGTGGCAGAGACACGATGTTACCATTGAATCAATTTTTTAATGAATCAAAGTAAACCAGAAAAAAAGTTATCCAGTCTGTGAAATTAATGATGTAGAAACTAAAAAAGAATGACAGTATGGTTGGGATTGGAAAGGACATCTAGATATTGTCTAGTTTAACCTCCTGCTAAAGCAGGTTTGCCTTGATCAGATTGCACAGGAACATGTCCAGGCGGATTTTGCAAACCTCCAGAGAAGGAGACTCTAAAACCTCCCTGGGCGACCTGTGCCAGGACTCCCTTATCCTCACAGTAAAGAAATTTCTCCTTTTGTTCAAGCGAAACTTCCCCTTGTCCTGTCACAGGGCACTACATTAAAAAGACTTGTTTTATCCTCTTAACACCCATCTTTTAGATATTCTAAGTATTGATAAGGTCCCCTCTCATTTTCCTCCAGTCCAAACAGGCCCTGCTCTCATTTCCTCATAGGAGAGATGTACCAGTTCCCTAATCATCTTAGTAGCCCTGTAGTGGACTCTCTCCAGAGATTCCCAGTCTGCTGAGTGCATAACTGGACACAGTAGTCCAG
>WBNH01004913.1:0-95768 GCA_013401255.1 Urocolius indicus
CAGCTGTTCGTAGAAGGCCTCAACCACTTCCTTCTTCTGCAATAGGTGGCCTGTAGCAAACTCCTACAACAATGTCACCTGCCTTGCCCTGTTCATTAATTTTCACCCATAAGCAGTCAACCTGTCCCTCATCCCCACCCAGGCACAGTTCGGTACACATTAATGGCTTCCTCACATAGAGAGCAACTTCACCTCCACATCTTGTCAGACTGTCCTTCCTAAACAATACATAGCCCTCCATGGCTATACTCCAGTCATGGCAGCTGTCCCACCACATCTCTACAACTGCAATGAAGTTGTAGCCCCACCTCTGCAACCACATCTCCAATCCCTGCTGCTTATTCCCCAGGTTGTATGCATTGGTGTAGAGGCAGCACAGGGGCTTACTCAAACACACAGGTTTCCCTGGATGGATGCAGGAGGATCCTCCCTGGTTTGGCTCTCCCTCAGGGTGGTATATATCTGCATCTACATATATAGAAATAGTTCCATTTAGATGTTACCTTTAAAATAATTTTCTTCATATCACTGTCACGGACAGCAGCTGCATGTGAGAACAGGGAGAGAAACCTGAACATTTTAACTGCTTTCAGTGTGTTAAAATGAATGGAAAAGAACCCATAGATAACCTAGTGAAGGACACTGTAGCAGTTGTGGGTGAAGTTACTTGACTGATCTTGAGAATGACTTCTTACTTCCCTTAGGCCAATTACGATTAACCATACGATGAAGATATAGCACTGCTGATGTATAACATACCAGCAGCTGATGTGGAAAACAATACTGATAAAACAGTGGCATAAACATCAGAATGCATTAGTATTCATGTTGCATACCATGGGTCACTACAAGACTTCTGCAGAAGATTCTGTAACTTGTATATGTATGTCCTTACTCCTCAGAGTTAACAGGAACATGTCATGTCATGACACCAACACATCTCCACTGTACTTCACAGGCATACCCTTGTAAAGAATAATCTGAGTATCACGCTCAAGCAATTGGTGTTTTGACAGTGCTGTTAGTCTAGGAACAAAGAGTAACTTCCATTTTCATATAGAGGAAAGAAAAACAGTTAATCTGAAAAAGACATGGAAATCGTGACAAACAACAGGTATATAGTGAATTTTCAGATATGACAGCTGCTGTTGTGCCAATGCTATCTACTATAGAAAAGACTATAGTTACTACTCAGTTAATAAGCAGAATCAAACAAACACCGTGAATACCAACAGTTGAGATCTTTTAGGAACTATATAATGAGAGTCTATATAATGTCTCATCATTCCTGTGTCTTCTACATGCAATTCTTAGATTTTATTCTTACCTTCTGAATGTTTCAGAAATGTTTTTCAGCAACTCCCTATTATTTTAGAACTTTCCCCTTTTAACATATGTATGATTTTTTTCCACAGACTTTTACATTCAAATCTGGCTTGAATGTAAAATATAATAATATATCCATTATATTATATTATGTTATATTATTATGTATAATATAATATATCCATTATGTGTCATATTGTTCATAATGTCCTACACTAATTACAGTACTTTATATCCCTTCAACTGCTATTTTTACTATAGTCTGTGTATGAAATGGCTGACAAAGAGTAACATTCACTTTGTGGGGGTTTTACACAGTCTAACATTAAGTAATTCTAAATCCTTACCAAAATGTCCTGAAAAAAGTCTTGCCCGTACTTCAGAAAAGAGCTAAGCCAAAACACAGAGAAAGCCCTCCAGATTTTATAGTCACAATTAACATTCTTTCTGCTACCTTACATACATGTATCTCCGAGGAAAGGCAGAACTGTTTGGTCTCTGTTAACTCTGTAGATATCTTAGATTATATGTTTTGTAAAATATGCTGTGCCTGGGCAGCAAGTAGAAGATGGCTTCCTAGCATGCCCTATAGCAGAGGTGGCTTTCCAGAGGGAGAAGTAGGTTATGTCTTCCTTGGGAAAAACTGAGTGTGCCCACGGGGCAAGAGTTTCGGGGTGGAGGAAAGCAGTCTGGTTAGGGTCTGCCACACTGATGGAGGTGCAAGACTTGAAAGAACAGGTCAGGAAGAAGAAGACAGAAGAGCTAAATCTGGGAGAGCACGATGGAAGACTGTGGAGTTGCTTGAATCCAGGAAAGTACTGAAGCTGCTGTATAGAAGCAAGAGTAGAGGAAGGAGCTATCTACTGTGTGAGCAGACTCCAAATGGCGATTACTGTATTAAAACCTATCCAGAGGGAAACAGGGCATCACATCCAGCAACTGAAGTACTTCATCCTGTAGGTTGCAGTTTGTTGAAACAAATTGTAGCAGAAAGCTTCCTTGTATCTCACATAGAATATAAACAGTTAAAAAGAAATACAGCATAAAGCAGGTAATTTATTTGAAATATTTTTATCAGTTGAAGAATGGTTGTGGTTTAGTCCCATCCAGGGACAAAAGATCATGATTAGACTTAAGTGCCACAGATTTAGTTCCCGAAGGACAGGGAGGAGTTAATTGCTGCTTATGATTCTGGACAAAATAGATGAGGCTGCTCAGTTTAGGGAAGAAAACAAAAAATTTAATCCATCACCAACCAAAACATAACCATAAAACTCCAAAACATAACAAACAGAAAACAACACGGAGTGGTACAATGATGAAGAGCACAACCAGCTCTTTAGGATCACCTTCTCCCCATCCTTCCCCTCTTCCTGGTCTCATAGCCCTGTCCCTAGTGTTTTTATCTCCTCGGGGGTTAGGGAATGGGGATTTCAGTCCGTCTTTTCCTGATGACTTCTCCCTTTTGTCTCTCCTCAGGGCAGGCAGGCTCCTCGCCAGTCCTCCCTACTCCACTGCTGGAGTGGGAGTGCTCACACACTTGGCACGAGTTGCTCCAATGTGCGTTCTTCCCAAAGGCTGCAGCTCCTCTCTGCCTCTCGTGTGTGTCTCAGGTGCNTCCCTATTATTTTAGAACTTTCCCCTTTTAACATATGTATGATTTTTTTCCACAGACTTTTACATTCAAATCTGGCTTGAATGTAAAATATAATAATATATCCATTATATTATATTATGTTATATTATTNTTGTAAAATATGCTGTGCCTGGGCAGCAAGTAGAAGATGGCTTCCTAGCATGCCCTATAGCAGAGGTGGCTTTCCAGAGGGAGAAGTAGGTTATGTCTTCCTTGGGAAAAACTGAGTGTGCCCACGGGGCAAGAGTTTCGGGGTGGAGGAAAGCAGTCTGGTTAGGGTCTGCCACACTGATGGAGGTGCAAGACTTGAAAGAACAGGTCAGGAAGAAGAAGACAGAAGAGCTAAATCTGGGAGAGCACGATGGAAGACTGTGGAGTTGCTTGAATCCAGGAAAGTACTGAAGCTGCTGTATAGAAGCAAGAGTAGAGGAAGGAGCTATCTACTGTGTGAGCAGACTCCAAATGGCGATTACTGTATTAAAACCTATCCAGAGGGAAACAGGGCATCACATCCAGCAACTGAAGTACTTCATCCTGTAGGTTGCAGTTTGTTGAAACAAATTGTAGCAGAAAGCTTCCTTGTATCTCACATAGAATATAAACAGTTAAAAAGAAATACAGCATAAAGCAGGTAATTTATTTGAAATATTTTTATCAGTTGAAGAATGGTTGTGGTTTAGTCCCATCCAGGGACAAAAGATCATGATTAGACTTAAGTGCCACAGATTTAGTTCCCGAAGGACAGGGAGGAGTTAATTGCTGCTTATGATTCTGGACAAAATAGATGAGGCTGCTCAGTTTAGGGAAGAAAACAAAAAATTTAATCCATCACCAACCAAATCATAACCATAAAACTCCAAAACATAACAAACAGAAAACAACACGGAGTGGTACAATGATGAAGAGCACAACCAGCTCTTTAGGATCACCTTCTCCCCATCCTTCCCCTCTTCCTGGTCTCATAGCCCTGTCCCTAGTGTTTTTATCTCCTCGGGGGTTAGGGAATGGGGATTTCAGTCCGTCTTTTCCTGATGACTTCTCCCTTTTGTCTCTCCTCAGGGCAGGCAGGCTCCTCGCCAGTCCTCCCTACTCCACTGCTGGAGTGGGAGTGCTCACACACTTGGCACGAGTTGCTCCAATGTGCGTTCTTCCCAAAGGCTGCAGCTCCTCTCTGCCTCTCGTGTGTGTCTCAGGTGCCTGCAGGTTCTCCAACATGGCCTGCGCCATGGCCACTTACTCACACAGTGTCTTGTCCATCCGGGCACACTCACCCGGTGCTGCTGCTGGCTCTCAGTCCTACCATTGCCCTCCATAGGTTGCAGGAGTACAGCCTATGTTCTCACCATGACTTGTGAAGGGGTCTCCGGTCTGTCCCTTCTTCTTCCTTCCTCCTTTTCTGACTGTGGGGTCTGTATGGTCACCTCCATCTTGGACCCTCCTCCACCTCCTCCCAAGCACTTCAAATTTCTTTTCCTTTAATTGTGATGGCAGAGATGCCACATTGGCTTAGCTAGGCTGGAGTTGGGTCTGAACCCAAAAGCCGGGGTAAAGTCCAGTGGGGAAAGAATGGTGTTCGTGGATCACTGCCACCACTCTGCAGTGAGCTGGCTGAACGTAAGGCGAAAAACATTCTGCTCTTGGCTGAAGGAAACAAAACAGAGGTAGAAAAAGGTATAAGAAGAATAAAAAGAGAAGAGAAAACTATTTATTGTATCAAGGAAAAATAAGAATACTGAAAACTTTCTTCCTGAAGCTTTTCACAATTGTGAAGGAAGATGAGTGTAAGAAGAAAGAGAGGAACCAGGAGTGTGTAAAAGAAAACTGATTGTCCGCAGGAAAACATCATTTTTAGATTTAAAAGAACATTATCTGTATCAACATCTTCTGTGGAAAACAAAAAACCCCAAACTGTTAACTATCTTTTTAAAACTGGAAAAGAGTAATAATATAAACAAAGATGGAACTGAAGACATTTGCAATTTTTCTGATATTAAGACATTCCTCTGCAGAGAAATGTGTTAGAGGAATCACTCTCTGTAACATCCAGAATTTGTTTGCTCACATTGACCTAATTTTCAGGAAGCTTTAGGTTTTCATGTGTATAAGCAATTTATCATGAATACACACACTGGGTCTTGTCATGTGTATACAGAACACAGTTGTCGAGTTAAAAAAAGTTGTTCATGGAGAAACTATTAAACCATTAAAACTTTCTTGCATAGAGCTACCTCTAAATTAGATCCAAACTATTTAAATACTAATCTGTGCTAATGCTTTTATGTGTAAAATAAATAAGCATGTTTTTATTCTGTTTTAGACAGCCACTCCTTCTTTCTTGCCATGTTTACATTTTCCTTCTGCAATAAGTACATATAGTTTAATACGTTTAGACGGTGACTCTTCAGCTGGGAAATCAAATGTTACATTAAAGCAGATATAATATTTTCATCATGGATTTAATGACAATATTTTGCAAGTGCATTAGAAGTAATAATTGCTCATCAAACAAAATAAAATGAAACTTGGAAAAAAATGTAGAACAGCTTTAATAAAGTGTTTAAGCTGTAAGGAAAATATTTTTATTTCTAATTAAGACATACAAATTACTCACCAAATTTCCTAATATTACAGTGCTAAGCTAATTATCCATATTAAATAATATTAAAATAGTCATTTTTCCTTTGAAGGCAACATATTAGTATTAATATAACTATCAGACATGAGAAATATGAAAAACACAAACAACAGAAACATATGCCAAATATAAAGTAGTTATTCTTTTAGATGCTTTAATTTTTTGCTGAAGACTGTTAGGGCATATAAGGATGCTGCTGTTTACAACAAAACTAGAGATACAGAGGACAGAGAGATCTGACTTCCTCCTGGAACACACTGAATAATTTTCAAAGATTTAAGTTCTGGAAAGGATTTTTTTTTACTCCTTTAGAGCCAAAACATGTCTCTCCTGAGTCTACCCTGATGTAAAACTGACGAGAAATGAAAAATGAAACTATTAAACTAATTCCACTTCAAGAGTGAAAAGGATGGATTTGTACAATTGTTCATTATAGAAATTACAGCTGAAATCCATTCCAACATTCAAAATATGTAGTGAAAGTTATTAGACGACCTTAACTTGGCTAATCCACCAGAAGACAGAAAACATGACTCAACTGGATTAGTCTTAAAAAAGAAACATCTACTCAGAGAAAAATAATCATTATGATGACTAACCATAACTCTGTGAAGTATGTAACTAAATGGTAACTTTAATTAATTGATTTAATTAATCTTTCTCCTTCAAATGCAAAATACAACATAAAATTTAATATATTTATTTCTTGGGAAATATGAAATGTTAGCATTTTTCTGTCTCCTTATTTGGGGCAAAAACGAAGAGAAGTGAAGCACGGCACCTGAAGAAGTTAAGACGGGACAACCAAGTTGACTGCTTCTAATGACCCTCTTGTCCTTTATATGCAGGATAAGTTGTTCCATCACCTTTCCAAGGATGGAAGTGAGGCTGACCAGTCTGTGGTTACTCGGTTCCTTCTCCTTGCTCTTTCTGAAGACTGGAGTGACATTTGCTTTCCTCCAGTCCTCAGGCACCTCTCCTGCTCTCCACAACCTACGAAGATGATGGAGAGTGGTCTAGCAATGCCCAACAGTTCCACGTTTAACCATGTGGGTTTTCTGGCTCCCTGGGTAGGACCCACTGGGATGCTCTGATCCTGAGCCTAGAAAAAGTGATCCTTGAATATAGAGCAATCTTGGGCTCCTTTACTTTCTAGTACCCTGTCCCATGGGATGTTACCTAGCAATTGCTTGAAAAGGCCAAATTTACCTGCTAAAGTACAGGGTTGTGATCCTGCTTGGTGTTCTGTTCCTACCTCACAAGATTATTCTTTCCTAAAGTTGCTGATGAGGAGGAGCAAACTGTAAAAGTTTCCAATATAAAGCTGAGTGAATAAGCAAAGATGTAATAAAGCTTATAATGCCCAAGCTTAAGTTTACAAAATGCATTTCACTTAGAAAGGATGAAAAACCCAAGTTAAAAAAAAAAAAAACAACAAACAAAAGATTAAAAAACCCCAGTTTAGAATCTTGTAAAAGAAATTGCTGTTTGGACTTCCTCCAATTTAACAATATTCCCACTCAAAATTGAACCATTGCCCTTGACCACATATACTTGTTCCTGAAGATATTATGTCTATTTTCTGAAAGTGTTTCAGCTCAAGCATGAATAAAAGTACTATAAATAAAAAATATTGTTAGTCAACAGCATCAGGCTTTAAAAATCTGCATATCTCTGCTGAAATCAGCTGAGTTATACCAATTTATACCAAGTAAAGATATTCTCTGTTATTTGAGAGAATAAAAAAATAATTTTGACCAGTTCATTTGTTTCAGCTTTTATACAATTATATTAAACTTCCTAATACTTTATTTTCATATAAGTCAGTGATCAATTTATACAAATGTGATCAATAAATGTGATTCAGTTTTTTACATCTGTGACAATGCTTTCTATCAGAATTTAACTGGGTAATAGGGTAAACAAAGTGTTTTATTTGTGATTCCTTTGAAACTTTTATTATTCAAGTGCTTTATTGGCAAACTCTTAAACATAATTGTCTTAAAAATTAAGCATATAAACTAAAATTAGATCTGTATTGAAAGTTCATTTTGTTAGGTTTTTTTTTACTGTCTAGCTGATACATCTCAATACAAAATGTTTATCCTATAGAGGCAGCATGTAAAGAATTCTATCCATTATCATTCAGTGGTTTGGTATAATCTGTGTTAGGGCTTCAAAACATCTGTCTTTAACTGGACTGACATGAGACTTACTTCAGACTCTTGTAGAATATCTCAGGGTTTTGAGGCATATAACAAGTATACAAGAACTTTCAAAACAGTATATTTAGTAAATGCATCATATATAACTTCTAAAGTGCAACATGTAAGCATCTGTAGACAATACCTTGGACTCCTAATGGCCAGAGAGGCATTAAAATTAAATTATTCTTTTAAAAATTATGTTTCAATATTTCTGCAACGTCTACAAGGTTCAGTTACAGCTGAGGGCTAACTCCACCACTGACCTTCCATGACATTCTGCAAAGCTTACTGTCAGCACTACAAGCTGCAAAGTAATAGAAACAAAACCCAAAACAATTCCCAAACCCAGATCGATTTCTAACCACATGTAAGCTCAGCCATGTTATGCGATAAATTGATCCAGCATCTATTTCGCATCTATAATGATTTCCCATTGTTCCCCACACAACCTTTCTAACATGAACTAGTCATACTCACATTTAAGAAGATATTTCTTCCATTTCACCTGGTTGATACAAACAGGCAGAGGCAATTAATAGTGTCTCAGAACAATTTTCTCACTCAGGTTATATGAGTACTTGTTAAGAAAGCATTCCCTCTTTTTCCCATAAATGACCTATGTTATATCAGTGTAGAGAAAAATGCAGATTTGCACCATCCATTTAGGTCACACTTTACTTAGCTGAATCTAACACAGTAAATGAATAAGCCTTTTTCACTGGGAATAAACAGTGTGTCTGCACTCAAGGATTAACTCTCTGAACCCTCTAAAAAAACTACACTGACTTTAAATGAATTTAAATATAGCTGATTGAAAAAATGTAGAAAAATAATGCAGTTTTGATCTATTTTTAAAAACAGATTCAGAATATAAATGAAAAGTATATTACAAAAAGCCAATTATCCAAATACATTGTAAAATATTTTTTTTAATTTGAAAGCTTACACAAGGTTCACTTTTTCTCCACAAACAATGTTGTACACTGCAGAAAGCAGAAGAGTCATGAAACACTGAAAGAATAGCCAAGCTACTCTTGTAGTAAATAGTAAGAAAGTGCTTTGAACTTAATTTTGATTTCTGTGTGATTCAATAGGCTGTACCTGATATGAATGGCACTCTTAAATACATTAATTGATTCAGGTGAGCTAGGGCTGAATTTCAAGCATAGGGGGAGTTTCGTAGGGAGTAAGGCTGGAACTATTAATATACTGAATTCCTCTCAACTACACTTTCATCAGTGGCTTAACTGATGTTCTTGGAGTGAAGAAACATATGCTAAAGAAGAACTTGTCACGCAGGACATCTATAATTAAAGAAGATCTTCAATGGAAGCATTTCACAACACCTCCATTAAGCTTTGTCATACTGCAAAAAGAACATGAGCCTCTGTGTAAAGAAAAGTTAAACAATTGTCAGCTGAAAGCAGATGAGGGTTTTATTGAATACCTATATTACTTATGCATGAAGTGGTACCCATGCAGAACACAGCAGATATAATCATTGCTTTTAATCGTTGTGCAACTTTTATTACCAATGGAATTACTAAACAAAAAGGAGAGATAGATTTCCTTTCCTGGGAGCCATCGTTTCATTTTGGGAGAAATCAGTGACCCAGGTCACTGAGTTGTCACTGATGCTAGTACTAGGATCACCTCCACATGAAGAGACAGGTAGGATTACTGTCTTGAAGACAGCACAGATCAGGACATTCAAACCCCACTAGATGAAGTCACATAAAGGTTAAAGTATGGATAATCATTTCCAAGTCTCCCCACTTAGAAGGAAAAACAATATTCAACATGGCAGTTCCAAGGGAAAAAAGGTAACATGCATGTATATAGATTCTAAACAAAATGTTTAATAACAAAGAAAGTAATGCATAGTAACTGTTCTATGTTTACAATTATCAGGAACTGTTATTGTCATTTCTATACTCTTACTGTGTAAGTTTGTGCTAAGACCTTAGTGATTGTGTCTTGAATCACAGTCCAAATACTCAGATTAATGAAATGTAGTTTATTTAAGTTTGTGCTTAGCATGAGCTAGGGAAGAGACATTGCTGGTTGGTTTGGATCAAGAAGCTAGAACCAGTTCTTGAATAACTGAAGTAAAAAAAAAATCATCTGAGTTTTCAAAGCCTACAAAGACTCTTGATTCTTTCCGTTTAATAATAGCTCATCATAATAATTATTTTAATTTATAAGTATACATGGCTAGAGCTCTCCAGGCATTTTAGTGGACACAGCTGTAAAATAATGCCAAAGTCTGTGTGTAAGAATTCTTTTAGAAGTTCAAAATCCTCTCATCAGCAGATGTTTAAAGAAAAAAAAAATACTGTTCTTGCTCCTGAAAGATAACTTTGATTATTCAGTCTGTATGAAATGAGTATCATTAAGTGTTCCAGATACTGGCATTTTTCTATTTTTCTCAAAGTTTATACATGGAATACTCAAATGATTCAGCTTCATGGATTTTTTAACTCTCCTAACAGAACATCCTACTACAAATCATACTTCAGTTATAAATTTGTTTCTTTAATTTCTTTTAAAAATTTTGGTATTAAGATAGTGAAAGGTAGCTGAAAGGTAGAAACTGGTATCAATATGAATTTTTTCTAGTGTCTTGTCTAAAATTGTTGGCTACTTTATTTTTTTTGAGATCAAGGTCCAGACTATTGCAAATAACATGGAAACCACTAACTGCAAGTATAGGCACAGCCAAAGGAGGAATTTACTGACTCTAAGTACTGGAGATTCCCACTGTGAGAACTTTGCTTTTCACAACTTCGCTTGATTCTTTCAGCAAACTTATGCTATAGTAAGCTTCTAAAATAACTTTTACAATATATGAGACTTGAGTGCAGTCGAGAAACTTTTTGTTTTGATTTTGTGCTTGCTCAGAATCAGCATGTTCAGACGCTCTTTCATGTAAATATAAAGACATCATAGCACTTGATTTGCAGGTTCTGTTGAAACAATATTGCTGTCAGATGGGAGAATTGAGTGTTTTGTCTCCTTTGTACTTTCACCTAAAAAAAACTGAGGTTAGAATATAGACAACAGGCAAAGATCAAGATGTATTTATTTGCTCATTTATTCATCTCTCAGAAGCCAGCTTTATTGCAAAGGTCACCAAACATACTTTCATTTGTTGATGGTTTTAATCTCGTCTATGGTTTTCTTATTGGCTCTTTCTCTGCTGCTGTTTCATTTACAAGTTTTCTGAAGCACTCTCATTTTCAAAGGGAAACTCACCTGGTTTCCATTTGATAACCACTAGTCTTGTGGTGTCAATAGAACTCATCTACTCCCATCTGTATTACTCTGTATTTTCACATTAAGCATGGCAAAACTCAGGCATGTCTCATTTTTCAGGAGCTAAATGGGAAAATCTTTTATTTTAAAGGGTGGTTTCACATATTTGAGGTAAATATTGTGAAAAGTCAACAGTATGCAAAATCACAGAAATGCTAAGTATTTCAGCTTTCTCAAGGAAAATCAATATGTCCATTAGAAATGTACATTTCCCTCTGGCTTTCAAATATCGTAAAAAAGAAGCCATTCAAAATGTCAATGGTCAAACATAAATGGAGACAAAGAAACAGGTAAGACACAAATTTCAGTCAAAACATGAAGGCAGCAAAAACATGACAGCTTTTTCTTCATTTGTGAGAAACTGTATAACCAGATATATGGGTACAAAACTTAGATGTCCTGAATCCATTCAGAAGTTTGACAATTTGAACTTGAGCCAAATGACTATCCAATGAAGAGTAACAGACGCACCTGATGACATAGCATTCCTCTTCAAGGACATAGCAGAAATATCACTCTAGTTCCCCCCAGTGACAGACAAAACTATTGATTGCACATTTACAGCTCAAATACTTCTTTTTTCTTTCTTTCTCCTTTCTAGAATAACAGCAGAATTTGAAGTCTATGAAGAGCTTGTGGATTTGGCTTCCACTCAAGGCCAAACAAAGGGCTCTGACTTTCACCACACTCTGCAGAAGCATTTACAACCTCTGTATTTGGATTTGTTCAAACTTGTTGATCTTTCAAACTATCAAGCATTTTCAACAGCTGGAGCACAGACAAGCAGAGTATTTCTTTTTCTTTTCTGATGGATAAGTTTATGGTCACCAAAACCCATGTGAGAAAAGGTTAAATGATAGCTCGAATCCAGTTATAGCTATGCACTGAGAACTTGAATTACTAATAATTGATCTACTAACCCAGCCACCAAAGAGAGCCAATTAATTGGGACTGCCTGGAAGCATGTGTTGTTTTTCTAGGCAGGAAGAAGAAAGAGAGATAAAAGAAAGACTAGAAAAAACCTCAAACAAACCTGTTGAAATTTATTACAATTTCATTTAATTCACTGAGGGATTTTTTGAATTTGGGAAGATAACACCATATTTTTGTTCACATCTAGCTTTAAAAAAACCCCATATTTAAAAGACTCAAAGCTAATTATTTTTAAATGGATTTCTATATTTATTGTTTTCAGATCTTTATCCAAACATTAATATATCTTTCCTACTTTTATGTAAACTTTAATCCTTATTTTTATTTTCATGTCAGAAAAGTGATCTACACATACATAAAGACTGAAAGCACTTTTCCTGCCCATATTTTTTCTCACTTTTTTTTCCTCTCTTTCATTTCACTTTTCCTCTAAGAGGGAAAAATAAAGAGGAGCTAATAAAAGTAGAAAGAGTGCAAAATTTTTTCAGGATATTAATTTTTTTTATGTTATCAGTTTTTATGACTGATATTAACACAAAGATTAAGTAGCTTTTTTTAAGTAAAAATTGCAAGGGAGGCAAACATCTATTGACTAATTTCACTAGAAGATGAGAAACTAATCAGAGAATGTCCCATAGAGAAGCTGTTTTTTAATACTGGAAGTGAGGACACAGAAAAAGACTGCCAGAGAAGATAAGTGCGAAGAGTTGAAATTGAGTGTCACTTCATTGCCTAGAAATGGAACTGCAACTCATGTTAGAGAGGGGAGACTGTGTCTTTCACATCTGACAGTAATCTAACACAATATGATCAGGTCTGTAAAGTTAACAAAGAGCCATTGTCCACATCATGTGCTTTTTGGAGGGGTTCACTTTGGACCAGCTCTGGTTTGTTGCCATGGAACAACAGCAACTAGAGTGCGTTTTGGGTATTCACAGAGTAAATTTACCTGACTTGTTTCATCTGAGAGCAAACCAAGTTGTATACTCTGACATAGTTATAAGATCTGAATCAACACATTAATTGGGGAGAACTGGGAAACTTTCATCAAAAACACTTTACCAATTCAAACTAAAATGTTAATATAGACTCAAGGAGCTCTTGGTTGAAGATGAGGCACTGATTGTCTCCCATCACATACAGAAGTATGGCTACTGAAATGATTTCTACTCCTCTATTTCTAAATCATCATTAAGCATATCCTTTACATTTTGTTTTCTTTTTTACTTCCCAAAGAAGTTTGACTTGGGAATTTCAGAGGTGAACAAACTTGAAGCTAAAGAGTTAGGCAGTTCAGAGAATTTTGTAAATGGTGGTACTTCAAAAGGTAGATTTTTTTTTTAATTAGATTGCAATGCACAGATGATCTCTACTGCTTCCTTCCTATCTCTTTCCCTCCTACTCCTCCCTCCACTGCCTTTTATTTAATATTGCAAGGACAAAGACAATGGTTAACAGTATCTTGTCTGAGCTCCTATATTCAAAAAACCTATTTTAGCTGGGCTGAGATATATGAAATTCTGGTCCCAAGTGAGACTCACTAGGCCACAGAAAATGAAGCCTGAGGGTGCATGGCATTTTTTAGATGCACTTTGTGTGTCACTGATGTCCATGACACTTTCAAATTTCCTTATTTTCTACATTTAATAACATTTTTACCTTATCCTAACTTCCTCCATTTATATCCCCACCTTAAAAAACTAGCTTAAAATTCTGAATTTAAAAACCACCAAAACCAAACAACAATCCTACCTCTAACACATGCTTTCTATTATATTGAACACTCTACTTAGGATTCCCAGAACAATATTTTACTATTTCATTTATATGTTGTTTTTCCTCTTTTTTTTTTTTTTTTTTGCAACATCTATCTTCAGAATAATATTATGGGAAACCCAAAAGTAACAACATAGCAGAATAAAATGTAGTAAAATGGAGACTAAGTTCACAAGGTTTTAATTACCTCTTAGCTTCTACACAAAACTATTACATTTTCTCATAGTTTATTTCACAGCAGAAATCAAACTAATAATGGTGGCAACAATTTTTATTTTCATAGCCTAAGATTTTTTTCAATTTAAAAAATCCCAATTAAACTTGCCATTGTTTCTCACATAGTAATACTTTTTACATCTGACTTGTTGCTTCTAAAGCCTTAGAATTCTTCTAAGGTGAGGGACTATCAGCTTACAAGTGTCTGTATACACACCTACTGCAATGGATATTTTTAAAATCTCAAAACATAGTATAAAAAATATCTAACAGTTAGTTCCATATTTCAGTATTTTCTTCATCTGGCAAATACTAAATTGGCAATTAAAAAAAAATCATTTACAGTATCTCCCTCTGAAAAAGTATATCTTCATCAAAACATAGCAAATATGAAATGAAATAATTGATGCACTAAGCAATTCTAGGAATACATATAAGGAGATGAATAAATGTAGACATTTTCTATCATCTGTCATTGAACTGTTTGAACATAAATTGAGTAAGTGACTGGTCTTACTTATTTTGTGATACTCATTTACTTTTTGCATGAGTATATTTCTGAGCACAAAATGTTGGAGCAAAAGAGTTATATTCCTGCTCCTTTATAGAGGGACAACTGGCTTCAAGGCATTCAAATTTTAAGTCACCTAGAAGCATTATTTTCTTCTAAAGCAGGACCTTAAAAGACAGATCTAATTTCTCTTTCACTATATGCACACAGGTACTTTGATGCACTTCATTCACTGTTTCAAACATACTCAGATTTTCCACCATTACAATTAAAATAAAAAACAGATTAAGATGTATGTGACATTATATGAACCTGATATCTCTCCAGATATTTTTTTTTACCTGATTCCTAGAATCATTCTCAGCTGTAATACAAAATACCCAGAGATCTCCAATATGGTCTTAAATATATGTATATAGCCTGCCTATGTCTTTTACTAAAGTCATAAAAATCTCACAGAATATCCTGAGTGAATGTGGGATGCAGAATTTCTACAGGTACATTTTGTATAATGATTAAATCTAGAATATGCTTTAGAAACAAAAGCATGTATTGACAAGATGCTATGAAGATTATAATTGCAATTAGGAAATCTTTCTCACTCTAGAGTGAACAAACATTTGGAGTTTGCTGTGCCGATTTGACATGACATTGTCTTTGTCATCATCATACAGTCTAATGTGTCCCGGCACAAATCTAACTATGGATTTAAAAATCTGTAGTACATTATTAAACCAATTTACCACAAAAGTTTTCAATTCTTTCTTTTTTCCCTAAATATACATTGATTCTACCCGCTTTAAAAAATATATATTTTTTCTCCCTTTCATGCTTTTCAAGTATTTTGACTGTTTTCAAGTAAATAAACAAACAAAAAAAACACATTATTGTGTGATATTCAAAACCAGCATCACTGCGTGGGCATTATATGTATCTATGCTTATTACAAGCTCTTTTTTGTCAATCTCTGGGCCCAGCACAAGAGACGATGACTCAATTTACAATATAATATATTGAAATCCAGTTGTCACTACCACCGTAGCTGTTTTGCTCCTGAGTTTTATAGGTTGCTATGAAGCGTGAATGCACACACACAAAAAAGCCTTTTAATTGTTGTTTAATGCCATACTTCTGGTGGATTTTGTGTTCTCTCCTTAAGGGGGATTGCCATTTGTTCATGTTTGTGCAGCCATGACATTCTGGTTTGAGAACTACTGTTTCTGATACCCATTACATACTACTTTGGTGCTAATAGATCATATAACATTTTGGGAAAAAAGAAAGCTCTGCCAATGTCCAATAAAGACACCATTTACATAAGGAATGTGTATAGCAACTGAAGGTCAAAGAATGTATACAGTTGAGTGCAAAACCACTAGCACTTCTTAGTTATTCCTGAAATTATTGTACATTGAAAAGCCACTGTGTCTAAAGTTAGAAATAAACAGAAAAAGATGAGTAGTGTTATAGTCTCCAAAGTCTCACCAGTTTCAGGGTTTAGGTGTTGACTTCTTTTTTGGAGCCAATGCAGATAAAATCGATGACTGAGCAGAGTCAGGAGTTCCAATAGAGTTAGTCAGCTGTGATTGAGACTGATGGACTCTAATAATATTCTCATCTGTGAAAACTACTGATAATCCTCACACTTACTAAAGATTCCAGATATAGTTCTACATGGCCATGAACCAAAATATATAAAAAATGTTAACACCTTCATAAGAAACTTTGCATCTGATAAGAGTTTAGTGATGTGATGAATATTTTTTGTTAACACAGAGACGGCTATGTTCTCCAGCTATTTCTATTCCCAGAAAGCAGCACCAATGTCATCAGAATTTCCAAAATGGAAGAAACAGTGAATGAATACTGTATGAATGGATACTAGATACCAAAAAAGTGTAATATACATGTAATAGTAGCTTTTAAATTACTCTTATTGTTCACTGACGATAGTGTTGGATTTTTCTACTTCTGAAGGTTATAAGCAAGTGAGTTTTTGTTCCTTTATTGTTGACTGTTGATTTTTAGAAGCAGAGGGATATGAGTTTATAAAAATTTACTTACTTTTTTGTTAGCTGAATACAAGGAGATTTAGAACAAATCTGTGACCACAGTGGGAATTTTTCACATTTTTGGAGATGTGGAATGAGAAGTGAACAAAGCATGTAGCTGCTTGTTCAAAGTATTCATAACTGAATGTGAAATAACATGAGCAAAGATATCTTTTGGCATCTCAGTTAATATTTCAGACTGCATTAATATGACAGTGTGATATATTGTCTTGTACAATGTAAGTTTTTTAATGTGCAACTTCTGATAATTAGAATATTAGCACGTAGAAACATGAATGGGTTTTGCCTGATCCTAGCAAATCTAAAAACAACCCAAATTTTCAGGAATTAATAGTAAAATTATCAACATAAAATTCAATTTTCATACTATTATGATGTTATTATGATATATACAATGGCAACATGCCCATCGATAAGCCACATAAATTTATCAGTCTCTGAAGTAGACCATGAATTTAATATGCATTAATTTCTTGGGAAGAATACATCTTACTGTCTGTAAGCCTTTTGTATGTTATGCTTTACATATAAGAAATCCCATCTACTTCACAAGGCAAAGGTAAACCTATGCACGGTTGTGTTACCATGTTTCCAAGTGGTATCCACTACTCAGAGTACAAAAGATTTTTTTCAAGTGGTTACAAGATTAATTATGACCCAATTATGGTGGGATCACTTAAGTTTCTGTCACATACCTGCCTGACTGTTCAAGCTCAAAAACTTAACTATCACAACTGTAAGCTGATTTTTTTTTTGTTAGAACATCACTGAAACTTAGATACAACTGCTAAGATGCTGACAGGTGATTAATTTCTCTCACTTGATCATCGTTTACCTATTTATATACTTGAAACAGCGCAACCTCCACCAATAGTAAAAAAAACAATTACTTGCTTTTGTCTTCAGTAGTCATTTTTGGCAAAATACCTATTAAATGCTTTACATGCTGTAAATTATTCTCTATACAAGACATTAATGTTTTAATGTTAATTTCAAATATATTTTTTCCAGAATTCCAACTTTTACTTTCTAAAATAAATCAAGAGTAAAAGGTGCATTTTATGATGGCACATCTCCTTCGTAACAGTCTGTTTGCAAAACTGTATGTGGTCTTGATAAGAATTAGACATATTAGCAGCATGAGAAAAACAAAGCTAAGACACAGTCATACAAGTTATGTACACTATCTATTTTCTCTAGATAACCAATAACGAGTACTTGTAAATTAATGTCTTTGAAGGGTTCCTGGGTAGAAAGGTTACTACTTTTTTTCTTTTTAATGGGACCACTTAAGCTAGCTGTTGAAAACCCAATAGAGAGAATGCATTCTAATGTGACACAAGCTGAGAGGAAAGGAGTGTGCAATTTACACATTTTCCTTTACTGGTAGTATTGATTCTGTCTTATAAACCAACATATCCCCATATAAGACAAAAAAAAAAAAAGTTTGAACTGCAATGCAAAGATCTGTCCAAAGCATCTGTTTTCTGGAAGGAAAAAGAGAAAAAACAAACCAAACCAAACCAAAACAAAAAAACCACAACCTAGAAAAGCAAGGAGGGACATAACTATCTTTTTGTTCTGATAATGGTTGCATCTGTGAAAATAAAGGGTGTGAAAATCATCAAAAACATACAAGAACTTTTACAAGGTAGAAAAAGAAATATGCCTTCATTCTCATAACCTTGAACTTTAAAAAAGACATACTAGAGAAGAAACTTGATGGTGGGAAATATGAAAATTGTGATAAGGCATCGGATGGTGTTTTTTAATCCCAGCTGGCAACTAAGCACCAGCAAGCCACTCACTCATTCCACCCCAGTGGGAAGAGAGAGAGAGAATGGAAAGAGTAAAAGTGAGAAAACTTGTGGTTTCAGTTAAAGACTGTTTAATAAATAGGTAAAGCAAAAACCATGAATGCAAGCAAAGCTAAACAAGATATTTATTTAGCACTTCCCATGGGCAGGCAGGAAAGCAAGGCTCCAGCATATGTAATGGTGACTTGGGAAGACAAATACCATCACTCTAAGTGTCCCACTTGCCTTCTTTCCCCAGCTCTGTATGCTGAGCATGACATCATATAGTCTGGGATATCCCTTTGACCAGTTAGGGTCAGCTGTCCTGGTTGCGTCCTCTTCTAGATTCTTGTGCACCCCCAGCCCACTAGCTGGCAGCGTAGAGTGATGAGCAGAGAAGGCCTTGGTGATTGTGCAAGCACTGCTTAGCAATAGCCAAAACATCCCTGTGTTATTAACCCTATTCCCACCACAAAGACAAATCATAGCGCCATGCTAGCTGCTGTAAAGAAAATTAACCATATCCCAGCCAAAACTAGCTTAGATGGATTTAGAAGTACAGTGACCTATGTGTAAGAAATCTCTTCTGGATAGAGATTTTTTTCCTACTTTGAGTAGCACTGCAGAAAGCCAAGCTTTATTCTTAGAAAATTTGTCAAAATTAAATAAACAAAGGTGTGAAAAATATGATTTTTAGACTATTGCAACAAGAAATAATAAAACACTTCTAAGTGCCTTAAAAATAAGTTGAGAAGCAGCCTAAATACATTCATTAAGAACAAATAATGTCAAATCAATCTAATTTCTTTGTATGAAAAGTTAGCAGAACTTGTGGACAAGAGGAAGTATGTCACACACACTGACTTTTGACGCTGTTGCACATGACATTTTCATAAGTAAGCCATGGAAATAAAAACTCGATGATACTGCTGTTTGCTTGGCACAACTGGCTGGAAAACCACACAGAGAATCTGTGGCTCACTGTCAAACTGGAGACATTTATCAAATTGGGCTCTTTGGGAGCCTGTCTTTAATTTAATATGATTCAATATTTTCATTACTATGTTGCATGATAGCATAGAGAGTAAGCCTCTTAAATCTGCAGATGATGATGACACCAAACTGGGACAAATGCAAAGACACTGGAGGACAGGATTACGATTTGAAATGATCTTGTCACATTGGAGACAAAAAAGCTACATGTAAACCAATAAAGACAAATGCAAACCCATACTTAGATCTATAAGTTCAACACATTCCTAATGGGGAATATCTGGGTGAACAGTTGTACTTTCTCTGCCAGACCTATTTCTGCTTAAAGGGGAAAGCTGTCTTTGTCTAAGTACTAATGCTTTTCCCCATTTCAGTACCAATCCAATGAGATCAATCTGGCTTTCCCTGAACATTCAGTATTCATTTCTTTCTCTTTAATAACAAAATGTTTTGGAACAAGTTCCATGACTCAGAGATTTTCTTATTTCTTTTTCTGTGTCATGTGCTATATTCCTTACCAAACATGACCGCCTCTGAATATTCAGAGTATTCCCTTATTCCTATAGTCTTTTACTTTTTTTGCATTGAATGCACTGGTATTCTCATCTTCCACCTCCTAGTTCTCACCAGCTTCCGAGATGCAAACAATAACTCTTCTGCAAAGTATTTTTTCTTCTTCTTATCTTTTCACAATTCTCTCTTCCTTGTCTTGTTTTCTGCTTTTGTCTCAGTAAGCATATACCTAAATTAGTTGTGCATCATGTAGATTTTTCCTATTCCTGATCTTGCAATTATAGTAGCACTAGTCACAAACCTATGCATTTGGTTTCAAAAAAAAAAAAAAAAAAAAAAAAGCCTCAAACTTCTATCTTGAAATTTTTAATTGAAAGACTAGGATTTGTGTTAAATATCTTGAATCTAGTATTGATTTTTATTAGCAGATTTTTTCCCATCCAGAAGTCCAAACCCTGAGAGACTCGTAATTTTCAATAGCTCAGAGCAAGCACTCAGTTCTTCTGACGTCTGTTGGACGTGCATAGTTGAAGCAGCTGTGTATTTTGATAGCAAGATCCAGAGGAAGGCGGAAAGTGTTTTTATGAAAGTGATTTCAAAAACTCATATCTTTTAAGTTCCAGGTAACCCACAGGCACAGTCTGGATTTCTCATCAGCCACTCATTTCCAACCCATCTGTTCCACTAAATGGAACACTTATCTATCTTCTGTTCATTTATGTTGACTAGTTTACGTATTGTCTTAAGGCCCAGGTTTGGCAAGGAAAGCTTATCTATTCATCAGTTTTCCATCAGCTAACCATCATAGATTCACAGAACATTTCTCTCCCACTTAAATGTGTCCCCAGAAACATTTGAGTCGGTCATTTTTCATCAGGCTACTGAGTCTGGATATGGGTCTGCAGCAGACAGGATAAGTTAAACACAGAAGAGTTGACTGCCAAAATTGCAGTTAGGTACCAAGGATCTAAGACTGAAAAGCTGTAACAAAAACAAAACAAAACAAAAAAAAAAGAAAAAGCTTTAGTGACTCACAAAAATAAGAGTCTGTCTTGAAAAAAGATGCAGAAAACCTTAAAAAAGTTCTGGATCAAGAGCAGGGAACCCAAAGGAAAAAAATGGGAACTGTCACTTGTGATGGCTTTAGCCCTGGCTGAGTGCCACATGCCCACCAAGTTGTTCTATCATTCCCCCTCCTAAACTGGACATGGTAGAGAGAATTATAACAAGAGGTTTGTGTGCTGAGATAAGGACAAGGAGATCACTCAGCACTTAGCATCATGGGCAAAACAGACTCAACTTGGGGAGAAAGGTTTGATTTATTAACAAACAATCAAAACCTCCTCCTCGTCCTCTGACCTTGATATCTGCAGAGATGTTTTCACATTCTCACTCCCTTTTGCTGCAGGAGTTTAGCATCTGCCCAGCAACTTCTTCCCCTTCACAAATATGTTACTCCCAGAGATGTCACTTTAGTCAGTAATTGGCCAGGCCTGGGTCAGGTGAGGAGTCCATCCAAGAACTGACTGACATTAGCCCTGTCAGCTATAGGGGAAGCTTCTGGCAGCTCTTCGATTAAAGAAACCACCCCTGTAGCCACCCCCACTTCAAAAACTGGGCTGAAGCAAAACCACTACATTGCTATAAGGAAAATTGAAAGATGGTACAAGAGTGAAGTTCTTTCTAAAGAAATTAAGATTTATGTCTTTTATTTAATGACTTTCTGTCAATATCAGCATCTTCTCATGAGCTAGCTCCTGAACCTTCACAACTGACAGATATCAAGATATCCACTCGACATGTACAAATATCAGTATTTTACAAAGCTTAAATATGAAGAAGTAATTAAACTGTAAATTTCTTTCATTAATATTTTCACACCACTGCAAACTAATGAAGAGTATAGATATTTTTCCTGTCAGTAGTTTTTAGTGAATAGTATAGATTCATACTAAACAATAATTTCCTGAGATTTTTAGTTCCAAATAATTTATAAAGCTAATTCTTGATATTTTCATTACTTTTTCATCAGACACACATGTATCTAATTTGTATGTAAATTTGCTAAAGGGAAAACCTCCCTCATCAACAGGTTTAGGAAAAGTATTCTCACTCAGATAACTCAGCTGGATAGACTGAAACCTAACTCAATACCTTAACTAGCATGAACATGTTCATTTAAATCAGATACGAATTAGTATCTGTGTGTTCCTTCTATAAAATCAAAAGCAAAGCAGGATTATTACATTTCATAGGTGGAAACAAATTTGTTAAACATGAGGAGATTTTAATGTTGAGGGTAAAAAAACCCAAGAAGTACAAAGCATGTTTGTGCCAATTGTACAATCTGTAGCACATTATTTTGGATATATATCCCTTAATATTCTGTGAAACTATTAAACATCACCTATTAATCATTCATTAAAATCTGTACTTAGACACAGTTACTCGATACATTTTGAAATTCTGTTTAATTTCTTGATCATTTTAGAAATTGAATTAAAATTAATTTTATAAGTGGTATCTCTGTAAATATGTCATATATGTGTTTAAAAAATTTAAAAACTGAAAAAACAGATGCCAAATATTGAAGTTATTCAGGAAAGCTTTTTAGAGCATAGAAGCCAAAACAACTAGCCATGTATGTTTCATATAGATCTGGCTCTTTCTATAAAAACTTTTCAGAGTTTAGGACGTTTGGTGCTAACAGACCATTTTCATAATAAATAACATATTCCTAAATAAAGTAATGTGTTTGAATGTTGCTGGCTTCTCAGGCTCACATGTAACAAAAATAAAGCCAGCTGAGTATTGTGATGTGATGAATCACAGACTGAAGAAATCACCTTTCTATGGTGCCATCTACCTTGGATTCTCAAGATTATTATGAAAAACATTAATTAATAATGTTCTTGAACAATTATAATTGATAGTGTTGATATCAACATTAAGTCATAATGTGGTGTGTGTTTTTCTATTACTTTTTGTATTGCATACAGCAAATGCAATACATACAGCAAAGACTAAGTACCCTGAAGACATTCTGGAATTTTATTAGGACAGCAATAACAGTGAACGGAAATACATATGTTGATATTAAGCATGTTTTCTCTTTTTCTAGCTAGGATCAAAAATATGCTGCAGAGTCAAAGTCCCTAACTCAAATTCTTACTGCACAGAGCAGGCTCAGAGGATGCAAACTAGACTTTTTTCAAATTAAACTAATTTTGAATATTCACTTCAAGAATGTATCTAATATCCTCTGGCTGCCAGCTCAGGAGACAGACTAGAGCCCATTTTAAGTAAACCTTCCCTCTCAAAAAGCATCTTTATACCACAGGTCCATCATTCTTACTGTCCTACAGTCGTCTATCATAATTGGAAAAACTGCTTCAGGCTATGGGATTTTGAGATCTATCTACTAAATTCAAGACACCTTGATCTTGGCAAGACACAAAGATCCTTATTAGCGTAGTTCACCTCTGCAATTCAAACCTTTGAGATTCCTTGCTGCTGACTTTCTGGAGAGGAACAAATACACATATAAACTTATACACATCTATCAAGCTCTGACATTGTGTCTTCATCATGGTCATGGTAAAACAGGATTAGCAGAAGTGAACTTAACCTCCAATAGCCATTTATTTGCTGTAGTGTACTCATATGAGAAAAACCTCAGTTTAGGTTCCTGCTTGAAATCAGGGAAAGTGATGGTTAAAAAGTAAGTCTTCTAGTATCTAGATTTATCTTTTAGGATCCTTCACAGGGGAAAACACAGAGGAAAACAGTATGAGGCAGCTCAATTGTAGGTGGAAATTAAGCTTGGAAAAAACAGTGTTGTCTACTTCAAGAAGCCACAGTATGTTGACTTAAGTTACTTCAACAAAATATTATATCCTACTTAGAATTTCCAATCAGAGAAGTCATTTTTTTATATTTTTATTATTTACAATATTTATTTTCTAACAACATTTTTATCATTCTAATTTTATTCTAATTTTCCTCTAATTAGTCAGAAAGAAAAAAAGATGTATTTTTAAAAGCAAACACTCTCCAGTGAAAGATGGGGAGAAAAGCAGCTGTGATCTTCCCTGGCTTGCTCACTAACACAGCAAATCAGTTGTGCAAGTGAGAATAGAAACCACATTTTCTCAGTCATAACCCTACAAAGTTAATAAAAAAGGTATTTTTATTCTCTATTTAAGTATAATTATCATTGGCTATGGAAAAACGCTTTACCAAAACAGTCTAGGGAGTAATCAGTAAGAAAATAAACTTGTAGTTTCTGAATTAATAAAAGAAAAACTCTAATATATATACTTGGAAAATATCTAGCACAGTTAAACAAGATCCATGTGAAATATATCCAACCGTCAAAAAAATGAAGGCAATTAGCAGCAATTATCGAGCTTCTTTCCCAAAACTATGTATTGTAAATCCTTTTAATCAGGGAAAGCACCAATAACATCAAGCCATTGTGTGTCTGAACAGGAAGCCTACTGTGTAAGAACACTTTGCTCTTAATTAAGTTTTGGCTACCACTTTCTGCAGATTACTATCGTCAGAAGTGCTGCATAGAGGAAACTATGTATTTCAGATTTCTATTAAAGGATTAATTGTATTTTTAAGTGCAATATGGTAATGAGAAGTAATGGTTGTTTGCTGGAGGTATACTGTACTTAATAGGTTGGTGGATTAAACAGTCGCTGCATTAAAAGGAATTATTGTATTTGTCATAAATACCTTTGAGGATAAATTTGCTTTCAACTGCTGGAGGAATCCTTTGATACAAAACATGAAGGATTACATGAAGGTGACAGGAGAGGTAGTCTGCATCTGTCAGGTGTGCTCCTGATCACAGGCCAAAATAACTTACAAAGTAACCTGGGGCACATTACATTTAGAAGCAGAGCTCTGTTATCAAAAATCAAAGAATCCAATGCAGTTGAATGTTTTGTATTTGGAAAGGAGAAGGGAAGAAGTAATGCATTTGGAATTTATTGTGCTTCTGTACTAGTTGCACTTTTTCTACTGGGCTCAATAACCCTTTAGTTACAGGGCAACTGTGTTTATAACAATATCTGCTACCGTAATGTAAAAATGAAACTGCAAGAGCTTTCAGCTTTTTAACACAATTCCCAAATCATGACCACAAAGGACAATTTAAAAAAGAAAAAAACCTAACCAACTAACCAAACAACAACAAAAAAAAATCCCAACAAAAAAGAAACCAAGAAAAAAAACCTTAAAGACCTATCAGGAGTGCATACTTTTCATCTGCTGCTTCAAGATTGGATAGTTTCATATGAATTATTTTTTGTGGGAATTTTACAATAATGTGTTCTAACCCCACCCACCCTTTTATGTTGGATATTGTTGGCAATTGTGCAAGGGCATGGGTGGGGGCAAAATTGCTACTGTGATTTTGTAGTAATTTAGTTTCTAGAGACTGAAGGCTTTCATTTTTAGCAAATGTATAATCTAGAGTAAGCCATTCCCTATAAAAGTTGTAGACTTGTGTACTTGCAACTACAATGCAGGTATTGGTAGCTGACTTTGCTGTAGAGCCAAGAAGGGAGACAGTGGGATTAGAGCAGGGAGGGGCAAGCTTTGATTTGTTTCAGTGAGGGGGACTGTACAAGAGGACAGCTATATTATGTGGTGAGCATGTACACATATCAGTATAATGCCAAGGAGAGAGAAAAGGGGATAAACTAAAAGGTCTCATAAGAAGGAAGAAAAACAACAGCAAAACATGGAGCAGGAAATGTTATATTTTTTTCATAATGCAAAAGAAAAAAAATGTTTAGATACTAGTAGAAGAATGAAAATCTGCTATTCACAGTTACATAAAATACGTGCAAATAGACTTGTGAAAAAAATATTTAACTTAATTTAGTTTTGAACACCAGTGTACCACTTATCATAGTGTTAGCTTTCAAAACAACTTTTCAGTGGTCTTCTGGATGTTGAAAATAGCTGAGATCTTCTGGCCCTTAAAGACAAAGATGAAATGAAGGAATGCTGCTGGTGAGATTATGGATTTAAGATCAGCTTTGGTCCCACAAGCTTGTCCCTAAAAGAAATCTCTCGTCTGTAGACCTGAGACATTTCTTTCCGTATTTCAGAAGATGCTTCAGCCACCATGCCTCATGACAGATGTTTTTCTCAGTAAAAACTTAAGCTTCCCTTAAATATGGTTAGACTTGAAAAACATGGAGAAAGCTATAGTTCTTTTTATTTGTTTGCTTATTTGATGAGGACTTAAGGTCCTTTTCAAGCTGAAACTAGCAGTTTAAGGAAAACAGACTCTGAGGCTGAAAAAAAAAGTTTAATAGCTCTTGAATAAAGTTATCCCATTTTTTTTTCAAAAGTTCTAGATCTTTGTTAAGTGGAAGGATAAAGATCATGTAAATATTTTTTACGTGTCAGTGACTCCAAGGATTTTTCCTATGAAGTTGAAAAAAATTAAAGTGTAAAAATTCTATTTATCTTATAATACTAGATTAAAAGTCTTAAAGCTGTCACTCGTCAAAATATGCACATAAAATATGACCATGCTCCAAGATGTAATTGATGTATTATTGTTTTCTTGCATGGAAATTACTTTTGGTTTCATAAGGTATAATGTGAATTAAAATTTAGTGTTAAGTATATGAAGGCCATCAGAACCAAATGCTTAAAAATTCTAGTGGAAAATAAGAAAAAGAGACAATAATAATACTAATATACACTGTGTGAATGGGAACTTACATTTGTATGTTTTTTAAAATTTACGAATGATATAATACCAATATTAGAAAATCTAAGAAATAGATTTTCTAAGGAATGGTTTTATTTTCTGAGCAATTTAGAAATAAACCATTTTCCATGAGAGTGTTAAGTCCGTTTCACGGCCTGATTATCATTTGTCATCTAAAAGCATTAGTAAAGTAATCAAAAGAGAATACCAAAACTATTTATATTGACAGTTAAGGTCAGCCTGCCAGTGAAAGTCAGTTTTTCCAACTCTTAAGCCAGTTAATCAAATAAAGAGAAGTGAGTCTGCTAAGATGTTTGTTCCTGAACCAAATTAAAGACAATTCTGAGCTTCTTTCAACTTATCCCATTATAACCTGCTATAAACCACCACCTAATTTTTTTATTATAATTATTTGTGTAAATGTTAGATCATAGACAATTAGTGTTCTCTGTAGTAACTCACATGAAATACTGGATTGGCTTTGTAGAAAAGCATTGCATAGAAATTAAATGGCTTTAGGAATAAAGGAACTTTAAACAGTATGATTTTCTGAATCAGTTCAGCAACTCATAAAATCCTAACTAGCTAGTTTTGAAAAGAGTGTGTCTGTCTGGCTTTTGATTTTTAGTGGCTTGAGAGTAGAGCTAGTGGTAAATCTGATTATACTAAAAACTTATTTGCAGTCTTTGAAAATAAATTGCAATGGTCTGCAAAGTTAGGTATGCTTTGTTACAGTTTCAGCACTAAAATATATTTATCCATTTCAAATTCTTTATGTTCTCCCCTAGTAATCACAACTCCTTCTGTGCATCAGCTGAACAGATTCACAGTTCTAAGACATTTATTTTCTCCTTGGTACTCACATGATTCCTCAGGATTTTCAAAGGTTTTGCATGACCAGCAGAGAACATCTTCCCTTAGCCCATTTATGTATTCACACCTTTTCTTCGTTAGACACCAAACATTGCTAATTATTCATCTTCATTAGGATGTCTGACTGATTCTGAGACAATGTCCAAACAAGCTATAGTTTAGTCTAGGCAATTATTCACTTTTTCATCTTAGTTGTTTTAAAGCTTTGTAAAGACAAATCGGTTCTGATACCAGATGCACAGAGGAATGATTCCCCAACAGAGATATGGACCTTGACTCATTTTGCCATATATCCTGTCTCTGACAATGATAAATAGAGATATTTTACTTGGCTCACCCATCCAGCATCCCCTAATCTGTACCTGAGAGACATTTTTGCTGATTGTCTGTTTGCCTGTATGGAAATCAGATATCCATACTTATCCTTCTGTAGAATGATCAGAAGATCCCTAAATTTTTTGTGCACTTACAAGGACTGGCCTCAAGCTCGACACCTTCATTTCCTGTAAGAGGTAGTTCAGTCTAAGAAACAGATAGCTCACATCAGTAGCTTTTATGTTTAAAATTCAAGTTGTATTTGAACTCTTTGATTAATTCCACTTGTCTTAGTAATGTTTTATTCTTCACTTGCTCTAAAAACTATTTCACCAGCTCTTCATTCTGAGATTACTCAAGTTCATCTACCGAGGAAAAAAAACCCACACAAATGACAGGGATGTAACTATTTATAAATACCAGAGACTGACCAATGAGGTAGAGAATAGTGTCAAGTAAGGAGTCATTCTCAAGTGAAAAATGCTTGGATTGAAGTAACTATTTAAATGTGTTAAGTTTCCAAGTATTGGGAAAAAAAATCTATTGCATCAAAAAACTGAGAAACTGAAGGGCTGTGATTCTGGCACATAACTTGAAAACGAACCAACAAGATACAAAAAAGTGCTAACAAAAATCCACAGAAAAAGCCCCAGGAGGTCATAGAAGCATTTTTTGAAACAGGACACATTTGCTGCTTTCTTGCACTCTGTTGCCTATGCTATTTCATTTCCTCTGCCTAGTATTCATTTTGATAGCACATCTAACATAGTCACTAGCAAAATTTTAAACCAGTGCTTATTTAATAGCAGCTATTCAGTGTTTTATTTTGTCCACCTATTGTTTAAGGGATAGTTCTCATCATATTCACGATATTTAATTGAAACTAGAGCCTTTTACCAGTGAGAGAGAGTAACAATAGCTTGGGTTTGAACTTCTCTGAAGTTGCTCTGACTTCTTTCACTTGTCCATACTGCTAAATGGGTCTGATATGCAGGACATGCAGAAAGTGCATGTATCTTCTAGAAGCATATGGTAAACTAAATTCTCCCTGATGTATTTATTGGTTGACTGGAAGTATCACAAAGTACACAAGATTGTTTATATGGTTGAATAGTGCAATTGCTGTGTGCCAGGAGCTCAGAGTTTTGATATTATTCTATAATATATAGAATCACTTTGATATCATGGCCTTGGGAATTTATCACAGTGTTGACATCTGTCACTAACAACCAGTGAAATACTTATACTGAAGTGACAGATGTGGTTCAGAAACAGAACATCCAACTACTTAAGCAACACTTAAACATTGAAATAGACTATGAAAAGGTGTAGTGTGAACGTTCAAAATGATGAAGGTGAAAGTAGAAGATGCTGAAGTGCTAGTGCTAGTGGAGCTGTGTCTACAAGAAAAAAAGAAGTTATTTTGTGCTTAAGCTAGTACAGTAATCTGTATGCTCAGCAGCCCTGATTCATCATAGTTATGGTCCAGGCTTCAGTTCATGCACACTTTTTTCACCCACAATTACATTTCCTCAATGGGGGGAAGGCGAGACTAGAAAAAATCAAACAAACAAAAAACCTCAATGCTCGCTACTCTATTTTCAAAATACACTGTGCAATAATTAAGATTGAAGGAATTATTTGCTTAATGATACCCACGTACAATTTGGAAAAGAAAATATGAATAATTAAGCTGACATTGAACTATTTCACTTCTAGTCAAATTAAATGTTTTGTTTGAGTCAAAACATATATATTATTTCCCATCATGATGTTCCCATGAGAAAAACGAGAGAAAATCATTTCAGGTTGGTCCAAAATTGATTTTTTCCACAATTTTTCAGGTCAGCCAATGAAGTGAAAAATCAATTCTTCACAGAGCTTTAACTCAAGCCCTTCTTGAATATAGAATTATTACTTTCCTCATGAGCATTTTCCATGGCATTCCTCACCCATAAATTAATTTATCTTAATTTGGCATAGATTAATTAATTTATCTTCTCAATGCTTTTGTAAAAGACTGAGATTGCTATTTTGATGTGACATGAGAGAAGTTCAGGTATAGTTAAATTAGAGAATAAAAATTGCAGTTTTTGGTGCATCCCACAACTACAAAGTAATTTAGTGGTATAGTTAGCTGTTGCTTAAAGCACAGAGCTCAAAGTATAGACTATCCAAATGGTCCAAGCACATATTCCACATACATTAGCTTCCTCTGTTCTTCCATAGTGACTGTCTGAAGAAGATTGTAGGCTATCATATTGGACACTAGAGAAAAGAATACAGTTAGTTATTTGCTGTGAAAAAAATTACATTAAAGGACTATCACAGAGGAATGAGTCAGATGGACAGCAAAATTAGAAATAATATTAAAAAGAAATAAGATATTCCTCACTAACAGTAAGATACTCATAAAGCATTGGATTCTGCATGTTGCAATAGAAATGAAGCTGTATTGTTCTGCTACAGGTCATTAAAAAATGCTATCAGAAATAATAGACTATATAATGAGGAATATAGTATGAGACCGTGCAACTTTAGATATTGAATTTAAGGATAAAAAATATGTCTGAAGACCTATCTGGACCCAGGTTCAACTATAACATGCTGACAGTACTGTAGGCTCAAAGAAATGTAAAAAAATGGCCTATATTGTTAATCTCCATTCATATTTTTTAAATAATGCCATAGCATAATACTCGAGATACAAAACAGAAACCCACTCGAAATCATATGGGAAAAAATCCTCTGTTTTCATATCACACCAGGAGAATAAAACTAAACTTTGTGATTTTTCTGCCTGAACATCTTCCCTAAAGTCTCATTACAGGGTAAAGTCATAATAATTTCTAAGATGTGATTAAATTCATATTCATGTGCTGATCAAGCTTTAGACTCTTTTATTAAGAAAAAATATAGACTTCAGAGCCAGCAGTCTAGTGTTACAGTAAGACACTCTGTGAGACCATTAAATTCAATCCTTCCTTCAGACTCACTCCAGGGGTGATTTCAATTAAATTTGTTCAAAATTTATCAGTTTTCTGCATGTAGGCATAAATGATTCAAAGGCACTTACATATTCACTGAGCAGGATGTATTAAAGGGTTTATTGTTACAGCTTTTTACATTTTTTTTTTCATAAATTTACCTAATAAGAGCTTCTGTTATTCAAAATTCTTGTCTTCTGCATTAAATGCTCTTGGTGTTCATTTTGAAAGAAAATCCAGTTTTCTATGCAAATTTTCAAAATATTCCTTAGCCATCAAAATTGCCCTTTTCTTTGGCAGTCTGTTACAGCTATTTCCTGGAGCATAATAGCATTTAGCTTACTAATGACTTGGAAAGCTGTTTTCTGTCTGCTGCAATGGAACACACATTGTTGATTTTGACATCGTTTTCAGGAGATGTGACAGAGGCCATGCACAAAATTCATCGTACTTTTTTAATTTTCTCAATTATCATCATGGGAGGTGCGTTTTTACACCAAAAGAATATATCAATGGTGAGAAGACAAACAACTAAAACAGCATGAGCATCTAAGAGATAACTTTTGATAAGAGGGTAAGCATTTAGTTCACAATAAATGTGTTTGCACTTATCTATCTACAAGAACCTATTAGACATCCTTGTGCCCTGAAGAATTTATCTGCAGGAACCCATTGGGCAGAGTCTTTGCTTGTAAATGTGTATCTGAAAGTACGATTTGTATACTATATGTCTGTTTAGGGATGACAACTTTGTGGATTAAATCTACCTTTGATTTGATAGCTTCTCATGTCTGCCAAATAGAAAAAGCAGAAAGGACCCTAAATAATCATTACCTGCAATTTTCTGTGTCAACAGCTTCTGCAGACTATGTAAGTTAACCAATTTAGCAGGAAGAGGAAAAAAATCTTGGTTGAAATTGCATATTGGTAGAAGTTACATATTCCTTCCAAAATATATTTGAGCATCTTTGGATGTAGCCAAAGGCTCAGTTGTTAGTAAGCTGTAATGATTAAACATTATGATGTACTCATCACCTGCTGGATTCTGCAATTCTTCCTCCTACAAAATAGCATTTACCCAATGGCTAACCAACCCACTTCAATAAGACTATGTATTAAATAAACTATCATTCAGACTGAGGAGGAGTAGCAGACCAGATTAGCATAGTAAGCATTTTGTTTTAATAACCTGTTATAATTCAATCTTTTTATGCTTTTGTTCTGATTTCTTTTCATCATTATAAACCCAGGAGGAAAAGACATTTTCTTAAATGGTGCAGTAGAGTTTTCTTTCTAATAAACTGTAGTTTAAAGATGACAGCTGGTGTCTTCTGCTTCATGTAGGAGCCATAGACTACTATGCATGATCTGATTAGCTAAAGCTGATTTCTTGGGGACATCTTCTCTACTCCCTCCACCAGGGAGCAGGGCAGGATAGTGGCTTCAGATCCTGAAGTGGTTCCTCCCTATTGCTTCCAGGATAGTCACAGAAAATTAGCCTGCATTCATCTATCAACCTACCCTGAAAGACACAGCTGCTCAAAAAAATCCTGAAAGAGCAGCATTAATAGAAACAATAAAATTCAAAGTAGCGTATATCAAGGTTAAGAAGTAGAAATCAACACTTTGCTCTGTTGCCTAGAAACTATAACTTCTACACTGTTCAATTCATTATATCATTTTGTTTATTTCATGCAGTAATTCCTGCAGAAGACTAATGATATTAGTACTCTAGCTTTTAGTCTGCAACAGATTCAGCTATAGTTGTTTATTTTCATTAATTTGGTTGTGATTCTATGATGATAAAAAAAAAAAACAACACAGCCATACATACTTTGTTTGTACAGTGAGTAGCATCATGGAGTATTGGCCCATGACTTGAGCTTCTAAGAATGACAGTAATGAAGACGATTCCCAAAGGAAGGTCTGCTTGGCAACTTACAGATCTAAGACAATAAATTTTTCTACCGTCTTTGGAGATAGAAACCATAGGGAAAATGGGTGGTGCAACTGCTGCACATTTTTTGTATACATCTGAGATGTTTCCTGGAATAAGCCCAGAGAAATATTTCATGGTCTGACCATTACTTATACAAAATAAGCTAGTGCATTAAATAAATACTTTTTGGTCTTTACCTAAATTACATTTGAAATAACCTGAAAATTAAACCTCATGGTTGTTGTTTGGGTTTTTGTTTGTTTGTTTTTTTAATCCTTGTATCTTTTAGTAGTTTGGATTAAAAGACTCTTCAGTTTCTAACTCCTGATTTTTTTTACCAGATAGTCAAAATTAGGGATCAGAAACAGCTAAAAATTTGCTCATTTAGACTCTTTATCTATTCCTATGTCCTAGTTTCACAATTTATGCAAAAAATAGATTGATAAAAGCCAAGGCTTCATAACAAAAAGTATTTCACCTTAAACTGAGAGGAAGATTTGTCTGTGTAAAGTATGAAAATCTTGACATCTTACCTTCTTAATAAAATAAGCTAAAAAAGTGAACAGTATCATTAGAAAGTAGTTTAAATATTTTACTAGGAAAAAAAAAGTGATTTCTAAGAACTTTTTGGCAAGTATTTATCATTAACATTTAAAATTAAAATTCTATCAATTTTTAACTTACAAAATTCAAAGAGATGACGAGTTTAAACCCATAAGAAGCAGAATTTTGTTTTCAGGTCATATTTGCAAAATGCATGAGGTTTAAAGCCCCACAGTGTATTAAAATCTGAGAGGTGCTTTGTGTTGTCACAAGATGTAAGACTTATATGAGAGCCCTGTGTTAACTCTCCTGTGCTTCTGTGCACTGAAGCTAAACAAATTAGATATTTCACAGGGTAGATTAGTAGAGCCCTTGATTTTAATACCTTAGTATATAAATGCTAACACTGGAACTCTTAAATAAGGTAAGCAGGAGGAGAAATAAATCTTAAAGGGAAAAACAGCTGTCTATGCAGCCCCACAGACAAACTCCTTCTCAATTTCAATATGTTAATTTGCCCTTTTTTTCTGATCACTGAAGTAATTCAAATGCTTTAGTAAGAAAATGATTTAAGCTAATCAATCCAAGACAAAAAGTGAAGGAAAAAAATCCCAATAACTCAACCAACTCTATTTTATCCTGATGCATTTACATGGTTCTATATTGTACTTAGGCCTTCATGAAGTGTTGAGACTATGTCCTTTCCTCAGAGAGCTCACAGCTAATGATAACAGTTTACACGTCTACTTACTATTGAACATGCTGAAATATTTCCTGCCATAGCATAACTCCATCTATATCACTCCTCCTTCCTAAAGCCTACTTTAAAGAATCACATGTTAAGGCCGATTTAATTGACTTATTTAGGAGAATTTGTACACTTAACTTTGGAGTGGTTACACAAATGATATTGAAGATCCAGCATGAAATGACTGTAACGTGCTGAAGTACCGAAATCTCATCAGTTATAATTCTGATATATATTTTAAACATTTTTTTTCTCTTGCATATTGCTTTTTTGTTAAAATTTTAAAAAGACAATTTGATCTGAAAAACATGAGAATATATTCTAGTTATTGCCATACTTCCTACAAAAGCATGTACTGCCTGTACCTGTCATAATTGGCACTGAAAATTTCTTTCCATATGCAAGCAATTCTACTACTGTCTTTAATGGATTGGGTTTGTTTTTTTTTTCCCAAGGAGAAAAGAAGAATTTTTATCAAATGAAATTTATTGACATTTACTTAAATTTCATCTACATACGTTGTTTACTTGTTTTCAAATATCTAAATGGCACTATTTTTTCTTGAAACAAAGGACAGTGTGTAAATCTCACTCTTAAGTTACTTCCATCTTAAATCTTCTGAAGGGGTCTTGACTCACACCANCTTATACAAAATAAGCTAGTGCATTAAATAAATACTTTTTGGTCTTTACCTAAATTACATTTGAAATAACCTGAAAATTAAACCTCATGGTTGTTGTTTGGGTTTTTGTTTGTTTGTTTTTTTAATCCTTGTATCTTTTAGTAGTTTGGATTAAAAGACTCTTCAGTTTCTAACTCCTGATTTTTTTTACCAGATAGTCAAAATTAGGGATCAGAAACAGCTAAAAATTTGCTCATTTAGACTCTTTATCTATTCCTATGTCCTAGTTTCACAATTTATGCAAAAAATAGATTGATAAAAGCCAAGGCTTCATAACAAAAAGTATTTCACCTTAAACTGAGAGGAAGATTTGTCTGTGTAAAGTATGAAAATCTTGACATCTTACCTTCTTAATAAAATAAGCTAAAAAAGTGAACAGTATCATTAGAAAGTAGTTTAAATATTTTACTAGGAAAAAAAAAGTGATTTCTAAGAACTTTTTGGCAAGTATTTATCATTAACATTTAAAATTAAAATTCTATCAATTTTTAACTTACAAAATTCAAAGAGATGACGAGTTTAAACCCATAAGAAGCAGAATTTTGTTTTCAGGTCATATTTGCAAAATGCATGAGGTTTAAAGCCCCACAGTGTATTAAAATCTGAGAGGTGCTTTGTGTTGTCACAAGATGTAAGACTTATATGAGAGCCCTGTGTTAACTCTCCTGTGCTTCTGTGCACTGAAGCTAAACAAATTAGATATTTCACAGGGTAGATTAGTAGAGCCCTTGATTTTAATACCTTAGTATATAAATGCTAACACTGGAACTCTTAAATAAGGTAAGCAGGAGGAGAAATAAATCTTAAAGGGAAAAACAGCTGTCTATGCAGCCCCACAGACAAACTCCTTCTCAATTTCAATATGTTAATTTGCCCTTTTTTTCTGATCACTGAAGTAATTCAAATGCTTTAGTAAGAAAATGATTTAAGCTAATCAATCCAAGACAAAAAGTGAAGGAAAAAAATCCCAATAACTCAACCAACTCTATTTTATCCTGATGCATTTACATGGTTCTATATTGTACTTAGGCCTTCATGAAGTGTTGAGACTATGTCCTTTCCTCAGAGAGCTCACAGCTAATGATAACAGTTTACACGTCTACTTACTATTGAACATGCTGAAATATTTCCTGCCATAGCATAACTCCATCTATATCACTCCTCCTTCCTAAAGCCTACTTTAAAGAATCACATGTTAAGGCCGATTTAATTGACTTATTTAGGAGAATTTGTACACTTAACTTTGGAGTGGTTACACAAATGATATTGAAGATCCAGCATGAAATGACTGTAACGTGCTGAAGTACCGAAATCTCATCAGTTATAATTCTGATATATATTTTAAACATTTTTTTTCTCTTGCATATTGCTTTTTTGTTAAAATTTTAAAAAGACAATTTGATCTGAAAAACATGAGAATATATTCTAGTTATTGCCATACTTCCTACAAAAGCATGTACTGCCTGTACCTGTCATAATTGGCACTGAAAATTTCTTTCCATATGCAAGCAATTCTACTACTGTCTTTAATGGATTGGGTTTGTTTTTTTTTTCCCAAGGAGAAAAGAAGAATTTTTATCAAATGAAATTTATTGACATTTACTTAAATTTCATCTACATACGTTGTTTACTTGTTTTCAAATATCTAAATGGCACTATTTTTTCTTGAAACAAAGGACAGTGTGTAAATCTCACTCTTAAGTTACTTCCATCTTAAATCTTCTGAAGGGGTCTTGACTCACACCAGGCACTCACACTGCCACCCTTTATTGAAAAACAGATTGCAGGAAAGATGACTTCACTAAAACAGTGCTTGATGCAGACATCAGAAAACAGACCTTAAATGTCTATTCAGTGGAAAATGTAAAATGTGAGAAACAAATTAAATAACATATATTTCTGACTGTAGTCATTTTATTCTTGGAGAAAACAAAACTTGTCTCAGGCTTTTGCAGCCAAGTAGCAAAATAAATTACTTCCCTTTATTTCAGTTCTTCCAAATAGGATTTAAATAAGAACTTAGTTAAATAAGTAATTTACTGTCATATTAGAAAGTATGAAGTATCTATATAAGTCAAGAGATGGGAAGGGCTGTATAGCAGACAGCAGTAGATTTTGCTGACAGGGAGATTATTGGATTGAATGATGACAAACCATAGGCTAGTCTTCTGGTTGAGCTGCTCAGATTTTCCATAAAATATTTTGGCAAAAATGTTGCTTTGTTGCTGAAGATGATCTGTCTATTAGTCTAGCACTTGCATTGATCTGTTCTGCTGCTTGGAAAATCAAGAGATTGAAGAATAATGGAAAAAAAGATGAAATTCAAATGTTCATAGGACATGAACTTCATCCTTGGGGCCTAATTAAAATACATGCTACCAAAGAGCTATTAAGTTCTAAGCAAGTGAGAAAGAAGACAACCCGTGCTTGTTTACTCATCACAACATGACTCTGATCTAATAAAGCACTATGGACAGAATAAAAGGGGGGAAAAAAGTACATGTATTCTGGGACAGGTGGACATTAATTTCTTGGTAGACCACACTATGGAAAACCCATCTAAAATGTTGTTATCTATTTACATAGTACACATTCTGGAGATCTGAATTCAAGCCAGAACACATAAGGCACAATAAAGAGGAGAACTAAGCCCTATATTGTAGGATGAAACTGAGAGAGCTAAGGCCATTGTCCCAGCAACACGGCTTACAGAACTAATACCAAGTGGTAGAAATTTAATCAGGGGAAGACCAAAAGTCTGCTCCTGAAAAGTGTGTGCTGAAATTATCAAATACTGTTTTTCAGACAGAGAAATGAGGTTCTTAAAAAGGTATTCCAACAGTAGAGAAGACATAAATTACTTTGACCAGTTGTAAGACCTGCTCACTGTAACTGCTAACACTACTGCCTTAGCTGTATTAGAAGACAGATTTCTCCATCTCTCAGTGACAATAGGGATCAAAAGGCAAATTTTTCTGCCTCAATGTTTTAACTTGTATGAAAAAAGCTATTAAAACTACTCGTATGAATAATTATTGTCCCACTTTGCAAAACTTTTTCTAACATAGATGTATTCCACAAGCAAAGTACAGCTCCATGACTGTACCATGGTATAGGGAACTTCTGGCCAAAGTTTATGGGAGCATTTCACACATGATGCTAAAAAAATCAATCCCCATTCCAAAGAAATTAGAAGATTTTTTTTTGGTCATATTTAAACCTTTTGTGACTAAAAGTCTCTGAAATTTTACCTACCTTCGCTACTTGAGAAGCTTGAAAGCTTGATGACTCTGCTGAAATTAAAAGGTGGAGATTTCATGCATTCAAATTACACTTCCACAGAAGTACATAGTTTTACAAAGGACATTATACTTTTCCATTGTCTTTGACATACAAAATACAACAGCAGTTCTTAAAAAAACCCTGGATGTTAGTGAAATGACAGTGAAATGTTAGTGAAATGTTGTATAACAGCTCAATTTCATAAAAAAAAAAAGGCAATGAGAGGTCAAAATTCAGATGTATGTTGAATCTAAAATTTTTTTCAGTGATCACTGAGAGTTGGGAAGTCTTCATACTCCATTGAAGATCCATGTGACATTACTAAGTTTCTGGTGATGTCAAACATAGGGCCCTCTGATTTGTTTTTCCTGTCAGTTTATTCAAAGGAGCCAGAAAATTTAGCCACCCAGGGGACAAGCTTGGCAGATGAAGAACCCAGATGCCAGTTTGTAGATTTACTCTTCCAGTAGTGGCATCTGAATCTGATTGGCCTTTGACCGATTTTTATTGCAGACTTTGTCAAGCTGCTATGTAGCTAGTTTGTTCCAGGAATACTTTGTCTTTCTGGAACAAATTCCTTCAAGGCCACTTTTAATATTGAAGAATTTTTTTTTTTTTTTTTTAAATATGATTAATGTTACACAACATGTTTATCTACTCTTTTGTTCAGAAGTTGGAGATGTGAATTGTTGTATACAAATTAGATGTCATAAAATGCAATCAATACAAGAATAGATTATTATTTTTCAGGTGGAAATAAGATGTTTGATGTCTTGTATCATACCAACTTCTGCTTATCCAGTGTAATCTATTGTTTTTTGTGTTCACTTAATTGATTTGAGGCAAAAGAAGCAAAACAAACGCACATACAAAACCACAAATGTATTCATGAATAAAGTACAACTAGGTCTCAATCTCCTGGATAGTCCATTGGTTTTCCTGAGACTAAGTATTACCGGTGAGCCCAATGAGGATACTGAAACATTGCTGGCCGTGTCTGACAAAAGCTGATAAAAACTGGTAACTATAGGCTTAATACTACGTGTTACGCTTCCTAACATGTGCTAGAGGAGGGGCTCACAAAATGTCTGGTCTTTAATGAATGGTATGGCTACATCCAACTGTGTTATTAAAGAGTTGAAATTAAATTAGTTAAACAAGTTACCAAGTTAAGCAACTTATTTGAGCTCAAGCAACTTTCCATCAGGTTCTAGAAAATAGCTTCACACCAGTACTATGTTTTGTATAGAAAACATTTTCCCTTACAATAATGAATGAAAGTGAACAGTGAAGAAGATAGATGACAAATACTAGATTTGAAATTAAAAAGTATATAACTAGAAATTATCTGTTCTGAACAGAAATATTCAAATAATGTACCATCACAAACATGAACCATTGTTACACACTCTAAGAGCTGGTGACTTCTTAAACATAGTGGAGATTTCCCCAAGCATTTTAGACATCAGATATCCTACCCTACTTGGAACCTTACAGCATAAAACAGAGCAAGATCATATAAGCAGGATGCAAAAAAATTGATTTTAAATTCTCTTATCTATCTAAACTGACAAAAAAATCTCAAATGCAACAAATATATTTGTTAGTATTTTGCCATGGAACCTGATACACATTCCTAATTCCAATTTCCAGTATATGACTGTTAGAGGACAAAACCAAAAGTAAGTGACGGAACGTACTGGTATCATCCACACTGGTGAATTTCAGCCAGATACAAGACATGTTCTGCTGTCTGGAAAGACTCAAGGCCACAGCATAGCACAGTGTCTAAACATATAAGGCCACTGTGCTAACTGAAAAGACAGGATGAGCAACTTGTGTGAAAAGTAGTGTTCAAGATATACGTTACCTAGATTTCCCTAAAATTTTGTTTTGATCAAGTGCAGGTTTTGGATAGCTTGCTGAGACACTACCTTGCAATGGCATGTGCAATCCTGTGCCTCCAACAATTTCTCAAAGAGACACAGAACCAAACTTATTTTATCTAAAGTAGTTTGTTTTTGTTAGTGGTTTGGGATTTTATTTTCTCCAGAAGCCTGTGGAGTGCCACTAAGCACAAGGACTGAAAGTGCGTTGCACAGAATTGCAATGAAGCGGGTAAGCATGGCGTGTTCACATGAGAAGTCTACTTGTATGAATGATTCCTTAAGACTAGCACCAGTGCTTTGTGCTTGCCATGATGCAGAGAGGATCCTTGACCAAAACTTTCCTTATAGACTCGTTTTCTCTTAACATTTATATTTGTCTTTTCTTCTTTCTTCTTTTATATTTGATTCTGATGGACAAAAGAAAAAAAACATATTTCCAGGCAACTTGTTATATTTACAATCAAGTGACATGGCAGCCAGACCATTACTTATCAACTGTCCATTAAACTTTAATAGATTAATCATCAATTATTGAGGAATTAATGTTCAGATCCAGCTGTGCTGTCCCAGTTCAGTTCACAAGTGCCAACAAAGATACTTTATGGCCTATGCTGTTGAGCATTCAGATTCTCAATCACCTCTTACTCTCACATCTCAGCTTTCTGAAGCAGAAAAAAAGATATGCTTCTTGAAGAAAGTATGCAGGCAGAATGAGAGAGAAGTAGAAATCTGAAGAATAATTTTCCAGCACTTGGGTATATTCTGATACTCAAGTTTTGTCAATAAACATCTTCACTTAAAAACTAAAAAATAACCCAACCACTTGAAGAGTAGCTTTTCAAACTAGTTATATAATGCTAATCTGAAACATATTATCTACAGATCCTGTTACATGAATCAATTCATGTCTGCTACACAGTGGCAACAAAAAGTGATAGTGACTTATTAGTGTACAGTAAAAGTGATACTACCATTCTAAATGTAGCTGAGCTTTGGATCTAAACCCAATCCAATTGTTATAATAGCTGATGTATGTTTTTAAAAGCCCTTGATATAAAAGCAGGAGTGGTAATAGGAGTAGTGGATGATTTGGAAGGGAATTGATACTTTCCCTATTGGGAATGAAAACCATAATTCTGCACTGTATATGTATTTTGTGATCTTTAAGTAACCAAAGCACAGATCAAGAGATAATGACACTTAAACTAAAGAAATTAGTACTTATACATTACTTTCAAGATAACTGCACATATGCCATAATGACAGGCTCTGTCAAGAAATCTTTCCCTTCCCCTACCCCTGCCAATATCAGTCTACATGTCAATCCACCTACCTATTAGTTTGCTGTTCAAGGTTGAAAAGAAATACCAAAGCAGTATTTCTCAGTCAGTCTTCATTGCCACAAGGAATAAACAACAAACTGAGAAACTTCATCACTAGTTCATTATACTGACTTGTAAACTATTCAGAAGCATAAGCAGACTTTGGGAGCAGGAAGGTAATTACTGAGATAAAAATTATATAAATCAGAGTACTGAAACTGTCATCTGCAAATCCTAGAGGGGAAAGTGAAAACATATATTGATATATAAGGAAGAGAGCCAACATGAAACGATAAGTGCATTGCAAAGTAATTTTGTTAGCTGATTGCCTTCTTTGATGAGGGCAGTCAGCAAGATATTAGAAATAATTTTGACTTTGACTTTTACAGAAGATTCAAGTACATTGATGAGGAGATGAGAAAATAAAAAATCAGTGCTATAAATATAGTCCTCATATGTGTTGACTGTTGCTGGGTTGTGACGTTCTAAGCCTGGTTTATATTTATTTCATTATCATTACGAAAACATCAGCTATGGGAATAAAATTTCTTTACCCACTAGTCCTCTAAAATCCTTGTTGTAGTTATATCCAACAGTTTGCTTCAGTCTGTTGGGGTAACCATCACAGTCACATGAGAGGTTATTTAGCAAAAATCTTCTGTCCTCTTGAAATGACAGATTACTATTGTGTCCAGACTGCGTGAGTTGTATGCATTGCTCTCACAAGTACACTTGCACATACTGCATGCACCAATACATACTTGTTAGAAGAGTTTGACATGCTGAAGCTGCACATTGAACCTCAAAGTCTACCTCCCTGGATACATGGGAATATTTTATCAAATAGTGTTGACAATTGGTACACAAATACTCTAATTATGGGAAGGATTACTCTGTTTACCATTTGGACAGAAGATAACTTCACCAAGACCACTAGCAACAACATTGGGATGGTGTAAGGGGGTGTTGAATAATATGCTAGTGTTGCAAATAACATTCTGATATGTAATGGATCACTGGGAGGCCAAGAGAAGATAGGGTGCTTAAATCTGAGAGGATTCTGGTAACCATGTCTTTATGACTAGGACCATAGTAAATAAACCCTTACCTTTTACCTCACAGTTTGCCTTGTGAGAAGTGTGATTTCAACTACCTGGATGATATTAAGACATGCCTCTCCTTTTAGGCATAGTGATGTATAAAATTCAGGTACTGCACAGCTCTTCTCCTCCCAACTCTCAGAAGACATAAGATCTTGAAGTGCTCTTACACTAGGCTTCACACATTGTCTTACTAGTGACTAATACAATGCATTAGAGTGGAGGTCTGGTCAGCATACTAGTGACTACCACTAGCCAGTGGGGCTTGCAGAGGTTCACCATCTGTGCAAACTCTAAAACGTGAGGGCACTTGTTACATCTTCAGCCACATCAGTCTCTTTAAACGAAAACAACCTGGAAGAGCATGGCTGGACTTTCCTTACAGCACAAGCCCCTGATGGATATTATGAAGGAAAATGAGTAATCTTTCCTTCTGTTCATTTGGCAGTGTATTAGAAGACTAAAATAATTTGTATTAATTCTAGTAGGAAAAGTGTAAAAGGACATACATTTGTTTGTTTATGTTTCTGACTGCCTTAACGCTTTGAACAATCATTTTAAAGTGAGTATAAAAGCATACTGGTATAAAGAAACTGCACATTCAGATTAAATAATTTTCTAACATTTAACAGAGATGGTCTCTCTTGCAATTTCCTCACTGCTGACAGAGAGAATAGAGCTGAATAGTCTTTTGGGGTGAAGAAGACAAAGGAAAATTTTGTGACTACGGCAAAATTTAAAATTTTTTGTCAGTTTTGGAATAAGTTTTTTTCTTTCTTTCATACATTCACACACACACACCCCAACAATGCATCTGAGTAGAAGTCATTTGATATGTGTATTTGACATAAATTTGCTAGCAAGCCAAATACACAAGACAGTATAAGTCTGTAGCTATACCACCTTGGGCTTTGATCTTGTCAGATCTCATAAACTAAGCAAGATTGGGCCTGCTGTGTAATTGGGATGGAAGACCTCCAAGGAAAACCCAGCTGTTGTAGGAAGTAGTGTTGGTCACTCAGTAGGTGGTATTTTTCATTCTGGCTCCACTGAATCAGTGCTGTACTAAGATGCTGCTGGAGATATTATCTGCGCACAACACATAAATCTAAGATGCTGACCAAGAGGGATAATTAGATATCCCCTGGCACATTTCATAAGAGGTAAAATTGTTAACTGCACCATCCTGGACAAAGTCCAAACTCACTAAATGCATTTTGTCAATTTACATATTCAATATATTTGTAACTGAATAAAGTATTTAAATACTTTAAATTCATTCTATACTATTTTGTATCATCTATATATGTTGTTAAACAATGGCCACATTTGATGGGAGGGGTGATGCCATTTCACTGTTGGTTGAAGTAATTCCTGTATGGCCTGTAAAATAGTCACAGTGAAAAACATCCGGTACAAGTAAATATTTATACAGAGCATTTTTACTGATATACAGCTTGTTTCTTGGAAGGTGTCATATGCCTTAGTTAAGCCAAGATCCCTCTGTGAACAAAAATTAAAGTCTTATATTTTGATCTCCTTACTCATTCATCACTTAGGTAAAATTTATCATCACTGTGCAAATTTGGACAGATGGGAAATATTTTCCTATGTAGTGAACTGAAATTAAAAACAAAAAAAGTCTTTCTAGGTCCTCAGAGCTGCAGATATCTTAAGGCAGAACTGTGCAGAAGTTTATACTGAGTATTCTTCAGTATATACGACTCTGTTCCACATTGGTACAAAGTTCACTGAGCCATTAAATAAGTTGCATTAATAAAATCTCAATGTTATGTGACATAATTATGATGAAGTTTGGAGTACTATCCTGATTTTTTATTGCTGTAAGACTTGCAAAGTTAAAATTAAAACTCCATACTCAGCTTTGGATTTCAGAACCGTGATAGCACTGTAGGTAAAACATCAGCAAGAAGCGAGATTAATGGCAATGTAATTTTCTCAGAAGAAAGAACCTCTGCTGTTAACATTCCAATTTAATTATTTAACTGTCATTTTAAAAAATTATCACATGATATTAAAAGCTATACATTGGATTACATTTGTATAATTTTGCCAAGACTGAAACCACGTAATTCAACACAATTTTATTTGGCAGTACTCATGTGAAAGGAAGAGTGTATTTAAATGTTCATTTTAATGACATCTTGTTTGAACATGTCATAATAATTGAAGATATAATAACTTTATCAGCAAAATTAGCTGTCAGATCACTATTTTGTTGTTGATGCTAGAATATGATGAAATAACTCTGTGGAATATTTTTTGAGGGAGGGGGAAGCGCCGAAAAAAATGTCAATGATTCTTAATCATGTTGAGATCACAGATATTTTGGAGAAATATGGGCTAACAAAATAAAAACAGTAATTTCTGTCCTCTTCCATAAACTGATAAATTCTAAAAGTTCTTGAACAAAATACTGTTTATTTTTGTGGACAGTCTCAAGATTCACACACAAAAGTTAATCTTTTTCACAAGGTAAATGGGGGGATTAGATTAGATTATTAGTAGACACGATAATTTGGCAACTGGAAATTCTTGAACTGAGTTTTATTAACTAAGATCCTGCAATAAAATCTATTACTGGCAATAAGAATATTTTATTGCTTGCACTTCATCTCACTCAAGGCTTCAGGTAGATGCCAAATCCTAGAACCTTTACTCTCAGCTAAACAGACGAGCTCATCTTTTTCTTTTTCAACATATACTTCAGTGTGTTCTGGCACAATTTACACTGAAAAGAGTTTACAAAAAGATTATGCAAAAAATGCACCAGAAGCAATGACTGGAAGTGAAGTCTTCCAACAGCAAATGCTCTGAAGGTTAAAATGCTGAGTCTAATGTTGCTAGGTTTACACATTTCTTTCAGACACCTTCAGGAGGAAAAAAAAATCCATATATTTATTTCTGGAAAGCCTTCAATAGATCAGAAATGGACTACAGTTTCCATATATGTATACATACACATACAAAAACTAATCCACACATTGGTCTTTTTTTCGACCTCTCATCCTTCTTGGCTGCTGTCCAAAACAGTAGAAATAAGTGTTTAACTCAATTCAAATGACATTAAATTGAACTTGAGTACCCCACCAATGAAGGGAAAGTTTCAATTACAGAAGCTGAACAAAAGATGAATACTCCTTTCCAACTATTTCCTAAAAATAAATAAATGCAAATATAAGTAGACAAATAGTGCTCACCTTTTCTTTTGTCATTTTTACATAGCCTCAATTCTTCTTTTAAAAGTCAGAGGAAACAATACTTAGTCCCAGAAACAGAATTTAGCTAAAAGTGAATATTAACAATAATTTGCTTATTATTTTATAATTCATATACTATTTAAAAATGGGCTGAGGTAGGTGGATTGAAACATTAAACACAGTTGTGGCAGAAAGCGGGGAAGAAAAGGGGAAATCCAACACTGAGAAATTTAAATTCATACCTCAAATAAACATGAATTACTCCTGCTGATGTTAGTGGATGGTTTAAAATAGATGTGGCCACAGATTTCAGATGCCTAAAGGTAGAGTTCTAAATCCACATCTAGGCACTTAAGTAACAGTGGTTTGTTTTCAAAATATGTGTAGAACTGCAGCTCCAACTGTTTTTGGAATAACACTTCTGTCAGGTTATGTTTATTAAGTTATCTCAATGCAGAGTTGGAAGCTTGGACACACAAGTCTGAAAGTTATGGACACTATTATTTAATTTGGCTTTTGTCAGAAGTATAATGATACTTTTGAATGTGTGGCCAAAAACTATATTTGAGGTGCTTTTCTAATTAGTGCACACACAAGATAAACACAACAGAGATTTCTCTTGACAGTAGGAAAACCAAAGGAAGGGCTTGGAAGGGCTTGGCAGAAGCTAAATGTTTCTGAGGTCTCAGAGACACAGATGTCTCATCCTTTTGAAAGAGAAATAATTCAAGTGCTTAAATAAGGTCTCTAGAGAGCAACAGTGAGTACTTAAGCTCAAGAATTTTTTTCTTGGTTACCCGGTAGAGGCATATCTTATTTTCTTTCCATTGACCTGAGTGGCACATTCTTTGAAAAGGTTTAAAAAAAAAAAAAGAAAGAAAATTATGAGATGGCAATGCTTCTAGTAATTTCCCTAGAACTCTGAGTATGTAGCAATGTTCCAAAAACTTTAAACAAAAAATAACAAGTACAGTTTGGAAAATGACATTGTGAGATCCTTTGAGAATTTGATTAGAAAACTATTTCTAATACGTTAAAAAGAAAAATGGATTAAAATATCCTATTTCTCATCTCTATATGTGTTATATTGAACTACTTAAATGTCTTTTCTGCATTTGGTGTAATTTTTCTTCATGCGGAAGCTTTTAAAGTTTAAGCTGAAGCATGATAATGAAAAATGTTTTCTTGGTTTTAGTGGAGCAAGATATGGCCCTTATGCAATTGTTTCAGTAATTATCTTTTGCTTTCACATATTTCTTCAATTGTGCTTTGTACTACAGCCATAGAATCAGCTACTGAGAACACAGAGACATATGGTTAGATGCTGAGACTGTATTGTTTGGTCAATCTGTAGTGAAAGAGAGTTACAGTCACTTACAACAGTTTAAGATCTGATCTTTTACCTCATTTTATAGATAAACACACACACTAACATCCATTCATTGATATGAATAAAACACTCTTATTTTATCAACAAATGACATGCTATGATCCAAAAAAAAGGAAAGGAGAAAATAGATTATGCAATCCAGCAGACTTGAAACAGCTATGCCTAATTTTTAGGACTCTGAAAAAACAGGTCTATAAATGAAAATCAATCCTCTTTTTGAAGGCAATTCATGTGCACTCAGCACCATCCTCATAAGCAGACTCATACCCCTTCATTTAAATAATATGAAGTCAAGAGTTTAAGCATTAATACAAAGATATGTGTTCCACACAATACAGAGAAGAGGAGGAACAGGAAATTGGTAGCACAGAGAGCAAGAAAACCTTAAATTCAAAATTGTGTTTAGAAGACAAATTGTAGCAGGAGAGAGTAGTAGCAGAAGAGGAATGCTTGTACAACTTAAAAGTTTTAAAGGTCTTGATAGCTACTTCAGCTGCAGTAAATTTTTCTAGAAAACTATATCTCTCCAGGTTGGTTCCAGAATGACTTTGTATTTTAAAGATTGCTAAGGTGTTCATCCATGGCTAATGGAGACATCCTTTGCAAATCTAACAGTATTCAATTTTCACATCTCCTGGAAAAAATATCATGCACACTTCATTTGTAGAACTCTAACGAGTGACTAAATGGATGTTTTTCCTAAGTCTAGATACATTTTCTGTGATTCATTATTTGATTTTTAGGATTTTATATAAACCCCCAATTAAGCTTAGGACCAAATTATTTTAATATAAACCAGTACTTATATAAGATGTATCTTACAAATAATTAATTCAACAGACACATATTTGTTTTAATTGACCACAGACTGAGGTTGCAGATTGCTGGAGATGGAAATATACCTCTGTGGGCTTATTCTTATTTCCTCATGCACAACGCTCAAGATATTTTACACAGTGTAATGTTGGTATTTCCCTGAGATACTACTGTTGAAGACTTAACCTCAAATCACTTGCAGAAAATTGTCAGTAAACAGAACAAAAATGTTTTGATGTTTATGAAAGGCTATCCTGAACTCTCTGAAGTTATGTTTTTTTCCAGATTGGTTTGGAAGCGCTTCAAATAGAGCCTTTCTTGTGGGATTTGACTCTTCAAATTCCATCTCCGGACACAAACCAGAAGTGGAGAAGATGTTTTAGAGCTTTAAAAGTAATAGAACTCAGAGGCAGTTCTGGAAATCAGTGCTACCAGAGAGAAGATACTTATGCTTTCCAAACTGATTTTTTCACTGTAGTTCGATTCTGTCTTCCAATCTCAATGCCAATACACAGGCAGTAATTTTTCCCCTTTCATATGAAGTTCTGAAATAAACTGATTTTAAGATTTTAGGGCTGACCCTATTATTGGGGCACACTCATTGGCTGAGCTCTTCTCACCTGGAGAATAGGTAGTTATATGTTGGTTCATTTCCTGATTTTACTGAGTTTGAGTATGTTGTGTGGGCTCCCATTAAACTATATACTGCCTGTTTGTTGTGTATTGATTTTTTTTTTTTTTGCTAAAGTGCTCAGGAGGTTGCATGACTTCATTTCTACAGACAAATGCTTCATGAAATCTTAATCTACACCAAAGTAGCTGCTATACTGTCTACAACAGAACTCACATTTCAATTCTAAGCATTCCAATTGGAATTATATTTTGGTTTACTTTTCCAATTTTTTAACATACCTTTTTTTCCTTTAATTCATATGTTTGCAAATTTATCAGTAAAGAGCAAGTCCACTGAGAAATCATTCAGTATTTTAATATAAACTGTGGACTCCTTGAAAATGCTATGCCCTTGTAAGGACTCCATTCTTGATCTGAGGAGTTTACAAAGACATTGCATTTCACTAAAGCTGTTCACTCATTCAACACAGATTTCCATCCAGCATGAAACATAAAAGTCTGTCTAATAGCAGCAATTAATTAGGCTTCCCACTCACTCTTTTGATGCTCCCATTTCAACATTTTCTTTTAAAATACTAGCACTTAAAATCCAGCTGTACAGAGCAGACTGATTTTCTTTCCTATAGTCTTCTGCAATGATGAAAACTATTCTCTATGAAATTCACAAAGGTGGCCTTCAGTGGTGGGTGCATAACTTAAAAGTGTACATAATATGTTTTTTCTCCTCTGTTAAAAAATAAAACAAAACACAAAGGCCTTAATCAACATGGAATGATGGTGATGGGGGAGGGGTCTGGTAGATTCTTTATTCCCTTATTGTATCTTGTATTGAGAAATAAAATTATGGGGTTCAACTCCCACATGAGAAGAATGGATTCTGAGTCTGGATCTCCTACAACAAAAATATTACACAAGAGGAACTTCCTTTTCTTCATATAAATATCTGTCTAGGTATCTAGCTGGAGATGATCACGAAAGAGAGAAACCTCACTCCCTACTACAGTTAGATACTTGACACTGGAGAGGACAACTCAAACAATATTGCTCACACTGATCCTGAGTCGATGCTAGTACCTTTGGAGGGATTCCTTGCATGGCAACAGATGAAAGAGACAAAGCTCTAGACCCCATACTGCCTCAGCATACAGGAATCCCTTCACTGCCCACATTGGCCTCCCCAGTAACAACTGGACCAAAAGATGATGGCCATAGAGTAGGTGGACATTGTTCATCAACCTACAGAATGCAGTTCACCAAACTGTCAAAACGTAAGAGGAAAAAGGAAAAGTCTGCAAATAAAAGCGAAGGAGATGTTATGTAACTGGGAAAGAAAGGGGGAGAGAGGAAAAAATGGTGATATTGTCCTAGCAAAATACAAATATATAAAAAAAACCCTGCTAGTAGCACTTGAAATGAAGGACTTTAAATGTTGAATTATATATATAAGTACTGAGTTTTAGGATTTTTTTTATGTTAATTGAATTTCCATTGATTATTAAAAGGCTGTATATGTAAGATGAGCTGCTGCATATATATTCTATTTCTATTACATAGTTGTTAAACCTCAGTATATACATTTTTAGGAATGATTTGGTGTTTAGTTAGCATACAATAGCTCTCCTCTTAAAACTAAATTAAATCCAGATTTGAGGTACTTGATTTAAAATGTTAATCAAATGTGTATACCTGTAAAGTGGTAATTCCAGATTTGTGTTAGCAGTCAAGGTCTAGTGATTCTGCAATACTGAAGGTTAGAAAACCTAAACTCAGTTCTCAGCTAGATTATTTTCAACCTAATTTGACATGTACTCACATAAAAACACAATACAAAAAGGGATTATGTTGCTGTTATTTTTCACTCTTCAATTAATTTTTAAATATAATCACTGAAGGAATAAGTAAAATAATGAAAAACAAAACTGGAAACTACTTCAGTATGCCCAATGGGATTTTCCTCACATACTAAGCTTCCTCCTTTACCATACAATATACACAAAAAATGCATCAGGTGTGATGCTAGTTTTCAGACTATCAAGTGGTAGAACTAGAAGTAACAGCTGGTGAAGATCAGCACAATAACACTATGCACTTGAACCCAGAACACATCAATCAGTTTCTAACTTTACCATTAAACTTATCGTACAAGCTTTGATCAAGTCAGGTATTCAGGTGCAGATCCAAAGCCAAAAGGAAGAGGTAAGGCTGAGAGAAACCCACCCCACAAAGCAACGGCAGACTGCTGGGTTTCTTCACATGATGTCCCATGCAGTCAGCAGACTGCTTGCCAAAAGGGAAAGCAGCTTCTGTAGTAAGAACTAATATTAGGGATAAGGTTAGAATTTTTTTTTTCCTTTAAAAAAAAAATCTTGGAAAGCGTTAAATCTGGTGGAAATTTTTGCTTTCATCCTGACAGGTTATTTAGGACTGGGTCCTATAAAGACTGGAATAAATGAACATTGTTAGTCCCCAGGGAAAAACAGATTTGTCGTGGCCAACAGTTTCATTCTTACGAGTTCTAAAAACTCCCACTCCTTACTTCCATATGTGTTTATGGTAGTAATAAAACCCCATAGTTTTAATAAGAAGTCATAGCAAAGTTTTAAAGGCATTGCATACAGACCCAGTTCTTACAGAACTGTCCATGCTAGAAAGCTTAGATAGCTGCTCTGGCAATACAAGTGTGGATGACTATATGTTTAGCTCCATGCTGCAGTGAAGCCAAAGCTGCATAGGCTCAGAGCCTAGGCAGAAGGGGAGATCTGGCAGTAAGGACCAGAGCCCTAGCCAACACATGAAGAACACTGAGATAGTCAAGCACTGCATCAGGATGGTGGAGCTTACCGAAGCAAAAGACAGAGTAGGATGTGGGAGATACAGAGGACAGTAAGCAGAAAATGATCCATACAGAAATCAACCTGTAACATCTGTTGGCAGACCATTTTATTCTCAAGTTGTCCTAGGGAACAAAAGTGCAGGTCAGCTCTGTATATACAAGGTGCAAAAACATTCAGCCTTTCCAAACTTAAGAGTCTACAGTCTGGTTTGAATATTGCAGGATAGGCGGCATGGGCTATAAAATGTGAGGCCAAAACCAAAACCAGCACTACAGAACATATCATTGAAAATGAAAGAATAGAAGGTTGACTTTCAAGCTCTTTCAACTGACGAAGGGATGGAGCGAGTTCACAAGGAGTAGAGGCTTGAATCTTTAAAATGTGCTGAGCAGAACAGTATGAGAGGGGGATTTAGAAAACAAGATCATTTGATCTAATTGGATGTCAAATCTTCATCAAGCTTTCAGGGTTTAAACCCAGCCAACAGCTAAGCTCTATCCTATCTGAAACTAGAACATGAATAAAACTGTTTTTCCTGTCCTTCCTTAATCCTGATTTTTTTGTCCTTATTCACTTACTCTTTGACACTTTTCCAGAAGGTTGCTCTTCTATTTGTTTGTCTTAAGGAAAGCATTTCAGTGTAGTGACTTTTTTTCCCATTAAGGAAAATAAAACCACAAAAAGAGATGTCTCAAAAAGTTTACCACATGTCTCCAAAGATACCATATTTTTCTTCCTCCAGAAAAGGTGTGAGAAAACAACAGAGTCAGAATTTAAAATCTTTGCTATCATTTTCTTTCAAATTTTGTGTGAATTTTCCTGTTTTGTCTTAAAGGAAAAGGTAATAAGATCTTAGCATCTCAGCTAATAATTTCCTCTTCAAGTGTTGCTACAATACTCCAAAAGGTACCATCTTTTAATACATTCTAAAAAACTATTAGAAGAAGAAAAACACATCCCTTTAAAGACTGTAGTTTGTAGGAATTGGAATAAAGAGATGTAGTGGTTTTGGCCTGGACCAGGTTTTTCAGTAGCAGAGGGTCTAAAGGAGTGGCTTCTTTAAAACAAAGAGAGTTGCCAGAAGATTCCTCTGTAGCTGACAGGATTAGGGCCAGTCAGTTTTAAGCTGGACCCCGCACCTGACCCAGGCCTGGCCAATTAGTGGTAGAGGTAACGCCTCTGTGAATAACAGATTTGAGAAGAAGAAGTTGTTGCGCAGTGGCAGAACTTCTCCACGCTGGAGAAGTTCNTATTATGACTGGGTGGATATGGGGCTAAACCACCACAAGAGGTGATAAGAAAATGGAAGATTCAATAATTTCATTTTGTTAACATTTTAACTAAATATTTTTCCCTTTTGTATATTTAGAGGAAGACCAAAGAAACTTTTAAGAGTCACTATTTGCAATGAAAATGAGCTAAGCTAGTTCTGAAACTTTGAAACTTTTCAACACATTTAATTCTTTAGTATACTGCAATCATGTTAACACCTTTAACCTTCTGAAAGCATTTGCTCTAACAAAGTTAACAAACCTAAAAAAACAAATGACTCCATGTGAGAGAAACCAGGAAGAGTACATATGTCAGTGTTTCCAACTGGGGTTCACTGCTCTCAAAAAGTTGCTCTCTAAGGCCTGAACAAAGATGTCACCAGAATTTAATTTTAGAGACATTTTACAGAAGCCTTAAAGCAGAGTACAAAAATAGGTATACGTTGACTGCTGCATGTATTAATAAAGACACATAAGTAGATTTTAAAAACAGGGTCATCTTGTGTGTTGTTTTTGTTTTGTTTTTTTTTACTAAATGAAATAATTATCATAACACTTTGAAGAATTTATTCTGAGTTCCGTAAGAAACTTTAAAACCATATGTTATTAACACTGACATATTGATTACAAAATACTTCACTCGTTATTATCACCATGGAACAGATACTGAACAAGATAAGCCCTGATGGAGACTACTTGCTTTCATTTTACAGCTAATTATATCACTTAAAAGGAAAAACGTTTGCTCTTGTGACTATAGATAAAATATTATCTCAACTGCAACCAAAACGACCTCATTAATGCAAGATACTTGAGTTAATCTGCATTTTCTGCCACAATCTGGCAAAGTATATTGGCAATATATTTGCCACTTTGTTTCTGAAATGTAACTTGGCATAATAACAGCCTTTTTTGACTGATGCAATGAAATGTACAGTTGAAATCCTGTGCTGCTGAAACAAAAGGAGAAAAAAACTTCTTACAGCATGTTTTTGTTTGGTGTCAGTCAATCAAACTGCATATTCAATGGCAGAGGTAAATGTATTTCTTTCCTTCAAAATTTGCCACTACTTTAAGCTTTACTCAGAAATTTGAAAGCAAATTTATGTGATATATTAACAGAATTATAAATATCATGTTGACTGTCTCAAGAAATACTAATAAATCTTTTACATTAAAGGTTTTATAAATTAATAGGGTCACTGTGGACCTAATTAATTTATAATATTGCTAACAAGTAAGACAGAGAAATTTTACTTTCCTAACTCAAATTCAAAATAACTATCGATAAAGGTTATAATGATAAAGCCAAATCCAGTACATAAAGTAGGCAAATTATCCATTAGCTTGTGTAACCCCACAAGTAAGAAACGTTTTAAGGGTAAAATCAAACATTTATACAATGCACTCAGTATCTTAAGCCAAGTATTCTCAACACAAATAGATTCAACAAAATACCTTCCTATAGTCAGATCCTTTGACATCCTTTTTTTAATATCCAGATAGCTATGGATCCACCACACAAAACTTACCAGAGAACTTTAACTGAGGAGTTACAGTTATTTTATTGCATTTTGAATCAGATAACAGATCTGTGATTTGAAATTTATTGTATTTTCTCACTTTTTCCTAGTTTCCCTTTGAGTACAGAGAAGCTGCAAATTCCTAAAATGCAATTAAGGACCTTGTGTTTACTTCACCAAAATAGCAATCAGGTGCTTAAATTAGTCAGCTTTCCTTGCTTTCCTTCCTTTCTCCTGATACAATGAAACCAACATGAACTCAAAAGTTTGGTCAAAGTTTTTGTAGACACATGTGAAAAATAAGATTGTGCACACGTTGTGCAATAGACACAGAGGCAAGCTGACATATGACTTGCTTCATACCGTATTTCTAACTTGAAATGTTTATGAAAATCCTTTTTTTTTTTTTCCTGGCAGTTGTTTTTCTGGTAGTGAATCCTACAGTTTAAAGCAGCCTATCTTTTGCCATTGTATAGTGCTCTTCTGTTGCTCTTAAGTTATCGAACTTCAGCTTTTTGGGTTGCATTTTCTATGGTAAGTATCTGACTTCAGGTACTTTTTCAGAAAAATTAATCTCTTTCAACAAAAATCTTAACAACACTCTTCTGCTGCTATGTTAACTATCATTTGACCAAGAGACTCTCAGCTTATTATAGCTTAGTTTCAGGCCTACACCCACTATTTAGAGCCTTACTTTTTCTGTCAAGGTTGTCCTCAGAAGTCCGCATAATTTCAGCAAAATTAAAACTGTGCAAACAGACATACACCCTTACTTTGAACTAGGAAGACTCTGAGCATGTCCTATCCAAGATATGCAGCATCTTTGGGCCTTCCCTGTACACTAAGATGGGTAAGTTGGTGAATAAAGCAATGAAACAGATTCAGCTTAGTAGAAAAGCAGAAATCAACTTGCTACTTGAGCAACTTGGGCAAGACTAGAGTGATTTGTAGTCATTACAAGAGCAGTAGCTTTTAAGGAGGAATTTAGATGAGGAGAAAATTGTGGGTGTTAGTGCATAGCACCAATGTGATTGAAGGAAAAATGGATAAGCGGGTGATCCAGGTACTTGTTTGCAAGCAAATTTCCACTCATGAGACTTCTTGAGTAAGTGCTTATGGTCATGAACAAAAGATTGCAAAATTTAGCCTGAAGTTTATAAACACACACCAAATGAAAATTCCTAACCTAATCTCCGCCAAAAGAAACAGAGGGAAGATAAAAATATTAATTTAAATGTTGCATTAAAAAAATTATTATATTAAAATAATGGTAAAATACAAGCTAATATACAAGATAATATAGTAGTTTCGTTATATATTAAGTGCATTCATTACTCAGATTTAAAAGGGCTATAATGCACAGTGTTCTATTACAATGAGACTATTTGTAAAGTTATTAATCAATTGTTAAGTGAAGAAGAATTAAGTCCTATATAAATCATGTATATATAAAAAAAAATACGCAAACTTAAAGATAACATTATTGACATATGATGTATCTATTGCAATTTTATGGAAAATTGCATATTAGAAAAATAAACCAAACAAAACTCTTGAAAGTACCTTAAATTCACTGTAATTAAATTTTTTACTGTTGCTTATGATCTTCTTCAAAGCTAAAGGTAATTTGTTCACTTTTAAGATGATTGTACTTTGCAGTCACACAGTGACTGTGAGCATTTTGTTAGTTAATTGTTGCTTCTGTAAAGTGGAAAAGAATTTGTCAGTGTTCTTTGACTCAATGACAGAAGTGTTTTTATCTAAGTACTTCAGTTTATATAGTTTAATGAAGTCTTTTGGCATGTATAAATGTCAAATAGGAGCGTGTTTTTTGATGAAGACTTGGTTTTCCTTGAGTTAGGACACATTAAGTAAATCACCAGTGCTATATGAAGAAAAGGGTGTTCTGGTCTTGCATTGAACCAACATCACTGTTCAAATCCAAAATACAAATCTTCAAAACTTTGTGGAGAGGCCACCATCTCCAGAACATTCCATGAACGTCTGTGTGCTAGGTTTGGTGTGGACAGGGTAAATTTTCACCAGATGATGTCAGTTGACATGGTCAGGCTATTCCATACCATGCTTGACATGATGCTCTGTATAGCAGGGGAGCTGACTGTGCTCAAGTAGGTGTGTGCTGGAATTGTGGCTGTTCTGTTGGGACTGCGCATCAGTTGAGCATCTGGGTGTGGACAATGAGCAGTGACATGGGGCATTGGTCAGTTTCTGAATTCCCTTGTTGTTGCTATGGCTCTTTGTTCTCCTCTTGTGTTGTTCTATTACATTGTCTTTATTTCAACCCACAAAGCTTTACCTTTTCCTTCTGATTTTCCTCCCCATCCTGTCGAGGTGAGGAAGAATGGCTCAGAGTCTGTCTGGTTTGGTTCTTGCCAGATGAGTTAAAATCATGACAGTCTATTACTATGAATGCATGAAAGTCATTACAAGACTTGAGTCTTAGCTTCACAAACCAGAATTTATGACTTATATTGTACTCAGACAAACAAATGAGGTGTGTTTTGTCAATATACCTTCCTTGGGTCTATTTGAAGTTTGCTATTAAAGTAAGATGGAGTATGAGTTCTCTGCATTTCATTCACAGCCTAATGAATTCATTGAAAAACCAGAAGACTGGAAATCAAATTATTATCTTTCTGAGGGAGTATAAACCTAGATTTACCTCTTTATTCTCCTCATGACATTATATTCTGAGAGCTAGCATTTAGATATGTAGGTAACGGAGGATGTTTAAATATTCTCCACCCTTTGATGAGGTTTTGTTTTGCTTGGGATGCTTTGGTAATCATCAGTCTTACTAGTAGGCACGACTCCACAAGAGTTAGCATATTGGGAGTTACAAAGCCTAGAATCACATGTGCTAATGAATTAACTTTAACATTAAATGCTGAAATGTCCATTTAGATGAGGATAGGAAAATAGTACTGCAAGTCCTGGTCCTAATATCCTATCATGAAATAAAGTTTTTTTCTGAATAAATAAAGTTTTCTTTAAAACTCAGTAAACAAATATTATACTAGCAAGGAAAAGCACTTTGCTTTGTCTCAACAAAATTTCTTCACTTTTTTTTTTCCCACTGAAAAAACCCTCATGAGATTTCCTGTGTTTCAGTATTAATCAAAAGCCAAAATGGATATTAATTTTTGTCACTGAGGTATGGTAATAGCTAGTATTATCTACAAGAAATTATTTTCATATTCAAGGAACTGGTCAGATGTAGAACACTATGATAATACATTTCAAATGTTTGTGCTGACAGTATCAGTTAATGTGCAGGATGGTACTGACAGCAATTAAGAATAGACAATTGTTATGTCAACCATTTCACATTAATAAATTTGAACAAAACCGCACAGAATGTAATAGGGAAAATATACAGCTGTTCTCAGACTCATTTTGTTTCTTCTCTGTAACTTCAAACACATTAGGAAATATAGTAAAATATTGTATTAGCTTTGAGGTGTTAAAAAACATATTTACATTAAAGTTATTTTTGCAGTTTACCCAAGTGGACAAAAATACTGCAAAATCAACTAAACAATACCTTCAAAAATATGGCAATGTAAGAAATTATTCATAGTCCTAACCTAAATGAATATTTTTTAAAATAATTTACTTATTCATTTAATTCATTTATTCATTACATATGTTGAAGACAGATTTGTGATCTTTCTAGAACTGACTCTGTAGTAGTGGGGCTCATGCGTAATGGTTTATGTAGCCATGATTATAATACAATGCAGATCACATGCCACCCTAGCCTTGGCTACTGAAGAGATTAAAATCTCCTTAATCAGTTTGTTAAAGTAACGTGAAAGTGGAACACGGATTTTAGTTTTCAAATAATCTCTAGGCATCTTGAAGGGTTTCTCTAGAATGTCTATGAATAAAGAAATTAATTCAGGGAAGAATGAGCCCTGACTAGTCTTACAGTCTAAAGGGTCATTTAAAGTCAAGGATCACCAAATGGAAGGCTAAATTGCATGTTTTAAAAACTAAGTTTCTCTGGAGAACTTCTGGGGGGATATTCATGTTTTGCAATGTCAGTACAGAATATTTTGCATAACTTTTTAGCAGAAAATATAACCCAAATATTCACTCAGCTCTAGGTTACATATAGATATATGACACCTCAGCTAACTGCTTAGCCAGTCTCCCACTTCTTTCTTAATGCAAAAGTAAGCATTGATCTAGTAAAAAAAAGGATGCCAGGTTACCTCCACAAAAAAAAAACCCAAAAAAACAAAGAGAAAATTTAAAAATTAGTAACTACTTCAGAGATTCCAGAGAGAAGCTTAAATGCACTGACACGGTCAATGAAACAGTATGAAAGCCTCCTGAAAAAAATCTCCTGCCTGAGGGATAAACAGATGGTCTTCAGAAAAAACATGCTAACTCTAATTCTCAAATTTATTTGCAACATACTGATGATTTTACGGTGTCTTGCCACAGTCCATATACATTGGGACAAGGTATATACACCAAGTATACATTTTGGTATATACCAAGATGCCAAGGATCTTCTCCAATGATGAATTACTTTATCCAATAATTATCTCATATTTAAACCAGAGTTTTCAAGATACAAGACAATGTAATCACAATGTCAACTTTGATGTTGAAGTAAGGTTTGTGAATGAACAGATTTGGTTTGTTTCAGGTATTCAGAACAAGCCTTTTAAGGAAATTTTAAATTGATAATTTATTTCAAATAACAATGAAAACCTCCATTGTGATAGCCTTCAAACTTGCAAAATATCCATTCCACAACAGAAAGAAATCTCATCTTGAAGAAACACAAAATACTGAAATAGCAGAATATTATCTTGGGTATGTCTTGGATATAACAAATTTTACTAATATCTATATTTAATTAATATTTTGTTAGTAAAAATTAGTACTTAACTGAAAAATTGCCAAAAACCAATTTCACTTAGTTTTCAAGGTTTTCATCTAATTTTTGCCTTTCTCATTGTTTTTTGTCCATTGCAAAGACATGGCAAGACTACTCACAGAATCACAGAATCACAGAATGGTAGGGGTTGGAAGGGAACTCTAGAGATCATCTAGTCCAGACCCCCTGCTAAAGCAGGTTCACATAGATCAGGTCACACAGAAACGCATCCAGGCAGGTCCTGAAAACTTCCAGAGAAGGAGACTTCACACTCTCCCTGGGCAGCCTGTGCCAGGGCTCCCTCACCTGAACAGCTTTTCCTCATAAGAAAGGGGCTCCAAAGATTATCTTGGTGGCCCTGTGCTGGACTCTCTCCAGAATTTCCTTTTCCTCCTTGAGCTGAGGAGTCCAGAACTGGACACAGTACTCCAGATGAAGCCTCACCAGGGCAGAGCACAGGGTAAGGAGAACATCCCTCTACCAGCTGGCCACACTCTTCTTGATGCATCCCAGTTCTTTTTGTCTAAGCTACAACTCACTTGGAATAGCAACAAGTCTAGAAGGAGCAGGACTTCATCAAAACACGCTTTCTTCTAAAGTGGCAGACATTATAGATTTTACAGGAGCAGGAACTACCCAATGGTTTGATTTTCCAAGAACCAAGGCTTCAGTAAACAATTCCTTCTCTTAGATATCCAATCTCAATTTGAAAATGAGATAGAGAATAGGTACCTATCTATGAGCGTGTCAAATCTGGGCAATATGTGTTTGCTACAAGAATACATTAAGGATTTTAGAGTTATTTTGAGATGAATAGTCTTATGAGCTATGAAGTTTAGGGCATGCAGAATTCACTAATAGCAAGAGTTTAAAACAAAAGAAAACTATTATTCCCTTATTGTTTACTGAAGTACTTCTTGTGGCCTTACATTGCCACAATGTAGGCTGAATCCAGATTCATAGTGATATCTAGTCACCCTTCTTTTAACACTAAATGGTTTTAAAACTTTTAATCCTTTCTTATTAATTTATGTTTTAACAGTGTTGTCGGGGTTTTTTATTGTTATTTTCAGTGGTCTCTAATTCTTCATCCTCCTATAGGAATGCAGATTCCACCTATACATTCTGGTGATTCACAATCAATATTGTGAGTACCTTAGAGTTGTTTCCCATTACTACTGCTCTGCCTGGGTTTCTAAATACCATTTTACCTTCTTTTCATAGAGCACACATCGATGGTGTCCACAATGGGCTGTTTTACTGATAGAGACCCTAAATCTTTTTTAATCTGTTTTCCTGGATGAAAAACTTCAAGCTGGCAGCATTTGTGCTGTGTCAGAGATGTCTGACTCTATTTTTGGCTGTGTTATAGTACGTTTTTGTATGAATGAACTAGTGAGCTGAATATGTCCATTTATTGTTCAGTAAGATGAATCTCTTTAAATGACTGCCTATGGCCTACAATCCATGAGTTCAAGTCATAGGTAAGGTTTATTCACATTCTTAATTCATATTTATTTGCGGAAGTTAAAATTACCTACTGATGAGAATGAAGTCCTCAGCAGCTCCTTTTGAAAAATCCCACTTTGATTTCCCTACTGACAAGTAATTTCTGGAATATTTTTTTCCATTATATTACATCATTTTATGTCTGCTTTATTGGAGTGATACCATATGGGTTTTCTTTTCAGATTATTATGTGGTACTAAATCAAAAATTGTTCCTAATTCCACATTCAGTCTGAGAGGTGATCTTTTATCAACCAAAATGGACTAGATAATCTCTAAAGTCCCTTCCAACCCCTACCATTCTATGTTTCTATGACCATTCTATGATTATAAGAAAAAGCTTTGAATAAAATTGTTACTCCTGTTAAAATTACAACAAATCTACATCAAATCACACATTCATAAGACCTGTTCATAAGCTATAGAAGGTAACTCAAATTACCATAGATCATACTTATTTCAATACTAGTAGGAAAAATCAAATAAGTTAAATTAAATATTTACATTACTTACATTTTGACAGTATAAAGCATCTAGCAGTGCCCAATAAAAGGTAAAAATACCAAAGAGAAGACAGTAAGCACTCTGCAATATCTATACAGAGGGAGGTAGCTCCTTAAGCAGTTCATTCCCCTACAATTGAGCTGAGCAGATAATAGTTCTTTGTTGATATCTTTTATTTCCTAAAGTTCTGCCACAAATTTCCCGTTCTTTTAATATGTGCCTGTGATGCAAAATAACAAATAATTGAGTATGTTATAATCTATTGTTGAGTTTGGTGTCGTAAAGTAGTATTCCTATGGAGTTCTTTTTATCTGTCCATTTTCAATAATAAAGTAGATGTATAGTCTAGGTGATATTAAACCAACTCATTCTTAATACAAAACCAGATTTTTTCTTAAATTTATCAGTGTGGTAATGCTGCCAAGCCATAACACTAAACTGGTTGACAGTATAAATCAAAGTCCCTTTATCTTCCAATCCATCAGTACGTTTCTTTTCTCAAAATTTATTGCCTTGGCAATTGAAAATTCCTGAGGAAAGCCAGAGATTGTAAAGATTTACATCACCAACATTTTTTTCTTCTAGGCAAACAATACAGAAAGAAATACCATGTCACAGAGAGAAAGACTAAAGCAGTTACTTTTAAAAATCAGATTATTTTTCATCCTTTTATGTCATTTTCATTGTACATATTACTTTGACCATTTTTTGCTTTAATATTTATACTGAATATCAACTTAAACTAACCTTTATCTCTTTTTTAAAAGGGCTATTCCAGCCATAGCTACCCATGTCAGTTTCAGACGAAACTCAACAAGATACTAGACTAGGAATCTAAGAAAGAATGGGAAAACAGGACTGAGGATTGAATAATGATGTATCTGCATAGCTTATGGCTACACTTTAGGTCTTTTTTATAACATCAAAATAAGTATAGAAGTTATTAATACTGGATGATCCACAAGACAATCTCTGAATCCTAACCCTGATGGTAACATCATTGTTCACATCTTGCTTTGGAAATAAATTATTTCCTTTTCTTGTTGGGTAAGGTTCATTGTTAGATGTTCCCCATCAGCTTGTATAAGAAAAAAACAAACCCTGAGTCTCCATTCAGTTGAGCCTGAATTATTTTTGTTGTAGAAGAAAATGTGGGCTTATGATTTTGCAATGTATGATTCGTATCTATGGAAGTAGTATACAGGCACTGATTTTTAAGTCTAATTACGTGTTGCTACATGTCATTTTAAGGCTAAGTCATTTAGGACTTAAAGTTGGGCAAGAAAACTGTTATGCTCCATTGAAGTTTTCAGGATTGGAAAATAATTCAGTTCAACAAATTAAGTTCATGACCTTTATATTTTTATCAAAAAAACCCTCAAGAAACAAAGGAGAAACCCAAGATTTTATGTCCATCCCATCATACAGACAGCATCTCATCCATATCAAAGTTTCAAGCACATGAATGATTCGTGAGCAGTTAAATTAATCTTCTTTCATAGCCAGTAAGTACCCTAAACCCTAGAGAGTTCATCATTCTGGAGTTAGGTTTACTCTATATATTTGAGAACTCCTATTTTTTTTTAAGAAAATCTACACTGCCTCTAGTATATGTGGTCATATTTTTTGTCTGCATCTATGGATGCCTCCACCTCCAGTTGCCTTTGAGAACAGTGACCCCCCACCACACGAAGAAGCATGGTCTCATGCTTAGGCCAATGATGTAACTTGTAGTGATTTTAACATGCAAGCCCTCCACACACCCAAATTACACCTCAATATGAGGAAATGTTTTTTGACAGAACAAGCCTTTTCCCACAGAGAAGTTTCTATGCTTTTGCAAAAGATTATTAACCAAATCTATTGGTTGTCTGTGTTTAAGTAAAATTGTCAATGAGCAACAAGAGATTGCTCCATGAGAACGAGCCAGGAGCTGAGGTGATGCTAGTTCAGACAGGATGGTGATCTCAACTCTGAGGTGTAGCCCCTCAAAATCTGAGCACAGCAGGTAAGGTAAAGTGTCAGTAAAAGACTTCATAAACTGACAGCATTAATTTCAACAGTGCTGGAAGTACAGGTGATGCTTACATTCTCATGAAAAAAATAGTTCTTATAGCTATGAGCAGATCATGCAAAATATATTTTCTGTAAGTTTGGAATGACAATAATTTTTTAAACATCATGTCATGTTTCAACCATCTGTCCAAAACTCAAGTTACTTTTAGAGGTTTGTCACACTTTGTAGACCAGTACAAGTTTGGAGCCTGTAATGTGTTTCTGCTTGACCTTTCCTTTGTGTTCTATTGCAGCTGACAGTTTATCCAGTGATGTCTATTTATCTCACAATTTAATTTAGACTACAGCCTATAGTTTGCAGCTATGAATCTGTAGAAAGAGAAAAATCTACTGGGCCAGTAAGTCAGACAACCATGTGAGAACTGCTTGTTATCCTAATAACCTAGTGTGGTCATTGGTGCAAGGAAATACACCACACATCTACTCTAATGAAATAATTCATTATTATGAGTTCTACCATTGGGATGGTGCCTACAGAGACATATATTAAGTAAATACAAAAACATCATGAAAGATGGACTCTGCATCTTCCAGTATATTGTAGAATAGTTAGGTTATGCATAAAGATATGTTTAAATGAAAATATGATTCAGATTCCTCCAGCTCAGAGGAATCTAAGTTCAACAGAGCAATCTTTCACCTCACTCCTAAAATATCCCATAATTTTACTTTCAGAAAATTTCTATAATTAGAAGATTATTACTGCAATGAATATTTTCTGTGTATATATTCTTTCTCTGGATCTGGTTTAAAATGGTTTCATAACACTAGAAAAATACTTCAGAGAGAGTCTTCAGAGAGAGTTCATCTGGTCTACTATGGTAATTCAACTCATGTCTATCGTATATTAAAAATTAATTTTTCACACTTCTTTGCTGATCATTGCCTTGCCTAGAAAGTTGAGGATAATGAAAATTATTCTCATATTTACATGTCCACAAATATTTTCACAGGCAGTTTTTTGGCCTTTCTATAGTAAAATCTAGTGGCATTTCAAGTAATTTTTTGCGATATGCAAAAGAACTTTTTGAAAAGAAAACTTTGTATAATAGTCTTTAGCAATTCATCAGAGAACTTTATCTACTTCTGAATTAAAGGTTAAAGTGACACTTTTTAACTGTAATTTGCTTTGTAGTGAAGCAGACGACATCTTAAGACAACATTTAAACCCTATGCTTAACGTCTTTTTACTAGAAAGAGTGGCCATTAAACTAACTTTTGTTGATACACATTTCACACTGCACAAATAACAACACAGCTTTCATATGAAATGGACTGAGAACTAAAATGAAACCCCTAAAACACAGTATTTCATAGATAAGTTTCACTGACATATCAGAAAGTACACATTAACAATTACTACAGTGAGTGGCAAATACTTTGTATAGTGTTCTTGTGATCTCTGGAACAGAAATGAAAGCAATAACATTAATCAAATGTCAGCATTCATCCCAGCAATGTGTTTTGTATTATCCAGAGTATTCTCTCCATGACAATTATATCCAGGTTATCTTTTGCAATTTTGTACCTCAAAGTAGTGAATGTTTAAAAGGAATAATAATGTACTGTACCTTGTCTTTCCTAAGGCCTTGATTTGTTAACAACAAAAACTGCAACACAGATGTAGCTATGGTATAGTAAAATCATATAACTTTTGCAATGGTATCCCAAAATTCCTTAGATTGCTCTGAGGATAGCTCATCAAGGTCATAATCAAATATAAGGTATAACTTGCCCAGAAAAAGAATAGAAACAATATAGAAACCAAAAGTCTAAAAACGCAGAAGTCTGAAATAAACAAGTTTATCAGAAAGTAAGTGTTAAAGACCTTTGCAATTCAGCCACCTTACAGTCAGATGTTGTTTCATGGGGATGTGAAAAGGAAGATGATGATAAATATGGCCAGGTGGCTGCTTTGTGGCACAGGTGTGTTTGAAGCTGTGATGTGCTGAACTGAGCACCCAAGACTGAAGGCCATGCAAAGCCATTAGAGAGTCTGGAAAAACTTACCAGTTGTAAGCCTCAGCTTACAGCCATCTTGTACTGGAAGAGATAGGTAACTTCCAAAAGATTTGACTTGTCCTTAGCTGCCTTTATAGCTCTTCTATAGTTATATCAGCTATATTTTTTAACACATTCCATTGAAAAATGTCAACCTCAATCTTTGTTACATGTCTACATACTTCAGAAAACTGTCTTTGGAGTGTATCCCCATTCTGGCACTTCATACCTGCATACATGCATACATGTGAAAAAATGAAGCGAAAGGTCTTTAAATTTGACAACAAATACAGTTAATCACTCATTTTGGGTCTCTACAATAGAGAATGTGTTTTTTGTCTTGCTTCCTTAAGTGCTAACTCATGGTATTTGATGCAAAAATATATTTATGAGTGGCAAAAATGTTCTTAAACAATTTGGTCACTTAAAACATCAGTCATGAGAGTGCTAGAATGCCCTACAATGTTTCTCGAAATAATCTACTATCAACGATGACACACCAAAATCTTATCAGTAGAATGTGCAACATATTCCTCTTCACTTTGCAAGATACTCTTACTCCTACATTATGTCATACCTTTACTTTAGGTGAGAGGGAAAAATAGAAATATCAAGGTATTAGTTTCCTAAGACTTTGACTTCTTTTAGAGTTGCCCTTTTTCAATTTTTGCATCCCTACCATAGATCATACTCAGGCCACACATTATAGCAAGATGGCAAATTCATTCTTCAAGTATCTAAATGCTCATTTATATACTAACAGAATAGTCTAGTCCCAAAATAATTTTGAGGATTTTCTGTGGCAGGGACATTCCCACACAGTGTTGCACAAATGACAGATTTTTTTCCAGTCGTGTAGGCTTTCAAAGCAGGAGGAAAGGGAAATGGCCTATGCATGTGAATCTCTGGATGATAGAAATCTCTGAATATCAGATAGCTCAAAAGCACATTGTATTGATTACAAAAGTTACAGAAAGCAATAATGTACAATATGTCTCTGTATAAGACAGATTCTTTTCAGATTAAATACCTAATGCAATAGTAAAAACTAGATTACTCTCATGTTGTTAATAAAAATGAAAAACACAGAGATAAATGATAAAAATGAACTTTGCAGAGTGAACTACACACTACAGAGAATGTCATTTGTTATAAGAGAACCTCATATACTTCATATTTGGGCAAATTCTGTGGTTTAGCTCTATCCTAAAGAAGGAATTTACCTGGTTTTAAATTGTTTAAGATATTTCTTTCTTTACCGTAATATTCTATGCCCTTACTAAAATGAAACTTCTCAACTCTAAGAAGCAAGCCTTCATTTTTTTAAGAAGTGACCAATATATTTTCATTAGAACATTTGACTCAGTTTGTTTCCATGTTCTTTGCAAAATCAAAGGGAGAGTTTAGATAACATACTGATCAAATCATATTCATCAACCTGAAAAAAGGAATGTAGTGCTCCTTGCTTCGTAATGGAATATACAATCTGTGATGGCGATGGGCCATCATATCCTCCTCTATCACAGTCAGATATTCCTATATAACAGAGATTTCCCATTGTCTACTTTCTTGTCCTTGTACACTTGACAGAGCAGTAGGTTTCTTAATTCTTTTTAAGTCCCAGTAAAGGTTCAATTAATTGACTATTGAACTGGAACTGTCCAGGAGAGACCTACAGCTGGATATCTTATAGTTGTTAGTTAGAGCATCTTCCTGGATTGCCTTAGCTTTTGCCTAGAAGTATATAAAGGAGACCAAACGTGGGTATTCTCCACACCAGAAGACTTGTTGACTGGCTTTGTGGAAAGTTTACAGATAAAGTCCTGAAACTTAACTAGTCATTCTCAAAATTATTATGTATGTAATTTTGTTGATTCAATTAGGTTAAAATTCTGAGGAAAGATTAGTTTGGTGCTTATCTCAATACCATGTCTGTATGCATGTTGTGTTTTTCCAGTTTTCTGATTTTACCGATAAAGTTATACTGAGGGAAAGCTAAAAGGAATTAATGAATTAGTTCTTGCTTACCATTAGCTGTCAGCTGAAAAGACTTTTTTTTTGGGTTGTTATTGTGAGTTTGTACTGCTAAGCACCACTCTTAAAGTCTGAATCCTACACAGTTATAAATTCTTTTGGACTACAACTATATAAATAGAAATGTTCTTTAAAATGTGGAATTTTAGTATCAGAGCTGTTTGTTGTTTAGAAATTGGACTAAAACATGATATTTCATGCTTCCTGTAATTCATTTTTTAAAGTTCAACTTGATCAGATTACTAGTACTAGAGATAATTTGAGAGGAAGATATTCCTGGTTTGTAGCATTTCTTTTTCTCACAATTGGTTTTGCAAAATTTGGAAAATATACCATAGCAAGTAAAAAAAAAAAAAATTAAAAAAAAGAAGAAATGCAGTGAGATTTTGTTAAAAAACAAAGAAAACCATACAACCCTTCTGAACATGTTTCCTCTCAGAATTCCTGTTTCAAAGGTGACAATCAGTACTTTTTTCTTTAGATTTCAATTGCAAGAGAGAATCGAGCACCACATTGTCTCATTTTTGAGAGAATGAAACAGTAAAAGCACTGGCACATTTTTCCCTGTTCTGTGCCTTCTCACTTCCCCAAGTATTCTGATGTCTTTCCAGTTTGGAGCTCCTGCTTAGATAAAACAGATGACTTTCTGGGCCTGCTTCTGCTAACAGCAGGCAGGAGCAACGATGACTGATTGGTTGAAACATGAGGATTAATGGGTATTTATATTTCATTAAATTTTATGCTCACTGGAGAATAATGTATCACTCGCAGATATTGAAACATATGTCAACCCTATCCACTTACATATAATTCAATTTGACTTAAATGCATTGATCAAATTTTATTAAAGTCCAATATATCTTCCAAAAAGGCCTACTAACACAATATTGCTGCTTCACATTCATCAGATAAAAGGAGGCAATTGTGTTGTAATTCCATTTATACCATTTTTCGGGAAAAGGGAGATTATTGTGAAGCAAATACTCATTACAAGGTGACTAGCTCTGGCTGAAGGATTTGAGACTGAGATTATTAAGCTAATTCTCAAGTGATACCCTTTAGTTAAAATTACCCCAGGGTGGGTCACGTCTGTTTTCATCCCCATTTGAAAAGAGAGATCAGCATTGTTAATAATATTATCCAATAAAGTTTGTCATGCAAGGTCTTGGAGTATGCTAACAGTTTATTCTTTTCGTTTGTTTTTTTTTTTCTAAAGTTCATTTTATGAATCTTCTATAACTGTCTTTTAAATACTGTTTCTCAGTATTTACTTCTCTTTGTTTTTCTCTGCATACCTCTATTTTTATTCAACTTTTGCAATTATGCTTACTATAATGATTAGGAAAAATAAAAAATGTTTACTTCTTCAAGTCTGCACAGAAAGGGAGAGTGTTTTATAAAGCCCCTCTCTTAAAACAACCACAGTGGTAATGGGATGTTTCTCAAGTGTTCATGTTTCTTTAGACTCTTGTACTGTGCAGAATAGAATTAAAAATCTGAAGTTTTAGCCCTCTTAATGAAAAGAAATAAAGCCTATTTAAAGGTATAATCCAGTAGAGTCATTTAGTTCTCACTCTCAAATTACAACGATTGGGAGTGGTAAGGCTGGTGTAACACATCTTAGCAAGCTCTTCATTTGTTTCTGGCTTGTGTTTGTCTGCTAACCTGTCTGCAGCCCAATACATAGCGAGCATCTCAGCATGGGCCTTTCAAAGAAAAGGTCCACTTCTAGACTGGAAAACAAAGAGTATTGGCCAGGAAGGATGTTCAACAGGCAAAATAAGGGAATGTTAAAGTCTAGCTACTTTCATTAAACTTAAAACCATGGCTACATGCGGTGGTTTAGGCAGGTGTCCATAATAGCACTGCCCCTCCTAAACTGGACAGGAGAGAGAAACATAACAAATGGCTTGTGAGTTGAGGTAAGGATGGAGAGATCACTCAGCAATTAGCATCACGGGCAAAACAGACTCAACTTAGGGAGAAAAAGGTTTGATTTGTTAAAGGAACAATGAGGTCAGGGAGATGAGAAATAAAACACCTCCCCCTACCCCTCCCTCTTCTCAGGGCTCTCCTTCCTTCTCCCTAGAAGTGCAGGAGATGGGGGATGGGAGTTGCGGTCAGTTCATTACAGATGGACTTTGCTGCTGCTTCTCAGGAGGAGGCCTCCTCACACGTGTGTGGGGTCCCTCCCCACGGGAGACAGTCCCTCATGAACTTTTCCAGCGTGGGTCCTTCCCATGGGCTGCAGCTCCTCACGAACTGCTCCAGCATGAGGCCTCCCACAGGGGCAGTTGGTCACATCTTTCCCCAACGTGTGTCATCCACCTGCAGAACAGTCCTTCAGGTACCAACTGCTCCAGTCTGAGTCCCTCACAGGATTACAAGTCCTGACACCAAACCCGCTCTGGCATGGGCTCCTCTCTCCCCACCAGCTCACAGGTCCTGCCAGGAACTTGCTCCAGGGTGAGTCACAGCCTCCTTCAGGCATCCACCTGCTCAGGCATGGGGTCCTCCACAGACTGCGAGTGGATCTCTGCTTCCCGGTGGTCCTCCATGGACTGCAGGGTCACAGCTGCCTCACCATAAGCTGCACCACAGGTCACAGGGGAGTCTTTCTTCCAGGGCCTAAGTACCTTCCTCTCCCTCCTTCTCCACTGACCTTGGTGTCTGCAGAGATGTTTTCACATTCTCACTCCCTGTTGCCGCTGCAGTTTAGCAACTGCACAGCAACTTCTTCCCCTTCTCCAAATATGTTATTCACAGAGGCATTACCTCAGCCACTAATTGGCCAGGGCTGGGTCAGCTGTGGGGTCCATATCAGAACTGACTGGCCCTAACCCTATCAGCTACAGGGGAAGCTTCTGTTAGCTCTTTGTTTAAAGAAGCCACCCCTGTAGTTCCCCACACTACCAAAAACCTGGCCCAGACAAAACCACTACATTACATCATGTGGGATCTAATCATACCACCTGGACTACTTCCTGTCTCATGAGGACTGAAATCAGTAAAGTCACTGGGAACCTTACTTCAATGATAATATAATTTTTCTACTGTTAATTACCCTGAAAATTTTTCCCCAGTTAAGGGGCATCTTATCCCTATCCAATGTTTCTTCCTTTTGACATACTTTTATTTTTTTTTTGTTCTGACTATCAGCCTTCTCTTGTGAACACAGCAAAGATTGCAGAACAGGTTGTTTACGACTTTTGTCCAAAACAATAAACAATTTAAAAATCAGTACTTTCACTTAACTTATTTTAGAAATCAAAACATTGTTAAGATAAAGAATTACAATATTAAATGAAGTAAAACTTTCATAAATGCTTACCCAATAGATTTGTTTTCTGGTTAGTTCTGTACAAATTTTCTGTCCTGGTTTCTATACATCAAGCAGAACTTGAAGATAATTTTTCTTCATTCTTGGGGGAAAAGGATATTTATATAAACACAGAATTTTGTGTTAATATACTGAGATGTATTACATACATTCTACAGAAATTTTAGATAACATCAAAATACCAATTATGTCTTCTTGTTATCAAAACCCTTGAAAATCCACTAAAATACTTGATGTAAATTGCCAGCCAATCCCTTTTCCTAGGCTGATGCTTCTGTTAAGAATCTTGGTCCTATTCTTCTAAGTATATATATTTAGCTTTTCCCCAAACAAACTGAAGGTCTTTTGTTCATTTGTGAAGGAAAGTCATTGCTCCTTTTTTCATTCTATAAGATGTGCTGGTCAGGCCTGCCTCAGACTTGAAAAATTTAATTTGCATATCCGAAAATAATTTTCCCCTGTTTAGATAGTGAATGAGACAATTTCTTGACAATTAGTCTGTTCCTTCATCTGTATACTTTTAGGTTATCATTTACCCCAAGCATTAGGGCTTTCACACGCACATTGTCAATGTTTCTGAGATTAACTTTTTATTCTGTCTGAATTAGCAGAACTCTTTCCAAAGCCATCTCCTAAGATCTTGCATAGAAAAGGGGTTTATGGATATTGCATAAGCTCATATATTTGTGAACACATATATCTTTAGCCTGCCAATTTTTAATATACACTTCAGGAATAATGTGACTTTACAAAACTGAGAGGAAATTACAAGTAAAACACATGAATTTCAAGAAATCCTAAAGGAAATTAGCAATTAGTTTTAAAATAGAGTCATAGAATCCTTAGGGTTGGAAAAGAGCATCAAGTCCAACCACTTAGCCTGACACTGCCAGGCCTGTCAATAAACTAAACCCTCAGCACCTCATCTATGAATCTTTTGAATATCTTCAGGGATGGTGACTCCACCACCTCCCTGGGCAGCCTGTGCCAGTGTTTAACAACCCTCTCAGTGAAGAAGTTCTTCCTGTTCTCCAATCTAAACCTCCTCTGGTACAACTTGAGCCCATTTTCTCTTGTCCTATCATTCATTACTAGAGAGATGAGATTGACTTCCACCTCACTACAACTCCCTTTCAGGTAGCTGTAGAGAGTGATCAGGTCTCCTCTCAGCCTCCTCTTCTTTAGGCTAAATATCCCCAGCTCCCTCAGCCACTTCTCGTAAGACTTGTTCTCCAGATCTTTCCCCAGCTTTGTTGCCCATCTCTGGACACACTCCAGCACTACACTGTCCTTCTTGTAGTGAGGGGCCCAGAACTGAACACAGTATTAGACATGCAGCCTAACCAGCATCAAGTAGAGGAAACAATCACTTCCCTGGTTCTGCTGGTCACACTGTTTCTACTACAAACCAAGATGACATTGGCCTTCTTGACCACCTGGGCACACTGCTGGCTTATATTCAGTCACTGTCAACCAACACTCCAAGGTCTTTTTCTGCCAGACAGTTTTGTAACCATACTTTCCCAAGCCTGTAACATTGCACGGGGTTGTTGTGGCCCAAGTGCAGGACCCAGCACTTGACCTTATTGAACCTCATACAATTGAGGCTTGTCCAGACCCCTCTGAAGAGCATTTCTGCCCTCAAGCAGATCTACACACCCACTCAGCTTACTGAGGGTGTACCCAATCCCCTCATCCAGATCATTGATAAAGATGTTGAGCAGAATAGGCCCCAACTCGAAGCCTGGGGGTACACCACTGGTGACCAGTCACCAACTAGATTTAACTCCATTCACCACCACTCTCTGGGCCCAGCCATACAGATAGTTTTCCACCCAGCACAGAACACACCCATCCAAGCTGTGGGCAGACAGTACATTTCTATAGGCTTCAGAAGGGAATAAACCAGAGCAGGAGAATCTCCTACTTGTGTACTATTGTTTTTGCTGAACTACAGCTAGAAGTTAAAGCATAAAGTTATCCTTAAAATGCTTCTCACAGCTTACAATCATGGAGCAAACAAGGTGTGATGGTTTTTGGGAGCTCATATTGTCAATCTCCTGTTCAAAGCACAGTCAGATGTGAGGACAGATCCAATCTCTATGGGCTTTATCTAGACATATCTTAATCCCTAAGAATAAAGATTCCACAGCCTCTTTGGGCAACTTCCTTTTCCTCTGTTGCCAGTAATTTAATGATAAAATATTTAAACAGAGACCAGCCCCAGATACCTATTAGATAGACATCCCTTTAAACAAGAATGGTCATCTCTTCTGAGATTCATTTTTACCATGGAGTCTATGCTGTTACTATTTCCAGGATGGGGTGACCTTTTGGCAGAAAAAAATCACAGTCACCTCTACTTTCATCCCTTCTTGGTGCAGCTCCACAACTTTTTGTCTGCTGCCAGTCTCCTCTCCACAGTGCAAACTGAGCAAAGCATTAAGTTTGATACTATTTCTGAAGAAAGGGGTTTTGTCTTCTAGTTCCAGTGCTCCTTTCTATTTGGTTTCTGGTCAACACATACACATATAACAATGCAAGAAGTGGAGGTCATGGTTATGTGTCCAAGTAGCCATACTACATAATATTCAAAATTGTGCATATTAGTGTTTCTGTTAGACATGCCTTTCACTCAGTAAATCAGGAGGGAAAAAGTTTCTAGTGAGTTATTCACTGAAGTCCAATAATATTAAAATATTAAGATGATAATTGAGCTGTGCCCATCTATTGATTTCAGAAAGCTATTATTATTGTATTTACTTATTGTCAATTCTTTGTTCTTTAATCATTTGCTGTTTAAAGACCCATGGAAAAAAAAAAAATCTCTGTCTCTCTAAATAGCAGAAAACATCTCCTTAACTGTAATGTTTTCTTTGGTGACTATCACAAGATAAAACAACTGCTTTCATGCTTTAGGGCATTCTTTCTCACATTTTGGGGGAAATCAGACAGATACCTGGAGTATCACTGCTACAGACTCAATAAAGAGACAAAATGGCCTTCAACATTTAAAACAGTGTAGAAATCTATGAGGCAAGAAGCCAGGTGGTACTCTTTGATATGACAGGCCTAGAGCAGAAAGGCAGAAGGTATTTCACACAGCTACAGGTATCAAGTTTGTCAGAAATAATAATCTAAGATTGGCCTTGTGATACTTCGGGATTTTTGCTCTCAGTTTCCTATGGAAAACAAAAAGCAGCAAAAACATTATAACTTGTTTACTGAACTATATAATACCCATTTTGAATCAACTGCCGGACTCATGCAATGTATCATATAGGGAAGTTAATTACCTGTACAAAGATACAGAAATCCTGCTGCAACATCACTACTAGTGCCATTATACACAGAAACAAAACCAGTGTAACGTAAGATATTGTGTTGCTCTGTAAGATTTAAATAACACAAGTTTGGAACAAATGTACCACTCATCAAACATGAAGCTATGAAGATGTTAAGCAGATCATGTCATGACTTATGAACGAAAATATTTTCCATTTGTTTTTCTTTATAAATAAGAAGCAACATTTCATGTATTTAAGCTCATACGCAGACACCTTCTGCAGTAAAAACAAGGCTATTAGATGCAAAATAGAGCTTTACACTTAAAGTAGGAATACTTTAAATGTAAAATTGGCATTTGTACTAGAATCTTATTATGTGAATCATGCCTATTCTAACAGATTTTCAGATATATTTATTATAATGCTATCTATCTTACACTTTTCTTGTTCATTTGCACCCCTGAATCATATGCTGTAAGATTAATATAACATGGAATTTAAACAAGAAATCTGTTACCTTAAAAATGTATATTACTATAAAACTGATTATGTTTTTTAGTGAATTATTCTTAAAAAAATATTCCATATAAATTCATACTCATCTACATCTGTAGTTCCAGGTTCCTCTAATTCTGCTAGCTTTTTCTTGTCTGATAAAACTAGTGAAAGCTCCCTCTTCCAAAAGGCGTTAGCAGCATCATACAAATGACGTGGAACTTCCAAAGATCTACTAGATGCCATAAAGTAGGAGGATATTTTTCTGCTTGCTGTTGTAAGAATACAGTTGCAACATTCAGGGAATGTATCTTTCCTGCCAGCACTTTCCACTATGACCCTGCAGAGAAAGATATCCTTTTTCTTTCCTGAAGTTTTTCCAGGGTCTCTGTTGTTGCTTGAGTAATCTGCTCATTCTTTCCATCTTGTTGAACTTCTTCTCCAGCTGCAAACACAGTTGTCACTAAAGGAAACAGTATTTGCTAACAGAATTAGGTGGTTTCTCTTGTACAGTTCCCATTTTTTATGGTCATTGCCCTAACAATGGTTTGGACCACCATAGGTTACACTATGTGGTGGTGTTTACAATAAAAGCATCAAACTTTCATGATAGTCGAAGGTAATTCACTAGAAAAGTTATCTATTTATATGAACCCTTCTGCTCTGTCTTCATTTGCTCCAGCTGAAATAGGGCTCATTTTTCTCAAAGACTAATTGTCATTCAATATTGTCTTTTGATACAGATTCCAGGCAACAATCATCACTGAACTTTCCTTGAAATATCCTCCAGTTTTCTGTGACTAGACTGATCCATTCACAATATCCTGCTTCCTACATACACTTCTATTGGTGAACAGTTATCCTTACCTTGTGTCCACATCCCTCTTCTTCACAGATGTTTTTTCTCTGGCTGCTGTCTTAATGCTGGAATCTTCTACTGTTCTATTACCTGTTTTCATGTTCAAATCACTTGGCTGTTAAGGGCACTTACAGCACTGCATGCTCCAAATTTGACTCAGAATATAGTTGACCTCAAAGTCACAAAGCCATATTTTTGTGTCACTCCTTAGTTTTTCTCTTTTTCTTTTTTTTTTAAATATAGGTTTTATTTTATTTTATAAGGCCATTTTATAAGACCATTTTTGGGGTCATGTTGAGTTATAGTGAGGGCAGAGAAGAGAAAATACTCGTTTAGACACTCATGTGCACACACACTTCCCTGTTGTGATGCAGCAAAGGACCACCAGCAGGCCATGCACCTTTGCATTAGTTCTGTAGCAGCACAATTCCAACCAAATTAGCTATCACTTGACAGCAAGAAGTCCCAGAACCCCCTTCAGTGTCACTAACGTCACCAAATCAGTGCAGTCTCAGACTGATTTCAGTGGTTTAAGGATGTTGAAGTCTAGCTCTGTTAATATGTATAGAGGTTGCTTACTCAGATACAGAAATGATCATCCAGCTATGACCTGGAGACTGGATGTCTAGTCTCCTCTTCTTACTCATCAATGCATAAAATTACATACAAAAGCTGGTTTTTTATCCTTAAACAGGAGGAGTCTGTTTCTGAGTTAATGCTCTCAAGGGCTGATCTGTAAGGAAGAATTCAAGTAGTCCAAGAAGAGCTGGCAGACAGCAGCAAAGGATGGAAATCAGCTGACTTTTAGGCTGGTGTCAGACACACCTTGTCTCCTTTCCATTCCCAGGTTTTTACCTTTGCTGATAGACTATGCAAAGGTTTCGCAATATTCCTTCTCAAGCTGTTACAAGTACAAACTATCTGGATATTTAGATACTATGGTATCTAATAGGATGCTATCAGTCTTTTATAGTAAGAGAACACATAAATTATAAACCAATACGTCCTTTGGTCTAGTGGAACAGCATAATGATCAAAGACACACAATAGAAATGTATTTGCTTCTACAGCAAGCTTTATTCCCACAGCGTTCAGTCTATAGTGATGGACAGGCAGTGAGCTGTCAGTTTTTGTTCTGTCTGTCACACTACACTTGCCTCCTGTTGTTTTAAGTAATCAATATGGGGGCTGAAATCACCTACCACTACCTCTGCTACCTACTATTTTGTCCACTCATAAATTATGAATCCCTGCACAACATCAAGTCTACAATTTCGATTGCATTTGCTAATCATTGATCAATAATTCAAAAGCCTCTTCTTCTTCAAGGGTCCCTAGTTTCCTGGAACATATGGCACAAGGCTGACAGTGTTCACAAAACTATTCCCTTATCACAAAAAGGAGCCAGTGAAAACAAGTTGTTTAAAGTTGCTGCTTTCTTGTTTTTTGTTTTCCCTAAGGGACTGACTTTGTACTTTTTTTATTATTATTTCCTTGGCTTGCTACTGTTAATGACTGCACAAACACTTGCATGCAGTAGCTTCCAGGATTATTTTCAGCTTCCTATCTTGAAAAGGCATGCCACTTATCAGCCAATCTGTGTAGTTCAGTTTTACAATTATAATGATTGCTATGCTTACTTTTATAGAGGTTAGACTGCTTTTCCCTTTACAAGAAGCTTTATTTTTCATATTTAAGTTATGCTCTTTATTCTGTATAAAAGATCATATAAATGAGATAAATAGTCTTTATTGTATATTTCTATAAATACATAAACATGAACACAATGAGCAATAGAGTATTTCACAAGTGAATCTGAAGTCCTTAACCGTTACAAGAGAGCCACGAATGCTTGCTGCTGTGTTTCTTTCTCCAATATTGTTTTGTTAGTTATTTTACTGCTAGAGTAGGACCATGAATAATAAATATTGTCATACAGAACAGTTCTGATTATTTCTCCATGGAAACCTTTTAAATGGCCAGATCCTGAAAACACCTATGAAAATTCACTTCATGAATAATCTTTGTGGCTTAAAGAGACAAGTTCTGGCATGCTATTTTATATAACTGTTTTCATAGCTAGCATAAAAAACCCTTTACAATTCTCAAACTTTTTTCAGTCTTTTATTCTAAGAGTTTTATTTCAGAAGAGACCCTGAAACGCCTATTTAGTATGTGTTATACAAAAGCCTCCTTTACTAAAATAAAGTTTGTTATTTTTTTAGATGTCTAGAAAGTTTAGTACAAGTATGTAAATTAAACCAGTATGATAATGTCATCTGATATTTTTGAGAAAAAATTGTATTGGATTATCTATAATAATGTATTTTTCTATATTATTTCTAAATTTTTATTTCCTATATGTAACAATTGAGTAAATAAAAAGGACTGGATTTGAGAGTTTAAAATAGTTGCTTAAAATATGATAACTTAGAATAAAGCTACTAAAATTATGATTTGTTTTTCTACAAGATAAGACAATGTATGCTTATCTTGATATTAACTGATGTGTTTTTGTGGTTTGCACTTCCTTACGTCAGTTCTTTCAGGTAGAACGTAACTGTGAACAGCAGACACAGACATAGTTAGGGTCAGATCATTTGCCAGTTTGAGTCTGCATGTGTCAGATGTTTACTGGACATTAGAAGACAGTACTTTGCAAAGTGCCTTACAGGAAATATAAAAAATGTATGCCTTTACTGCCTAGTAAATCTTGAATTAAAATAATACTAACAGTAGTCCTTTCTGTTAAAATAAACAGGCTTTCTTCAAAGATTAATCCTAATTTCAAATGTAACCAGCTTTTGAGACTAATGTCCCTGAAATCCCTGTTTAGGTTGTTTTTTTTTTTCTTTTGAAGTTTGATTTAAATGGCCAAATTACAGCTCTTCATGATTTTTCATACAAAAACAGAATCATAATAAGGATTAGTTTTGCCTAAAACTATTATGTGTCGTACTCAAGATGTGCAGAATTCATGTTGAATCACCTTACTCGATGCATCTCACTGAGTTAAAATTAAAATTATTTCTAAGAGGCAATATGCCTTTATTTCTGGGTTTGGTGTCTTTTGACCTGTCTGAAAAACAGTAAGAATTTCTTCCCTACACACTATACACAGGCAGTTTTCTCATGAATGAGTAGGTGGTAAGAACAGAGGAGAACAAGAAGAATGAATATGAGGTTTTGCAGGTGCACAGAATAAGAATATTCCTAATCCAATAATTTTGAAAGTGAATACGTGTCTTGACTAGATCGAATTATTGGAGAGGAAAAAGAAGTTTAACAGACATTTTGTTACAATCAATCAGATTTTTCTCTATTTTTTTCTATCTTTTTCTACATGAGGAACAAATTGTTCCCAATTGTGTCATTTTTTTTTTTATTGCTTTTGTCATAGAATTTTGTCAAAAAAGCCTCAAACATTTCCAAGAACAGAGCACATGATGACATATGTTGCATAGAGTCAATTGATGGAAACTGTAATTCCTTATATTAAGAGATTGTGTGCCATCTGATTTGGAAGAAACATTGAGATTTTTCTGAAGTACAAATAATTACTATAGACAATGGAGATTTTGAAATAATGCTGCCTTTGGGAATAATTCTCAAAATCATCAGAGATCTAGTGACATAAAGATTCTTCTGTTTATTATTGTCAGTTAGGATTTTGACATTCTAGAAAAATAAAATGTTGGGAGTTTCTTTCAAAGTAAAACTAAATTATGTTGAAATCAACATATTGAATAAAAATATAAATCAAAATATGTCAACAATATTTTGACAAAGATGTTCAGAGCAGTCTAAATTATTTCTCAAAATGGAGAATTACTAACTCAATTTATGAATCAAATCTTGTGTATGTAATGTTTGAGATCTCTTATGAATAGCTCCATTTCCATGTACAAACTTTAGTCTTTGCAATATTACACCTTTTACAGGCCCTTTTCAGCAGTTGTTCCTGTTCGGATTCTTTACTTGAATCAATCATGACAAAGTCAGTTTTGTGCAACACCCATTTTGTATTTCTGGTGGTAAGTTCTATCCTTTTCTCACCTATTCTTAGAGTCTTTGGTACTGATAGTGGGATGAGTCTGTCACAGACCACAGTTGGAAGATTGGCCATCATGTTACAAAGATAATGCTGCTTGAGAATATTAAGTATAAACACCTGTTTTTGTTCTGCTGTCTTTGTTTTTTAACACCAGGAAAAAGTTTATTACAGTTAGCACTGGCACGCATTTCCCAGGGAGGGTATGGAGTCTTCATCCTTAAAGACATAAGTTGCCTGCACATGGTTGAGGGCAACTGCTTGAGCAAGGAGGTTAGACCAGATGATCTCCAGAGTTGCCTTCCCACTCCAGCCATTCTGTGAATCTAAATCTGTGGTTTTTATCTCTCATCTAAGATAATACACAGATATTATTGGAGACATCTATTAGAGCTGTTCCAGAACCAAATTTCTGACAATTTTTTGATAGCAACAAATATTTTTATATTTGTATATATTTTTTTGTATTTTATATTTGTATATATTTTTATAAATTCCTGGTTTATTCAGATGTTTCAGATCAGAAATTTCAAAAGATGCAACGCATTTTTTTGATCTAGTAGAGTTATACTGTTTCAAATTATGAGCTGCTATTCCTGGGGAGATTCCAAGACATGTTGCAGTTGAATAATACTTCTGATGTAACTGATGTCAGAGATCATACTGATCATAACAGGTGGGTTAACTTCCCTAGATGAAATGGACAAGAACTTGCCTAACAAGCATTCTAATTTTTTCAGTCTTCTTCTTTTCTCTCATGGAGAAAAATGTTACAACACCTATTACAAGGAAGTACAGATAGGAAAGCTATGCAAAATATGCAAGTTGAAATTGCATTACAGAAAGGAAGAGTCTCATGTACTAATTTAAGCCAGTGTTCAATTGATGGGAGCTAATGAACTACAAAAGCTCTGACATCTTTTGCAGCAGACAACCCAGTGTAAACTAATCAACATTAAGTCAATATAATCTAATCCTTCATTGTTCATTGATCTTTTTTACAAGCAACACACTGCCTGGCCCTGTGAATGGGTCAGAAATATATATCAGGAAGAGGATAAAACTGCTACCACAAAGGACATCTAAATTAAAATTGGTCAGAGTGAAAGGAAAATGAAAATTACTTGCTGCACCTCTTCATTCTGCTTTTATAAAATGTCTATATTTTTTATAAATGAGTGGTAAAATAAATGCCCGGGTAACTCATCCATGCCTATGTAACTTACTTTCCAGCTGGAGCTATGCAATGAAATCATTAAAAACTTTAAAAAGCAGAGGCTGCATTTCCTTTCACAAGGAGCTACACTCAAGACTACAAACTATTTCACCAAGTTTGGAAGAAAGTTATGAAGATTTGATTTTAATNCACTCCAGCCATTCTGTGAATCTAAATCTGTGGTTTTTATCTCTCATCTAAGATAATACACAGATATTATTGGAGACATCTATTAGAGCTGTTCCAGAACCAAATTTCTGACAATTTTTTGATAGCAACAAATATTTTTATATTTGTATATATTTTTTTGTATTTTATATTTGTATATATTTTTATAAATTCCTGGTTTATTCAGATGTTTCAGATCAGAAATTTCAAAAGATGCAACGCATTTTTTTGATCTAGTAGAGTTATACTGTTTCAAATTATGAGCTGCTATTCCTGGGGAGATTCCAAGACATGTTGCAGTTGAATAATACTTCTGATGTAACTGATGTCAGAGATCATACTGATCATAACAGGTGGGTTAACTTCCCTAGATGAAATGGACAAGAACTTGCCTAACAAGCATTCTAATTTTTTCAGTCTTCTTCTTTTCTCTCATGGAGAAAAATGTTACAACACCTATTACAAGGAAGTACAGATAGGAAAGCTATGCAAAATATGCAAGTTGAAATTGCATTACAGAAAGGAAGAGTCTCATGTACTAATTTAAGCCAGTGTTCAATTGATGGGAGCTAATGAACTACAAAAGCTCTGACATCTTTTGCAGCAGACAACCCAGTGTAAACTAATCAACATTAAGTCAATATAATCTAATCCTTCATTGTTCATTGATCTTTTTTACAAGCAACACACTGCCTGGCCCTGTGAATGGGTCAGAAATATATATCAGGAAGAGGATAAAACTGCTACCACAAAGGACATCTAAATTAAAATTGGTCAGAGTGAAAGGAAAATGAAAATTACTTGCTGCACCTCTTCATTCTGCTTTTATAAAATGTCTATATTTTTTATAAATGAGTGGTAAAATAAATGCCCGGGTAACTCATCCATGCCTATGTAACTTACTTTCCAGCTGGAGCTATGCAATGAAATCATTAAAAACTTTAAAAAGCAGAGGCTGCATTTCCTTTCACAAGGAGCTACACTCAAGACTACAAACTATTTCACCAAGTTTGGAAGAAAGTTATGAAGATTTGATTTTAATCTATGGATCTCTCAACTTTTTTGAATGAATGTGGGAGTGATCCAGAATTTCCTTGAGAAGAAACTGTCTTTTCTCATATCTGTGGATACGTGTGCAAGGATGTCACCAGACAGATAAAGATGTTACGTCTCTTCTGAAAACATTAAGGCCTTCGCAGAACAGTATAAAAGCCATGTTTTCTGCTAAGTATCTGGAAGGCAGAAATCTGCAGATGTTGCATGGGACATGGAAACTAGACATTTCATTGGGTGACATGCATTTCTTTTACTAAGAGAGAGAAATTTCTTGGGTAATGAAATGACACCAAGTTACTCAGAGCCTAGAACATTTATCTCCATTTGTTTGTAGAAATAAAAATAAAATGTTGCTTTAAAATATAAAACTGCATTTGGAACCACTGGTAAGTAAAATCTTTATTAAAATTTGCTTTTACAAAGATCACTTTTGTAGTTATGGATATACCTTGCAAAAAACTGAAAATGTAAAATTAAGAAATTATTGCAAAGGTTTTCTGTGGTTTTCTCTACTGCTACAACTTTCTCTTATCCTATTTGTTCTTTCTGTCTGGAAATTTCCAAGGAGCCCACAGTTGATAGACACTTGGCCTAAAGGGAGTTTGATAGCCAATATCCCTATGAGTATTCCAGCTCTCAGCAAGAAGATCCTTGATATTAAATTCTTGAAACTAAAAAACTTAGCAAGACATATTGAAGATCGAATTCTGGTTGCTTTGCTCACAGGCCTTGCCCCAGTACAGTTAATGGGACAGCTTGTGTGAGTTAGCTGAGCAAGTCTTAGGCTTCAGGAAAGAAAAAGTTAATATTTCTGTGCTAGAAAACAAGTACAAATAATTATTATGCCTATTTGTTGGGGCAGTTTACTTACTCTCTTACATAGACATAAGAAATACATTTCAGTATATTCCATTTTTTTATTGTCTTTTTTTCACTACGGCATTCACAATACATTTTAGGTCCACTCAAGATCAAATTATGTTAGAATTTGTATTTAAAAATTAACTTTTATTGCAGAATCTGAAACTGTATCTCTGCTTGCTGTGACAAAATTGGGCAGGGATAGATGAGGAGGAGTGGGATCACATTAAGAAAGTCTTCCAAATGTGCATGTAAGACAATGTTATTGAGTCATGAAATTTACAGAACACAGGGAGAAAAAAAACCCATGGTGTAACTTCAATTCCAGCTTTTTATCTTATTCAAATGAAGGACCCTCAAATGGTTTAGTTAGGAATTAAGTTAATTGGGTTTGGTGTAAGGCTAGTGTACTTCCTGCTGGAAAGCTTCCCATATTTCCTCAGTATAAGTAGCGGCTGGACTCCCATGTCACCCTGTTAGCCCAGACTTTAATTAGTTCTGGCATTCGCTTCATAATGATAAATGCTGAGATGATGAATGGAAATGCAAATGAGTGTGAAGTGGCTCAGCCATCAGTGCTGAATATCATTAATACCTTCCTACTGTTAAATCGATCAATGTCATCCCAGGATCTCTCTGTTCAGCGGGTGCAGATGGCTGTCCGCCAGAATGCCTTCCATTATACTGGCAGTGAAAACTTTGTGGGTTTTTCCTCCCCATATGCTTTTATTCATCTTTTGCTGAATATTTGTTTGGCAACTAGAACTCTAATATATTTCCAGCTGAGATAATAACTATTTAGGGTCAATAAGCGAAGTAGCTAATTTAGAGCAAAATAAATATGAATAAGGAGGACCTCTTCTCCACCAGGAGAGGTGTATCAAGTATAGATTCGATAAACTGGAGAGGAATAGAATTTTTCAGGATGCATAATTTCATGTGGTAGAAACAAAACCCAAAAAAGTAGGATGCAAAGAGGCTTATTAATTCCTCAGGCCTGTTATATATGTCCACAGAATTAAGTTTTATAGGAAGCAACAAGAAAATTTTAATATCTGAAGCATTTTTTGTGAATATGAGGAATAAAACTTGAAAGCATTTGGAATAATTGTTTAATCAGTTAAGTTGCATTTTTGTGCAGTGATTTTGGGGGTCATCCACAAGGATATGCGTTAGTGTAGGGGGGCTATACTTAACAGGGAAGCTTTCCAGTCTATGCGTACACAGGTATTCTTTGAGGAAGTGTTTCTGCATGTCTAAATTTAGCACCTACCTCTGATGCTTCTTTCAGGGATGCGTCTCTGCTTAGTACACAAGGAGTATGGCGATTAGCCTTTGTGAATAATCACTTTTCCATACAGTTCACAACTTTTTAACAGCCTCAGACAGTAATGAGTCAAGAGTGCTCTGTTATGTTCAATCAGGAAGAAGTATGTTTCATCCCTAGAGGGTGCCAATAGCGACCTTTTATGAAGGTGTCAGGAGGCTACTGGGAGGCTACATTCACCACAGTGTATCAGCCTGTAAACTATTCTCTTACAGCTTGTGTTTAGTCATATGTGATAACAGCCAAACCATATCATTTTCACACTGTAATCTGCGTAATCAAATCTCCAATTGTCTATGAATCCTTTCATCCATGGCTTTGGAAAGATTGAGGAAAAATTACCTGTGGTGTGTACATCCTGTACACCATAATACCTAGGTGAAAAGTGTACTGGTCCTTCCATCCCCTCTTCTTCTCATAAATAATACATCTTTCATTTCCTTTCATAAACTCTCTCATTCCCTCCTCTCAGTAGGCTGGAAACTCTCCAGTGGGTTGAGAACTTACTGGAACTGGTCCAAGCATAAATCACTCATTATCAGGTTCTATTCTTTATACAAATGAAACTATCTTTTTTTCTAAATGTGTGTATTCTAAAAAGCAATTTCTATAAATCACCTTTGCATTTACCCACTGAAATTGTCTAGTAAAGGCATTATTCTCTGATTTTAGGTCAAGTGTTTCCTGTATTAGTCTAATTGAAAAATAAAATCGGAAAAAAATTGGTACTTTGGAATCTATTACAGCTTTGGCATCTATACTAGAGTCAACTGGCCAATTTCAATAATATCAGGAACACAAGGAAATAATTTAGCTGTTTTAATTGTGAGGTTACGTCACTTTGATAAGATGGCTAGGGAAAAGCCAAAACAAACTCTAATAACAACAACAAAAAAAATTAAACAGAATATAGTGCACTTACTTCTCTGCTTATTATATGCAATCCCTGAGCAAAGTTGAACCCAAGAGGCATGGTGAGTCCTCTGGGTGTGCTGTCCCAGTTTGCTAGATCGGTCACGCGGGCAGGTAAGCTGTCTTGAGATCCCTCTGTACAGAGTGAAAACAGAGAAAGGAGATGTGCCACACAAGAAGTAAGCTCAGTTGGTAGTAGCTGGTCCCTCTTCGCTAATCATGGGCTAATTCCTTTGGTGGTCATAGCTCCCTCACAGGAAGTAGCCATGGTGACCACTTGTGTCTGATGGGAACGGGTGAATGATCTGCATAGCCTAGTGGCAGAGCTTAAGAAGGAAGTGGAGAGGTTAACGAGTATCAGAGAGAGTGAGATGGAGATAGATCGATGGAGTCATTCTGAGGCAAAAGCAGCAAGTGGAGGCTCCACAAAAAACAGAGAATTCCCTCCCCTCTTGCCACCATGCAGAAGGAGGGGACCAAAGAGATGGGGGTGAATAGAAACAAGCCCCTGCCCGGGGAAGCAGTCAAATTCCCTCCTGTCCTCCCTCAACTTCCCAGCTCCTTTTGCAGAACAGGTATGGGGCCCTGCAGGAGGAACTGACTGATGGAGAAGTGCTTAGTTCACCCAGGTCAGAAGCACCACATAGACCAAGTCACCCTAGACCATGCATCAAAACTGGTTCCAAAAAGAAAACCAGATGCATCATTGTTGTGGGTGACTCCCTTCTGAAAGGGAGAGAGAGCCCGGTATGCCATTCAGACCCACTTCATAGAGAAGTCTGCACTCTTCTTGGGACAAGGGTTAAGGACGTGTTAGGCAAGCTTCCCACTCTGGTAAAGCCTTCAGATTATTATCTGCTTTTAGTATTTCAGGTGGGTAGTGAAGAAATGGCTATTAGAAGCTCAAAAACAATTAAAAGAGATTTTAGGAGCTTAAGGCAGCTTAAGGGATCAGGAGTGCAGGTCTAGTGGTTGATAGGGCTAGGACAAAGGCTGGACTTGATAATCTTAAAGGTCTCTTCCAGCTGATTCTATGATTCTATGATACTAGGTTTTAATGTTTAAAGAATTATAATACCTCATGAAATGTAGCTGCTACACTAACTTATGAAATTAATATGAACTTGATTGATCTTTTTGTTTACAGGCAATGTTTTCATGAAATCTGAGATAGAAAATTAAAAATATTGCCCACTTTATTTTTAAAAAGAATAAAACCTTTCTGGAAAAAAATAGTATCAATATTTCATATCTATACAATATAGAACCACAATCAGATTCCAGGAGTTATGTCAATCAACAGCTAGAGTTGGCTTCGCTTCTTTTAGTAGCATAGACATACATTTTTATGGCATTCAGTTCTTGCTTATACTGTGAGAAAAAGCCTTTTATGATAAAAATTCCTTTTTTAATTACTTCTGTTCTTGTTACATATTAATTTTCTGTAATATCAAATGTGTATATAATAATTTAAAGAACAGAGGTGGGAAAAAAAGTGATTGAGGAGAGGATTATGCCCAAAAGATACTCATTTGGAAGTGAAATTAAATGAGATCTGAAGCAAAGAGATTAATGTGGGAAGTCTGTGACAGATTTTGTCAGAAGGCCATCAACAAAGATTGTGTGTGTCAGTAATGTGACTTCAGAATTGTTTTGTATTCCAAGGCACCCTCGAAGCATCTTCGAAGGCATTTACTACTTACTTCGAAGTCATCCTTCAAGCCTCTGGTTTTATCTCGTGAAAACCACTTACCAAATGTTCCTTAAAGTAGGTCTCATATGGTTTGAGATGAAAGTGGTCCACACACAGCGTAACTATGATGGCTTTCATTTCTTTCCCTTTTCTCACACTGATCTCCTCATAAGCTCTGCTTGCCATCTCTTGTCTCATGTGATGAGAATCTACAATAATTGCTGTTGTTTTGAACATACTGCCTCTCTTTATTTCTTGGGTTCTCCATTTAAACTGACAGCTCATCTTGAAATGCATCTTTCAATTATATTTTCTTGTGTTATTGCACAGCTAGCAATGAATTTCCATGATCATATTATTTAATATATATATCTTCATTATCTCTCCTTATATGTGGTAGCTAATTTTTACACAGAGTCAAAACAGTCAAACAGGTGGAGATTTTGCCATTAGCTTCAATGGAAAAAAAAATAGTTTCTATAATTTTCTTTTTAGTTATCATCCATACTGCAAAGCTATTATGCTGGTGGTACCTATTGATTTTCTCTTGATACTCAGTGGAGATATGGACGAAAGGAGATATTGTGCAAAGATACATGAAGGTGAAAGATCATGTCCCTGTCTATTATACATTAAGCTGATAGCTTTATCCTAAGCTGCGCTGTTTTTCATTATAAAAGGCTACTTTCCTTTATTTACAGATTTAAGAAATCTGAACCCTTGGGTGCATGTCTACAGATGCACCTGTGCATGTGCTCTCTTGCAGGCACGTGAATGAGTAAAGCTTCAACTATAAAGTCAGAAAACCAATGTTTTGTATCCTTAGCTAATGAAAGTCATCAAGGTGACTGAAAGTAAGGACAGGCCCTAGGAATCTGATCAAAGAGAAAGAAGGAGGATAAATGAAAACAAATCACTAAAAGCAGGATTAGGACTCCAGAGAAGGACAGTGAACTAAATAAAGCTTGCTTAAATCTTAGAAAGTTAGAGACAGAAGAGTTCTGTCTGTCCAGCCTAGAGGAGAAGGAAGATTCTCATCAGGTTCTGGGAAAGAATCAGGGGGTCTCAGAGCCTCAGTCATGTCATGTTCAGTCATGTTCAAAAACAGCTTTGCAAAAGCCCTTGGCGAACTATGGGACTAATTTTCTTCTGAGAACATCTCTATGCAAAGGAAAATGTAGCTACTGCTGTCACAGTTAGCAGTCATATGATATATAATGGAGATTTGTGCAGTGATTTGAAAGATTTTAGTTCAGTTAATGATAGACATAAGGTCTAAGTCTTAACTTATCACAAAGACGTAGGAATTATGTCTGAACTCTGTGAAACCTAGAAAAGCTACGCCAAATCAGAACCTATGCAAAGTCAAGGTCTCCATCCACAAGCAACCTTATGTGAGCCCTGCTTTGTGTGATATAGAGTAGTTAGTGGATCAGAGAAGATTACAGGAAGTTTTGTCATTAAAGCAAACTTGGAGAACTGGATTAAACCTTGCCTCTTGTCATACCAGTCCTTAATGAGGCTGGTCTAGTCATTTCAACTAAAGTTTTTGTAGGTGGTTACTAATTATACACTGTTCATTTTATGGATCTCTGTTTTACAAAAATGCTCAGCACCGACATTTGCATTGGTAAGAGCTGTAAACTGAGTTAGTAGGGAGCTAGACAGCAGCAAGCACATATAAAGAAACAAGGGCTTATGCATATAAACAAACAGTAATCTGAGTGTAGCCCAGGTGGAATACTAAGCTGCTGAAGCTGCCATCAACACAAAAAGGGATGATTTTTTTCATGGCTTCCTGCTGCTGTATTTTGCTGACCAATCTGAATACCCACTCTGAAGCTCTGCTAATTGTGAAACAGCTACAGATCTCAGTCTGCAGAGTTCAGAGTAAAGTTCAAATTCATGCCCCAACGTTAATGTTTGTGTGGTCTTCCAAAATGTCTCTGGGAATTAAGAGTGAGTCTGTGCTTCCAACACTAATATTTCTATATCTCAGCTCTTCATGTTAAAGGAAACAAAAAACCCAACAAAAACCTATCAGAAATTTGTATGCTATGTTATTCTGCATTGCTTTTTCGATGCAATTGGCTACATACTTTTGTATTACAGTGATGACCAGGATATAAGTAAAAAGGGTGAAAAGAAACACTAAGGATCTGCTGCTTCTGGTAACATCCATCCAATCTGTGAGTTGAATCCCAGAAAAATAGAATGTGATAATGTAATTAAAGACTACATCAAACCCTGTAAAAATACAACCACATCTCTAGATTTTTAATATCTGAAAGCTTGACAACAAACAGTTTTCTTCTAATTCTGTCTTTTTGTTCACTATACAGGCTGGAGGAAAGACACAACGAGAAGTATTCTGTTTTCAAGCATTATTGATAATATGGAAGAAGATTAAAAGTTCAGATAAAAAAAAAGCTACTCTACAGGGATCAATTTGTTAGTGTCAGATTTATAGATTTATACTAATATAAATCTAATATGGCTAATATAAAACTAATATGGCTGCACTGAGATGAAAATACTCTTAATTTACTTAGGTGTCACTTGTAGTTCAGTTTTGTCCTTAATCTTGTATTTCTGTTTAGTCATTTAGTAAGTTTACAGAAGTGTGTCATAACTCAGAGGGAAATTTTCAGGAACAGAGCACTGGAATGGTATTCACATATACACTGGGAGATTTTAAATAGATATTAATTAATTTGAAATTGACTCACAATTCTGGTAGCATAATTAAAATAAAAGACAACTGTGAAGGAAACCTGAAGGAGAAGGGTGGGTTAATGCAATATTTCACAAGCACAGAAAGGTGCAGGCAGCTGCATTAAGAAATAAAAAAACCCTAACCATAAACAAAGTGAAGAATACCTATTGCATTCTCACAGTTAAAGGCAGATGTCTAAACTGCCTGGTTTCCTGAATCAACTTTACTCAACACCTGTGAGCATGTGATTAATTTAACCAGAGTACACAGTGTACTTTTCTTTCAGCCAAAAAAAAAAATGTTGACCTCTGGTATTGTGAAAGAAAGACAATCAGCTAACCTAATAGGCCCTTTATTTGCTAATCAAACCTCTCATTAACAATTAATTGGATCAAAAGTTCGCTGGCCATTATTGCTGTGTCAGTTCGACTCTGAGGGCCTCAGAGGATGAAACTAAATGAGCTGGTCAGGTTATAAATAATTTCCAGTTGCTACTCCTCTTACCTCAGGCTGTTCAGGTAGAGGTCAATGTCCTGCCTCCTGCAAGCAGAAAAGACTGTTGCTGCAATGAGCAGGAGGCATTCTTCATTTTCTAAGACACTCATTTAGGCTTAGTAATTTAAACCTTTGTAAGAAACCACAGTATAAAAAGCAGATCTGTACTGCAGTGTTTCTGCATGTACTTGCTTATCATGACTGAATCAAAGCAACATTTCAGGTTGCTTAAAGCCTTTCAGAAATGAAAGAAGCCAGGATTTGCTTTAATCAGGAAATCTACTTCTTAAAGAAAACCTGCAGAGACACCTTTATGGCAATATAATTATTTGTTTCTATTCTTAACCTAATAATACAGGTAGTGACTGACAGAGTTCAAATACTGCTCATCAAAAAACATGAAAGGACCTGTCAGAAATGAATGAAGATACAAATGAGAATAAAGTGAATAAGGTTTGGTCCAAAATATATGCAATGCCACATTTAACAGTTGGTTTTTGTTTTTTCAATTAAAAAAGAAAAAGTAATCCTTCTGGCTCCCCTTTAAACAGAGAGTGCCAAGCAGGTACAACAACTCTTAGTACACGCACATGACAAGTCCATTTTAGAAATGAGGGCAGCATGGTCTGGGTAGGCCAAATCTTAAAGATTCTGTGTGGTGAACTCCAATACAATGATAGTACTATTTGTTTACTATAATTTGAATTAAAAGACCAAAGTAGAGAAGAAAGTGACATGCATGTCACAATGAAAAAGTGTGGCATAAAATTTACACACAGTGTGGTAGGAGGAAGGAAGGAATCTTGAAAAATAATGATGATGAAATGCAGTGCCATGCAAGAATTTATGGGTTTCCAGATAGGATGGAAAGTTACAGGAATGTGCCATTTTTTTATACTGGTTAATCAACAAGAACAATGGTATCCTGGGAAGCATCAAAAAGAGTGTGGCCAGTAGGTCGAGGGAAGTTCTGCTTCCCCTGTACTCTGTCCTGGTGAGGAAGTCCTGTGTCAAGTTTTAGGCTACCTAGATCAAGAGAAACTGGGAAGCTCTGGAGAGAGTCCAGCACAGGGCCACCAAGATGATTAGGGGACTGGAACATCTTCCTTATGAGGAAAGATTGCAGGAACTGGGGCTGTTTAATCTGGAGAAGAGGAGACTGAGCGAGGATCTTATTAATATATACAGATATCTAGATGGTGGGTGTCAGAAGGTTGGGGTAATGGAGTAATGGACAAAAAGCTGGAATACAAAAAGTTCCACTTAAACATAAGGAGTGAGGGAGCCCTGGCACAGGCTGCCCAGGAAGGGTGTGGACTCTCCTCTCTGAAGGTTTTCAAAACCCACCTGGACACGTCCCTGTGTGACCTGATCTAGGTGGATCTGCTTTGGCTGGGGGATTGGACTAGATGATCTTTAAAGGTCCCTTCGAATCTCTATTGTTCTGTGATTCTATGAAGGGCTGTAGTAGTAAAATAAGTGATAAATGGCATTAATAGGATCTTATGTATATAGTAAATTTATCCAGACCAAATGAAGGACCTGGATATATAGAGAAGCTGAAGAGTTCCATGAAAAAGCAATACCTAATGACTTAAGCTGTCATAGAATACAGGAAAAATCTGAAAAATGAGTGGGATGGGAAAAAACAACAGAGGAGATATAGTCATTCACCAATTGTATGAAATAGTAACTCCACATGCTGTACGAAGCTATGTGTAGATGAGGGTTTTTTTCAGGCAAATTAAATGATCTCCTAACCAGTCAGAAGGCATGTAGATGTGATTAGATCAGCATGACATTAACATATTTATACACCTTTTGGCAAGGCTTGAGAACAAAAGCCGAGCTCTCCTCTGCTTGGAGCATGGACAGAGGGAGGTCAAAAAAGATTGATAGCTCTGAATAGCTGAGACTTGGAAACTTCTAGTGCATAATAATGTTTTTAGGGACCTCTAGAAACTGGAGATTGTAGCTCCATATACGACTAATGCTCTTGCACACTCCCACTGCTGCAACAGGTTATGTACACAGTAAACCTCCAATTCACAGCTCCTGTGTGGGGAAAAAAAAACCCACAAAACCAACCAACCAAACCTCCCTGTGCCTTCAGACACAGGAATGCTCAGATACTGTCAGAGCTACACAGCACCACTTATAACTGGATTTAAAAAAAGTAAAGAGGTACAGAGAGAAGAGGGTGACTCAGTACCTTTAGAATGGGATCCCAGGTCTGGAGAAGAGCCAGGAGAAAGGAACATTGACCCCAGAGTCACCCCTCCTTATGAATTTTGCAGTTTAGTGAAAGATGCACTGGTCAGGCAGGATTTGGCTAACTCTAACAGGATTAAATATACATGATTCCATTTCAGTGACAGGCTGCTTGTTGTCAGGCATATGTATCAAATATGACGTAGCTGTATTTGGAGATACTTTATCCATTTAGTAATGCATATTATTATATATATACATATTTCCCTCCTGATTACATATTTTTAATACATTAGCAAAGATGTTTCCCAAAGGGCTGAAAAGGGGGCCTGGGAACCGGATAAGACCATTCTCTGGGCTTAAATTTTTAATATTAAAACGCATTGAGATTTGCTATACACTTGCTCAAGATGTATTGCCCCAAGCAAAACACTGTTTTATAGATGGACATGCAATTTTGTTGCTCTCAGACGAGGGTCACATTTGTTTTAGTGGCTTTGGGATGTGCAAAATAATGAATGACAAGTATAAATAATCATTCTATGTTTAAAAAAAAAAAAAAAACAACCAAAAACCAGACTTGAAACCTTTTTCATACATATACATATACACTCATACACATATACACACACATTTTTGTTGAAATACATCTTGAAAAAACACAAGTCAGGTAAAAATAAATACTATATTGGGTTTTTTTATTATAGAAGTCTGTATCTTAGATAGTCTGGGTGAATCCAGCTCCTTTTTTTGCACTGAAGCTTTCCCCTAAATACTACAAAGAAAACCACCTAACCTTCCTACTGTCCTACAAAGAAAAGACATCTGTTTGGGGTTGAACTAGATGATCTTTCGAGTTCCCTTCCAACCCTTCAGATTCTGTGATTCTGTTGGAGCACAGCTGAAACGAGGATAAGAAGAAGTTACATTAGATCACTTCTGTCTTCCTAATTTTAAATGACACCAGTATTTGAACCATACTTCATTAAATATTCCTGAACACGTTCTATCTCTCAACTCACTTTCATCAAGACAGGCAGGGAAACTCATGTAAAAAACCCTTCTCTTTGAATACATAATGTAAGATTGCTAATCATGCATTAATCTCATATATTGATTTTGCATGATTCCTAAGGAGGAGAGAAAACCATTCTAACAATTCCATTGGTTTGATAAATATTTTAGCTAAAGTCTGTTGTGATTACTGTAAAACCAACTTAATTTACATTAAATTCCTATTTTATCTCATGTAACTCTGTATAAAAACATCTGTTTCAGTGATGTCTCAGCAAGTTTGCTGCAGCATGAGAATTACTTCTTTATGCCTTGTAAGAACTCGCTTTTTCGAACTTGAGTGACAGGAAAACAATGTCAAGATGAGACGGTCATAAAATATCAAGAATTTATCCAAGGTAAGCATCCTAACTGCAGATAAAGTTATGATTATGTAGCACTGTCCTTAAGTTCATCTTGGCTATGTTAAAGGGGAAGCAAGGGAAACACAGATAGGTACTGATAAGTAGTGTAATAATTTGTTTAATACAGAGTTTTGGCTCAGAAATGTTTCGGAAAATTACAAGAAGGAAAATTAATGAACGGTAGATGGAAAATGAAAAGTTGTTTTTGCTTCTAAAAGCTGAAACAAAAAAAATGTTTCTCAATATTGTGAAATTAATTGAAAATTTGAATTAATGGTTCAAAACTGTGAATGAACTTTTCTGATCTGTTCACTAAAAAAACAAAAAGATTGATATTTGCAAGTTTTAAATCACTAAATAGAGAAAGAAATTTCTTCTCCATGACAGAGAGCTAGCCTATTGTATATGTTAATATATCAAAGCAAATTCTTCTGTTTATGGGTTGTTGCCTTAAGCTGGGTTTAGGTAGATAGTGTGATTACTGGGAAGATATAACTGAAAGCTTGCATCTATAGGTGAGTTTGTTTCAGAACCAATTTGGAGCAAGAGTTAGGGCAAGTGCAGCTGTGCTCTCTGACCTTTATCTAGCATCTCCTGGAGAAGGCAGAATTTGGAAATTTTGTTTACTTGCCCCTTTTTCTTGGTCATACTCATTGCTTTTGTGATCAGATGTGAGACACAGGTTTCGCTACAGTGGCTCTGTATTGTCTGAGGACATTTTTAAGTAAAGTTGTCCAGCTTTAAAGCAACACTGCATTACTGGTGTGAAAAAAGAAAAAAAAAAGTAGCAATACCATAAGGCTAGAATGTTATCTGTGTGGTTGATCATAACTTCTACAATAACAAACAGTAGCACTTGGCATTATATAGAGAAGCATACTTCCTCGAATTATGTTAATCGGGGAAGCTTTAGCTTAGACAAGGGATCCATACTCATTTAGAACCTCTAAAGAGCTAGAAGACAGTTTGCAAAGACATATCAGCTTCTCTTCCTAAACTGTAAACCGGAAGGATTTTCAAATATAGATGACAATTTTGGGTCTCTTATTGAGAAGCTATAATTTGATGCTTTTCCTCATATTTTTAATGGTGCATAGAACTATCTGAAATATTTGCTGCAACACCATTGATAATATTAACATTGACGTAAATGCTATTAACTCCATTATTCCCAAACCAAAAAAAAAGATGATTAGATTTTTTTTTAAATATAATCTTTTATTAAGTTTCTGTGGTTTTGTTTTAATTTATGTTTTTACTTTGTTCAGTCTTGCCAAGAACAGATACATAACAGGAAAATACTGTTATTTACGTAAAAATGCATTGCCATTTCCTTTGGAACACAGAAATTTCAAAATATATACTCCAATGTAAGCATTCATTGGTCATTTAGGCAGATACATTAAACAGCAGGCTTCTTCAGTCGCCATAAGTGTATATCAACTTACCTATATGTCCTTCTACCTGTCGTGTTAATACTAAAGTGACTGTGTCTTGCTCTAAGGAAATAACTGCATTGCAGAAGCAATGTACTAATTTTAAATGTCTATATTAAAAACAAATAAGGAATCTTACCAAATCACTCAGACTACATAATGAGAGGTGAAATGGAACAAACCTTTTAGTCTTGTTTTGCCCTGTCATTCTCCTGATTAGTCATTCGCTACCTGCAGAAGAGAGGTGAGGCAGAACTGTAATTTAAGACAAGTGCTTTGTAATTAAGTAATCTCTATTTTTTATCTTTCTGAGCTTTTTTTTCTCCTTCAAATGACAACAGAATAAAATGCTAGTAAATCTGAAGACAAGGGCTGAGGCTTTTGTTTAAGTCAAGGGTCATTTTAAGATGTCTTGTCACTTATTTTTTGCCATAGAACCAATCTTTTCATTAGTGTCTTCTGCAGGAGTTAGAGAAAGAGGGGAAGAGCCCTTTCAGAGCATTTCAAGTAAAATTTCCTTGATATCATCAGAAAGCTAAAGCATTAGGAAACCCCATTCAAAAGGGAATAAAATGAACACATCTCCAAAATTAAGGATCATATCAATGGTAAATGTTTCGGAACTCATTCCCAAGGAAAAACATTTGCAGTGTTCATGCCCACAGGCGTGAACAAAGAGAAGTGTTGGATACTTGCACAGGCAGACTGTGCCAAAGTCAACTCTGGCAGTCTTTACAGTAGAGATTACTGTTAAATGTGAACTGATTCACATTACTTTCTGTTTTTCAGTTCTGACAGATGGAAACAGATACTAAAGAAGAGTTCAAATCTCTTCACACATTGATCCTTCTCACTCATCATGTTGCATACACTGCATTCAAATTGGAGAGATATTCTCCAGACATAAATTTGGGAAATTGTGGTGGTTCAACCCTGGCTGGGTGCCAGGTGCCCACCAAGTCATTCTGTCACTCCCTCTCCTAAACTGGACAACGAAGACAGAAATATAACAAATGGCTCATGAGCTGGGATAAGGACAGGGAGATTGCTCAGCAATTATCATCATGGGAAAAACAGACTCAACTGGGGAAGAAATGGTTTGATTTACTAACTAACAATATGCCATACAGGAGGATCTCGACTGGCTTGA
>WBNH01004915.1:8693-22048 GCA_013401255.1 Urocolius indicus
CCCTCCTCCCCCTCCCCACCGCGGGCAGGGCCGCCAGCTCCTTCCCCGCCAGGCGCTGCTCTCTGTCCAGTGCAGCTCACGGCCGGAGCGCAGGACTTTGCACTTTTCAGGGCTCAGCGCGGGCTGCTCGCCCGTCCCCGCACAGCCGGGATCCCCCCCCCCCGCCTCCCCGGAGCTTCCCTGGGAGCACACCCGCATCCCCGGCCGCTGCCTCGCACGACGAACGCACAACTCTGCCGCTGCCTCTGCAGCCGCTGCCGCCGCCTCTCCCTCCCCCAAGACAATAAACCCCAAGAGAACTTTTAACGTGGGAACTCACACTCCGCGGCACCTTCCCCGCCGCTCCCCGCGCATCCACCCGCTGCCGCCGCCGCTGCCGCTGCTCCCGGCTCCGCTCCCCTCGCGCCTCGCCGCCCTCTTTTCCTCGCCGCCCGGGATCCCCCCGGTTAAATCCTCTCCGCCGCGGCTCCCTTTGCCAAATAATGCGCTTCTCACACATGGAGTCGCGGCGTCACTCGGCGGAGCATGCGCGCGGCAGCCCCCGGCACACAGGGCGGGCGGTCCGTGCTGCGGGGACAGCGTTGGCGGCGGCGGGAGCAGAGACAGCACCGCACCGCACCCGCTCCCCTCCCGCACCCGCTCCCGCACCGCGCGGGGGCCCCGGCGCCGCTTCCGGGCAATGGTGGAGCAGGTCTGTGACCCGGGGCACCATTGGCCGGAGGGGGTCGCGGCACATGGCAGGCGGGCGGGGATTGGCTGCGGCGCGGCTGGGGGGCGCCGCGGGTGGCGGGTGNGCCCTGCCTTGCCCTGCCCTGCCCCGGCCCCCTTGCCTTGCTCTGCCCCGGCCCGGTATTGTTCCCGGCGCTCCGCCGTAGGGGAGCTGCCGGCGGTGCCCCGCGGGTTTGGTCCCGCCGGTGCCCCGCGGGCTCGGTCCCGCCGGCCGGAGCTCCGCTGACACACGGATCGTTCTCGGGACCGTTTGTCTTTTTTTTTTTTTCTTTCCTTCCTGAGCGTCTGCAGGCGCTGATGAAGGAAAAGGGAGAGCGGTGCGTGGCTCCCGCGGCTGCTGGGGCTCGGGGAGCTCAGGAAGGAAACCGGGCAATGAGCGGTGCCACGGGCAGAGCTGCCGGTACCGGCGAGGCCTCGCTCCCGAGGGCTGGAGGGGCGGCACGGACTCGGTTCCTTCCCGAAACCTGCCTTCAGGACGGCAAAGTCGGGTTGAGACGATCGGCAGGCTTTAGAAAGAAAGCAACCAAACCGCTTCTTAACAGCCAACACCAGAAACAGCTATTTTGTTATGCTCCGGAGCCTCGGGGTCACTCCCGCTCGTCGCTGCCTACAGCTCGCAGTGGGTCAGCGAGGAGCGAGCACAAAGCTGCCTGCAAAGATCTTTGAAGCCCCTGAGAAAGCCAAATCCCGGCCGCGGTGTGAGGGAGCAGCAGCAGAGCTGCCAGGCACAGCCCAACCGTCCCACTCCCTGCTCCCGGCGCTGCGGGTCCTGCTGCGGGACAATGGGTCGGGAAAGTAGCTCCCTCTACTCCAAGCAGCTCCCCCTACTCTAAGCCAGCTTCTCTTAGGAAGCTTTAGAAGGGCTGTCTGAAGCCGTGTTCACCAGATCTTAAGTCCAGCAGGTACATTATTCCAGATTAAATGAAGAGCAGAGGAGTTCTGAACTTATTCCCAATCCTCTGAAGGCTCTTGCAGATCTCTGCTGCGGTTTTCCAGCTAAATACCGTTTTCCTCCTGCCCTGAACGCTGTCTCACTTTCATATTTCTTTGGTCTGTGAAGTATTCTCCCCAAGCAGGTCTGCCTAAGGTGCAGGGAGGGGTAGAAATAACCTTTACGAGTCACCCAAAGGTCCAAATTCTAGGTTTTCCCTGTCAGACTAATGTCAAGGAGCCACGAGAGCTCCAGTTGTCCCCACCTCTGGAGACAAGTTATGTTTTGGATGTGGTCTGTTGGCTCCTAACCCACCAGCCCAACTACACCTTCCTCACTCAGTCCATCAGCCTCAGGTTAATCATTTCCCCCAGGGCAATGAAGCATACCCCAGGGTCCTCTTTCCTCCCTAACAGGATGAAGCTTCTGCCTCTGCACTCTTATTCCTGGCATGAAGTTAAGAATTGAGAGGGATGTGCCCAGGAGTTCAGGGAGAACCCCCTAAAAAGCCATTTTCTACCAGCCCTGGCAGGTAAATGCTCTCCACCAGCAGGACAACTGGTGAAAAGAGACTGAGAAGCAGAAGAAATAGAGAGAATGAGGCTTGTTTTTCAGGCTTTGATGATTTAATTCTGAGGCTGCAAGTTCATTTCGAGGTCCTGGGGAAAGATGGGGACCCTGCTGTGCCTCAGGGTGGGTGACATCCCCTCACTACTCACCCTGTATTCAAGCACAAAGGCTTTCTGACATTGACAGCTCCCTCACCTGCCCAAAATCCTGCCTGCAAGTGCCAGCATGGACTGAACAGAATGCTTTTTAATGCTTTTCTTTCATCAGCTTACTGAAGATATGAAACCCCAAGTGGTTATTTAGTCAATGAGTTAGATGTGTGCCTGGTTTAAGACCAGCCACTGATTATTTTGGGGGTGTTTTAATAAGGGCTGGCTTGTCTCTTGAGGCCAAAGTTCAAATTTTAGCCAGGAGATGTTGCTGAGGGATGGCTGAGCTGTTGCTTCCACAGGGACTGTTAATAATTCAGTCACCTGGAAGGTGTGTCAGTGTTGTAATTGCTTAAGATGGACACAAGCCGATGTCATTTCAATGACAATCGAGTGTGTGGAGCTGGGTGGCTCCCTGGGCAAGAGAAACACCAACACCACAGATGTGAATGTTCCTGGAACTAGCCATATGCACCATGAAGTATACGTGACACTAGTCCCAAGCTGCTCTCAGGAGGAGAGTTGTGTGAAACTACAACAACTCCAGGGGATAAAATAGAGGTAATGAAATGATCTGCCTGTATGTGGGAGGCTTGGAAAGAACTGGGGCTTGGGGAGGAATTCTGGAGGTATGGTCAGCTTGTGTTCAGGACAAAACAAAACTGACACTGCTTGGGTTCACACGAGGCAAAGGAGGAGTCTGAAAGGGTAATTAATAAAGGGTATCTTATCCCCTCTATAAACAGCTTGGCCAGGTAGAGAGCGTTTGCCAGGAAGAGTCTTGCTAAACCATGATGAAAACAGTCCCCTCTCCTATTTAAAACAGCACCTAAAAGCTTCACAGCCAAGTGTCAGGGCACTATCAGTCTGAACACGCTGCTTTTTGGGACTCTGCCTTCCAACTGAGCACTGTGCATCGCTGCAGCATCACCTCTACTCACTGAGGCAACAAGTCACTACTAACATCATTGGATTTTAATCTGAGTACTGTGTTTAAATTAAACCCCAACAGCTTGACATCAGAAAAGCTGCTTCTGGGAGCAAACAGCTGCACTTTGGCCAGTCTTGTCCTCCCTTTCTCACCTTAAAGCCACTCAGTTATGAAATGGGAGAAGGGGAGGTGGGAGCTGAGCTGTCTGTCTGAGCTGAAGCCTTGGGTTTGTCACTGAGGTGACAATGCTGGGGAGGGTATCAGCTGCTGGGGAGCTAACGATGCTCCCTGGTGCCTGGGTGGTTCTAGAGGGACACACAAGGGTCCCTATTGCCCTCTTCCCTATGTGTATCAGTCTTTTCAGTGTTCAGAAAGATGGATTATGAAAGCTCCAACTGACAAACTGCCTGGAATACTTCCTGGCATGTGATTTTCATTGAAGAATATGGACTAAACCCTGAAAAACCACAAAAATACTCCTTCTGATCACCCAGCCTGATGTGATGTAACCTTGATTCTGCTCTCATCACACAAGCAAAACATTCCCAGAGCCACCAAGTCCAACTATTTAAGTTGTTCCTTCCAAATGCAAAGTCCATCCTTCCTGGGTATTTTAACACTACATTATCTCCACTCTTCATAAGTTACCACCCCACGTAGCACACAGTAGCACATTAACTTCATTGCCTCTGTAGCAGAATTTGGTACTGAGGCATGAGAAAAGAAACCCCCCAACAAATTCATTTGACAGTGTCCCTAAAAGGGTGAAGGAGAAACGAGATGAAGCCGTTTCCCACTGCAGAATGTAGGTCAAAGAAGAACTAGAAGTAAAGCTCAAGCCAGATGTGGTAGACTTGGTCATCTCCCTGCAACCACCAGCAGCTGTATGGCACAGGAACACACTGACATGGGCAGACTGAACAGGCTCAACAAGTTCTTACGTGCAGCAGCCGATACGTGTGGTAGGGAAGGCAGAGAACGTGATGCCAAAGTTGTCTGATGGGCTAAAGGACCAAGAAATTGGGAGCACAGACACTTCTGAAAGCACCTGCATCTTGGATTCACTCAGTTCCCACTGTTCAGGGGCTGAGCACACACTCAGCTGACCTGGCATCAGACACAGGGCCAAGACAAGACTGGGATCCTTCATTTTTTCAAACAGCAAACCATGTAAAGGGTGGGTTTGGGGGTGTTTTAAATGGCTTTTACACTGCTGGATAGCAAATGACAAATAACAGGCTACATCCTTCAGATGAAAGACAGGATAAAACTCTAAGCATGCTGCAACAGTGCTCGAAATCTTCAGAATCACAGAATCTTAAGGGTTGGAAGGGACCTGGAAAGATCCAACCCCCAGTTTTAAGATGCCTTATGCTAAGAATGAAGGGAATTCCATCAGTTTGAGACCAAGAGATGGTCCTTTACGTAACTGCTGGTGAAATTATTTTCATGCGAGTGCAAGTTGCAGCTCCAACCAGCTGCTGGAAACAGGATTTCTGGTAAGTGGATCAAGAATAGGATGAGAGAGAGGATGGTAAACTGGTGCTTTCTGACAAGGATCTGGGGCACTCCAGGGTAGAACCTGCACCTCTGTTCTGCTCACTTTTGCCAACCCACTGGGAGTAACACCAGAACATGAGAGGTTTTGTGCACTGAAGCAGCATGTGAGACTGGAAAGAGTGAAAACACCAGGATCTCAGCAGTGAGTTGGGTGACCCTCAGCAGAAATGGAAACAAATCTCTCTGGAACTGAAAGACAAAAAGCAGTAAGTTTCTGAGGACCTGGGGAAAGCAGGGGATGGGTGCAAATACAGCTCAGCCCTAGATGGTGTCTTCAGTGGGATATTCTCTTCCCCCCAACTTTAACAGGCATTTTATGGCTGGAACAGGGTGTATTAGGAGCTTTGCTCCAACTCAACAACTATTCACAGACTATTGATTTTGCTCAGGAGTGGGAGAGGGCAAAGTTCACCCAGCAATTGCTGTCATTTAAAGATGTGCCAAAGACCATCTCCAGCCTCCTGAAAACTGGGTCCCTCCACAGATCCTCTCAGATCACATCAAGTCTCTGTGATGTGCAACTCTGGACATAATTGCTGGCAAACAATGAATCAGAGCCACAGAGCCATTACTTGAGGGAATGGCTGGAAACAAGCAGCTCTGGCTTGTTTGCTGATCATTGTCACGTGGCTCATCAGTACTTGACCCTGATTAAAAGGAGAATTAACCAGTTGCAGAAAACCCTGGAGTTGCCATAAGAATTAGATTTTCTGGAAGCATTAAGTGCTAGATGCAGTCCTTAGGAGAAGCAGGAGCTCAACTGGGTTGGGCACACACCTAGATAGGAGAGCTCAGGCTCCTTTCAGGGTTGTAGCAATCAGTGAACATTCCAAAGAATCTTTTTCATCAAGACCTGCCAGCCTGTTTGCAACCAACACATCTGCTGATCACTTATCACTCTCTTTTTTTTCTTTCAAGTCCACAAGTGCAGTCAGATGACTTTACAATTATCTGCTGATATCCTGTGCTCTTCCCCCCAAGCACACATTGTGTTTTGGCTCCTCTGGCTGGTGATCATTTTAGTAGGGGGGGGAGGGGGCATTTGGAATGCTGTCAGACTGCTGAACTCGGTCATTTTAAGAATCAATTCCTTCCTCAGTGCAATTAGGAGCATTTCCAGTTCTATCCATTTTTTTGTTGTTGTTGACTCCTGATTAAAAAGATCTCGAAATCATTAATTCACACAAGTGCTCACGTCCATATGCTCTGAAAGCCTAAGCAGGGAAGGCAAGAGAAAAGAGTCGAAGAATCACTGCTATTGGGAAGTTCTCATCCAATTCAAACATGTACAAGGTTTCCTCCAGCGTGGAGAGTGATTTGGTCATACTTTAAGTATGACCTCAGTCATAGAATCATCAAATCACAGCATGGTGGGGTTTGGAAGGGATCTTTAGAGATCATCTGGTCCAACCCCCTGCAGAAGCAGCTCCCACCTAGATCAGGTCACACAGGAACGTGTCCAGGTGGGTCTTGAAGCCCTCCAAGGAAGGAGCCTCCACACCCTCCCTGGGCAGCCTGGGCCAGGGCTCCCTCACTGAAACACTCAAACAGTTTGTTCTTATGTTTCAATGGAACTGTTGGTGTTGCAGCTTCATCCCATCACCCCTTGTCCTGTTGCTAGATACAGTAGAAAAAAAAAGTGCTGCCCCAACCTCCTGACACCCACCAGTGAGATATTTGTCAATATAGATGAGCTCCCCCCTCAGCCTCCTCTTGTCCAGACTAAACAGCCCCAGGTCCCACAGCCTTTCCTCAGCAGGAAGATGCTCCAGTCCCCTCAGCATCTTGGTGTCCCTGCACTGGCCTCTCTGCAGCAGTTCCCTGTCCCTCTGGAGCTGGGGAGCCCAGAACTGGCCACAGGGCTCCAGATGAGGCCTCAGCAGAGGGGAGCAGAACCTCTCTCGCCCTGCTGCCCACACTCTCTTGATGCCCCCTGTTACATTACTCCCTTTTCTAGAAAACCACCTTTTATCCTCGACTGCTCAGGCTGGTAGATTCTGGTCTGAAAGGGTCCCTTTCTCAAGATCACCTGGCACACCTGAAAGGTGTGAGGTACTGTGAGTGCCATGATGAGAACCCCACACTGGGCACGTGTGAGATGTCCCTGCACAGGGCTGTGCTGCTGTCGTCAGGGTCCTGTAGCAAAGATGCTGACTGAGAAAGCCAGATTGTGCTGCTTGGCCATGCTGTGAACTTTCAGGCTGTCAAAACTGAAAGGGTTCGAAAGGATTTGTCAAGTGGGATTTGTGTTCACCTGCCCACGTGGATTGGAAATTGCAGGAGGTGGTTGTTCCTGACTCCAGGTTGTCATTGATCATAACACATCCTTATTAATCACATTTGAACAAACCCCCTGGTCAGTGTTTACCAGCTGGCAAACTGGACACAGCAAAGCCCAAGTCAGGAAAGGTTTGTTTTTACAGCTCAAAGCCTGCAAACGAAGGTTTTTCAGAGCATGTGGGGAATGTCTTCCACAAGGTAACTGGGTTTGTAGCTAAAGCCTGAAAAACTCCACCTAAATTCCACAGCTTTGAGCAATTCCCTGCAGCTTGTTCCCTCAAGCCAGCACCGGGCTAGATTCCTCACAGGGGCTAATGCTCACACAATCAGGTGTCTGTATGGATGCCACATCCCCAGCCCTCTGTGGTTTACCAGCTGAGTTCTGGCTACAGACCCATAAGGATGGCAGAAAGGAGAAAGAAAAGAGTGGATGGATCATATTGTGTATTAATTCCAAGCTCTGCCTATGCAAGACCTTCTTTTCCCAGTGATGAAAATGGGTGCAAGATCCTCCACAACATTGTCAGGTTACCCTCACTTCAGATTCCTTTGACTGTGGAAGACATTTGCAGACAGGCAAGTGATTCATGGGCTCCCTGTTGCTAAAAACCACACTGTGTTGGTCCCTTCCAACCCCACTGAGGCTGGGCTGTAGAAAATCATCTTTGAACCAAATTTGCTTCAGCTTTAAGTCTGGGTTTGTATTTATTTTCATGAAAGCAAAGCTCTTTTTACCCCAAAGAGTGGGATTAGCAAGTTGGCTACAAACAGAAGCATTGAGTGAGGTGGGCAGCACAAGAGGTTAAACTGCAGACTGCAATTCACCTTAGCACAATGACAATGTCCAGCACCAAAATCACACAGGAGCCTTGGAGGGGACCAGGCAGAGAAGTGCAATCAAATGCAGGAAGCTTGCAACAGTGAACAAAAGAACTTAGTACCATCCTGGTTCAAAAGTGACTGCAGTAAAAGGTAGACAAAGAGCAAAAAGTAGGAACTTTGAGGGTAACACACAAGCAGAATATTGTCCTTTCAATAAAATGAAGCATTTTCCTTACAGCTCTGAAAGGGAGTGCCCACTGGCTCCTGGATTCTCAAAGCATCCACCCAGGGGTCAGCATTGCACTGAAACTTGCTTTGCATCCAAAGACAACTGTGCCACTTCCCTACAAAGCCCTCACCTCCATGCTAACTCCATTGGTTAAGGTTTGTGTCACCTCAAGGCCAAGCACAGGTTACCTGCACCTCACAAACAACTTTCTTTTCGGCTTTCCCAGGTGAACAGAAGTGTTCACAGTTCCACACCACTGCAGTTTGCTGCAGCTCACATTGTTTGGAGAAGCTGAGGGCTCTGCAGCCTCTGCAACTCTCAAGGACGTGACTGTGTGGTTGGTTGGAAGATTCCAGCAAAAGCCTTGCCATGAAGTTCTGTGACAAGCAATCAGGGGCACAGTGATGTAAAGCCAAAGGTTTTATGGATGTCAACTGCACAGATTGTTACTGGAATATGCTGCCTTTGGGAAACCTCTGTATTGCCAGGAGGGTTGGGAGAGTCTTATCCCATGTTTACTATCAGCATTTATTCTGCCCTGCTGAGGCCTCATCTGGAGTCCTGTGTCCAGTTCTGGGCTCCTCAGCTCCAGAGGGACAGGGAACTGCTGCAGAGAGGCCAGTGCAGGGTCACCAAGATGCTGAGGGGACTGGAGCATCTTCCTGCTGAGGAAAGGCTGTGGGACCTGGGGCTGTTCAGTCTTGAGGAGACTGAGGGGGGAGCTCATTCATATTGACAAATATCTCACTGGTGGGTGTCAGGAGGTTGGGGCAGCACTTTGTTGCTGCTGTATCCAGTGCCAGGCCAAGGGGTGATGGGATGAAGCTGCAACACAAACAGTTTCATTGAAACATCAGGAGAAACTGTTTGAGTGTTTGAGTGAGGGAGCCCTGGCCCAGGCTGCCCAGGGAGGGTGTGGAGGCTCCTTCCTTGGAGGGCTTCAAGACCCCCTGGACACGTTCCTGTGTGACCTGATCTAGGTGGGAGCTGCTTCTGCAGGGGGTTGGACTGGATGAGCTCTAAAGGTCCCTTCCCACCTCACCATTCCATGATTCTATGATGTATTAACACTGTTCCTTCTGGCAATATATATTATCAACAGTCTTTTCTCCTAATCCCCTGCCAATTCAACGTGGGTTCTCTGCAGTCCCCTCTCTTCCAACAGCACTATACTAGGTCAGTTCCATAACCTGCTTTCCTGCTGAAAATACAAATTAGATTCATTTCTAAATTTAGGATTGATGGGATCAGTCATTACTGGTCTTAATTCTTCCAGGCAGATTTCAAGGGAAAAGTGTTCATGAAGCAGCTTCAGCTTCTCACTTAAGAGCTCACAGCAGTCCTGACTCTCAGTGTACTCGTCTGTTAGCTGCTGAGACCAGCCTTCACAGAATAAACAAAAAGCTTGTACTGGAAGAGCAAGATTAGAGCTTTTCTTCTTCCAAAATGAGCTTATATTTAATAGTACTGTATCAACAGTGTATGGAGCTTCCCCAGGTCATTGAATCACAGAATCTCAAGGATTGGAAGGGAGCTGGAAAGCTCATCCAGTGCAACTCCCCCTGCCAGAGCAGCAGCACCTAGAGCAGGGCACACAGGGACTCATCCAGCTGGGTTGGGATGTCTCCAGAGAAGGAGCCTCCACAGCCCATCTGGGCAGCCCCTGCCAGGGCTCCCTCACCTCAACAGGGAACAAACCCCTCCTTGTGTTTCTTTGGAACCTCTTCTGTTCCAGCTTGTCCCCGTTGCCCATTGTCCTATCAAAAACAAGAGTCAGATGAGGAAGAAGATCAGATGGCCATGCAGTTGTGCCAACAAGTAGAGCTTGGTAAGCTGCTCTCCAACCTGAAATCTCTCCTGGATAAAGACTCCAAGTACTTGTACAGAGAAGAGGCAGAGGGAGGGAGATCCCTCACAGCCATCACACACTGCCACGGGTGACAGAGCTCCCAGAGCACTGCCAAGAGATGGCTTTCAAGGAGGAGGAAAAAAATCTCATCTACGCCACCAAAAGTTGAAGCACCCTTTGTTTTCCCTTTGAGGAGGAGGCCTGGCCCTGTCACACACTCCTCCAATCCTTGCTCTGGGTCTGTGGGGTGAAAACAAGAGGGAGGAGGGAGCGTTGTCACCGAGCTGCATCCCACCATTTCACTGCCCTGATGAACCATCAGATATGTGTTTAATAAGTGCACAAAGGGACAGCCCAGTTCTTATCATCAGGCTCTCTGGGGATTTGACATCCTTGGCATTGTATCCTAAGAGGAAGGAAATTTCTCACTTCCCTAACTATTTGAGTTATATAAATCAATTGTTGGAGGGTAGTGGAGCTGGGCTGTGCAGAGGAACCAAGGCAGCTGTATTTGGGCTCAGATGCTCTTTGGAGAGGCTTCTTTCTAAATGAAATACATAATGCCTTGTAATCTCATAGTAATTATAGTGAAATAAAGGTGAAAACTAATAGCTAGGAAGAAAACCACCTCCTTGGTTTTATCCTGCCAGTCACAATGGTGAGTGTGAGGTTGTTTGAGCAGGGTGCTGTGCACCTAAAGCCCAGATGTTGTCACCAAACACTGAGCACCCTCCTCTCATCTTCTCCAGCCTCCTCTGAACATCCCTCATCTTACCAGCTGGGCAAGTGAGTTCAGATGCATAAACTTCAAGAACTTACAGGAAACGATGAGTAAGTGTGGTGGACTGGAAGATGGGGTTTTCTGGCAAAGAAAAAGCTGCTCTGGGCCATGAGAAGGGTGATAAAGATGGGAGAAAAAAAAATCCCTCCTAAAAATACCTCTGGTAGCTCTGTGAGCACAAGGCCACTGATCTATTGTGCCAGGCAACCAAAAAGCAGATGCTGTGGGTGCTGGTATGGTATCTCACACACACTTTTCATACATCTTCCTGAGGAGGTTGTTGTTTCTAAGCAGAGGCACATGGACACTGCTCCATCCCCCAGGCAGCAAACGTGGATGCTGAGGCATGCAAGTGGCCCCAAAGTTTTGAAAACTGGGATGTGTAACTCGCTGGCCCGAGTGCATTTTGGCTTCAGCAGTCAAAAAGCTCCAAGTCCTCGTTCCACAGCATCACAGTCCCACCAGGAGAGATGTGAGGGTCAGGACTGCTGCTAAAATCGTGGCTGTCACCCAGTGAATCGGTTGCCACTATGGACAGCACAAAAGCCAATTTGTCTAGAGACTCTGGGGACATCCAGGCTGAAGATACTGAGGTGGGAAGCAGTTCCTCTTGCTTTGGCCCAAAGAGATGAGCTCTTAACTGAGACAAGAGACATTCAGTTCTACCTCAATCTAGCCACAGCATTCGTTCTTTGCTGCAGGAAGGTTACCCTTCAGTGGCTGTGCCTCTGATGTCCAAGCCTCCAAGCACTCAACTCTGTCATGATAGCAACTGGCTAATTAACTTGGGATGAAAGCTAATTCACATCCTTGGGAGCAGCTTTCAAAAGCAAAGCTGGGTGTGTTTGTGTGCTTATTTTTGTTTGGTTTTCTTTTTAAACCAAATGTTGTTTGTAGTCCCCAACTTGTTGCTTCCAGACAAGTTTCTTCCTGCAAGACCCCTCTGAAATCCCTCAAGGCAATGGGAAATGAAGATGTTTATAAAGTGAAGGTGTGAAACAGGCTGCAGCATTGCAGCCCACTGGACAGCAGGCTTTAGGGACCACTGGTACACAGAGGTGGTTTCAGCTAAACTAGTGCCAACAGCATCATCTGTTTTACTCTCTGGAAGAAGATTTAGGCACTGTTTGAAGAGAAGACACAGGTTCACGTAAGACACAGCATCAAAGTCTGAAAAAAGAAGTCATCTATAGCATTGAGAGCAGAAGAAAAAGCTCCATTGGCAGCTTAAGAGAAGACTGCTCACTAAAAAGACACGTTTTTCTCTCTTAAAGCTTTCTGCTTGGTATGATCATGAGAGCTACTGAAGTATTTCAGCTCGTCCCCTGTGCACTCAGCAGCACTTTGGGTTCAGCAAGTTCCACCAAACCTGGGCACCACTGATCTCTAAGTTGTTGAGGGGTTACACTCAAGGGTCCTTCTCAAGTTCAAAAAACAAACCCCAAAAGCTTTCTCTCCCTCCTAAAAGACTGTGAAGAGTCAGAATTTGGAGTTAGTTACTTTTATATACCTAAAACTGACAAGATTCTTTTACCTACAGCAACTGCCACAGCTTGTACATACAGCCCCTTATACCCTCTCTAGCTTTTCACCACACTTTACCACGAAAAGAGGGGGTGGGGGAAAGTGGAAGATAGACAGAAATAATATTAATCATCAATTAAATTCTTAAGAAGCCCTTTAGATAGGTTCTATGTGAAACATGGCAGAGAGCTGGGGGTGAGGAGAAGGTGGTAGACCACAGACAGGATATAACTTTATTTTGAATAGAGCTTGTCTTGCATACAAACTAAATCCCCCCCCAAACACAACACCAAAGCAGTACAGAGATAAAACGGTGCCAGAAGAAGAAAAGCCATCGAGGCAAAACACAAGAGTGATGTTTTCAAGCTGCTGAAAACGAGCCTGGTTCTCAATCTTTGCACACATAACCTCCACACACCTCAGCACAGGGGTGTAAGGGTTCTTCTTTAGCACCAGCCCCCCCACATAAAATAAAACACCCCACACCTCCATCTTATGTCCTGTCGTGAATTCAACCCATCTGGCACTTTCCAGCAAAGCAACCAGCTTTGGGTTTGGTTTCTTTTTGTTCCTGCTGAGCAGGTCCCCTCGCTTTAGTGGCCTCACCCTGCCCTGCATTCACCCTTTTCTTCCCAGGGACACCTCCTCCAACAGCAGACCCTCGCATTTTTTTTTTTTTTAGCTGCCCCGTGACACAACTTTTGTCCATTGCTGGAGTGTCACTTTTGTCTCGCAGTGGACGTCTTGTTCTCCCCCCTGAGGCACTCACCACTGAGGCTTCTCTCAGGAGTCCTGGTACCTTCATTACCAAAAAAAAACCCCACCCCTCCCTTTTCCTTGTGCCAGCACTTTTCCCCCTGCTCTCCCCTCCTCCATACCCTCTTTCCCCCCTCTCCCCGGGTGCTGGCTACACCCAGCCTGGGCTCACTGGCCCTAAGTTCTTTCCCGGATGCCCCATCTTTAGCATCGGTAGTTCCCTCCCCTCCCCCACTTCCCCTCC
>WBNH01004915.1:23549-46894 GCA_013401255.1 Urocolius indicus
GGGGGGTGTGTGTATGTATGTGTGTTGGGGGGGGGGGGGCAGGGCAGGGCCCGCGGCGGCCGTGACTCAGCCCCAGCTTCCTCCGCCGATCTGGGTCAGGGGTGCTCAGAGGCCGGTTTCGTGTCACCGACCGCACCTCCGAAGGGGCCACCCCCCGATAGGATCGTTCCCGGCGGAGCTCGCCCAGGGAGATGTTAACCCTCTTGTTGCCGGCTGCTCCGGCTCCAAGCTCCTGCGGGAATAGCGGTAGGTACCTGGGCAAAGGCAACTGATTGGAAACGGGAACGAAAGAGGTTGGTGTGTGAACTTCTCCCCCAACGACTGTATTAACACAAAAATACATCTTCTGAAGTGCCAGCTTGCAACCTACCTTCCCTTAAGCTTGAGAACTTCTTATTCAGCGTTTTTAGACACCTGCAAGTGAGCTGCTTGTTAGAAAAAAATACCTCGGGTGAAGCAAGTTTGTAAGCTAAGGGAGATAAAGGGACAGGAGCTGCATGTGCCTTCTCACACCACCACCCATCTGCCATCAATTCTTTTCCCCATGCAGCTGATTGCAGGACTGGATGTTACTTGTTTCAGGAGTAAAAGGGTGTTAATGCTTATTCTTCTCATTCCTAAGCAGCAGTCAGCATATTGCCCATTGTACCAGGGTAGGGGAGCAAAAGTGGTGAGACAAGAGCAGGCAGAAGCTGGGCCTCATCCCAGCCTCTCCATCCTCCCTGCTCCCGCAGTGGATTCAGCCTTTGGTCAGGACACTTCCAACACACTCAGCTTCTCAGGGCTGTTTTCCACTCTAGATTAAAGATTCACCCTTTGTATTAACAACTCTGTGTTCAATATCCTTTTTTAAGGCTGAATGCAAGTTTTCTTGTAAGGTACCTTCCTCCAGCCTTAGTACAGGAGTAACTCAGGGTTAACAACACAGCTCACAACCGGTCCTTGCTCTGGTTAGCAAACTCTGGCCCTTCACAGCTCACTGCTGAAGTGAGTTTAATCCAGCCCCACCTGCTTCACCATCAGTGTTTTTAAACAGGTTTAGATGCATTTTCTTACCCAGAAGCTAAGGAAAGTGTCTCTTCAATCACTTCTTGACCTTGTCCTGGTTGGTCAGTTTTACACCAAGGTGATCTCTGCCATCTACAAAAGCAGCATCCAGTAGCCCCAGCAAACAGCTGAAGGTTTCTTATCTTTCAAACTAAGCATTTACATGGAATAAGCTCTTAACAGAAGAAAACTTCCAGCCAGGCGCTGTGCAGTAAGCTGGAACCTTCACGTTGCTTTGCTGACTCCCAACAAGCCTCTGCACAGTAAAACACCAAGAGGATCTACCCTGGATGAGGTCTCTGGATCTATTAGGTAAGCACTAAACTTTTGTACCTCTTGCTGATGTATTTTAGGTGTGTTTCACGTGGAGCTTTGCCACAAGGTGCATCATCCACGAGGAGCTGCTCTGGAGGAGAGGCCAGAGCCGGCCCAGACAGTGGCTGGATGAGGCAGGATGGAGAGAAGGTGATGCCATTTATGTCAGAGAAGATGATCCCTTTATGTCAGAGGCAGGTCTTTTTCCTGAAGGAAGAACTTGTACATAACCAGGGGAAGGAGGCTGGGTGGCAGCAGAGCTGCCTCTTCTAATCCACAGAAAGGAAACTGCCATTTGGGTTGAAGTTTCCACACTGGGAGTAACTTGTTGGCACTGAGCCTGCTTGACTTGGCTTCTGGGATGAAACTCCAGGGCTGAGCTGAGCAGCCCCCATGACATTTTGGGAAGGGAGAGTCTGCAGGAAGTTGTACAGGTTTTTTTTTTAGCTTCTTCCAAGTTTTACTTGCAGAGAAGTGAATTCATCATTTTTGTTCCTGTTTAACTGAAGCTCCAAATGTCAAAGGTCAATCTCCATTAAACCAGATCCTATTTGTGCAGAGCCAGTGTACTCAGCATCCTTCCTGACTGCACGACTGCAGTGAAAAGTACTTCTGTCTTAGACCAAATCAGAACAATTCCAGGTGTCTGACCAAGCCACAACCATCTTGTCTTGTCCCAGAGCCCAGCCAGGGTTGGAGCCTCTGCAGGGCAGGGTCACAGCCACCCTCCAGGCTAAGGTGAGCAGTCAGGTGGACATGTTCAAGCAAGAAATTCTGGTTCTCATTCCAGGCAGGAGCCCTCAGGCCCAGTGCAGACATCCCCACGGGGGCCCCAGCCCCTCTCTGCATTACTCCTTTGGTGCACAGCCTACGAATCTCTGCCCCACAGCCAGGAACAAGAGCTGACACCAGGGTAAGTCGCTCTTCCCCATCACACTGTGTCCTTTGTAGGCAGGAGTGCCTGCAGATCCAACTAAAGGAATTAGTATTGTACAAAACTGCTAGAAGAAGTAAAATTAAACTTTATTTAAAAATTCTTCTAATATAGAAAACGAGAGGAAACAAAAGGCAAAGGAAATGCCCCCCAGTTCCATCTCATCCCATGAGTTACTGTATTTACAGCTTGAGGAGCACTGCAGAAGGTACAGGTCCTGCTAGGGAGGGAGGGGAGCACTACAGACACAGAACCATACATCCTACAAACCTGACAGAACACTGGAAAGGTTCACTGCAGGGAAACAATTAAATACACTTTGCTAAAGACAGACAGTAGAAGAGCACAAGAGGGGGGTGAGGTTATTTCATCCTGATTTCTCCAAGTGTCCTGTCACAGCCTGAATTAGCGACACGGTTTCCACTCATCCCCTCAGCATCGGGGTGAGAGCTGCTGGAAACGTGCTGGGGAAGAGGGCAATGTCTGAGCTCAAATGGGACATGATTCAATTCTTCCTTTCTGAAGAATTTAGGGGGGAAAAAAAAANGACTCTGGGTGTCCCAGGCAGCACAGCAACTCGAGGCCCTGATGCTTTAGCAACGGCTGGGTTTGCTTTGGGTGGGACAGTGGGGCTGCAGGGATGGAGGGGAGTGACAAGAGGATAGTTAATGTTTTTCATCTCCCAGCCACCAGATTTGATGGGAGATTTCCTGTGTGCATGGGCCTTCTCTGCTGTCCTTACTGTAGGAAATGAAACAACACCACAGGGAAAGGCTTCCAGACTGCATTCTCTATACACATACAAGTTTGTACACTATCTACAAAACAGTGATTAGATGCTTCTGTGTAAGTTCTGGCTACTCATTTAAAAATACTAGAGGAAAACAAACAAACCCAACTGTACAGTTCTCTAAATTACATCTTTAGAAGAATAAGTTTTCTCTCTGTTTGTTTTAGAAGTTCATAAAAGACTTCGTGGTGGTTTCTGTAGAGAATTCAAGGACTGGACAAGAAAAGTTTAGAAATCTGTTGTTCAAATCAAGTTCAACAGACCAAGCACTTAACAGAACATTGTTTGTAAACTGTAAACTTCTAGTTTTCTGTTCAACTTTACATGAGCATTGGAAAATTAGGAAGAGCTTCAAGGTTGAGGTCCTTGGTTTCATCTCTGCTACATACAAAAGATACTGGAAAGCAAAAACTATTAAATAATTTAATATACAAGTGTAGGTAAAAAGCACTGTACATTGTAACAAATGTACATTGGATTAGAGATAGAAAAATCACCCAGTTATTTGCAAATTTACATGATTTTTGTTTTGTTTTAAACTCTGTGCTGGGAAAAGGGACTCAGGGAAGGGAGTTGGAGCCCTGGGCTCCAGCGGGCTGCAGGAGGAGAGCAGAGCACAGGCCAAAGTGGCCTGTCCCAGCCAGGGAAATCCCACGTTGCTCCTCCTGAGTTCAGCTCCCACGTTTAGCACGTGGTTCAGGAGTGAGCAGAATGCCTTTCCCTCAAGTGCTTCCTTCCCTCTTGGACAGACAAGAGGAGATTCTCACTACAAAGCTGCCTGGCTCACACACAAGTACCAAGAGAAGCCAGAGACCTGCCACTGCTGACTGCTGTCCTGCAACGTGACCTTCGGCTCTGCAGGGCTCCCAAGACAAGGCCAGGAGATGCAGCTGCCCCAGCAGGCACTAGTGGACACCTCACTTCCTGCCAAAATGCTTTTTCTTCAACTCAGCCCAAACCACAGCTCTCTAGAGTTGGGATTTTTTCACTGTTGCCTGACAGAAGCAGCACTTTTTCTGCCACCATCGAAAGCAATTTATGACAGTTGTGATTGGTGGATGTCAGCAGTTAAACAACAGCCTCAGACTGGATGACAAAAGACAAAACCAAAGAGAATACCGGCATCACCAGAATGGGTCTCCAGCAGATTTTCAAGTACATCTTCTGCAGTTACTGCTCATTCCTCAGCTGCCAAGAGCAGTGTCAAGGAGGTGGCCATTGCATTCAGGGGCTCAAAACCAGGGACTAAGTTCTTGCAACTGAGTGACTTATGGAGGGAGGAGCCAAAGAGAGACACTGCTGCTCATGCACACCCAAAATAAAAAGGGAAAGACTTAAACCCAGTCCACGGGGTATCCACATCCCCAAGGTAAGAACTGACCTGACCATTCCTGATCAAAACCTGTGATGGCTGCTGAGCTCACGGAGCTGCGCTGGCTCAGACCAAGGAGGGGGATGTGACCTCCCACCTCCTGTGGCCACACACCAGGGCTGCCAGGGAGGAGCTGGCACAGGCCAGGCAGCTTCCATGGGAATGCCATGGAGGGAGAGCTGTCAAGTTCCACAGCTCAAAGCCTTTGAAGAGACAGGAGACCACGAGGGATGGGTGGCACAGAACAGGAATCTCACTGAGGGTGAAATCAGGGGCCATCCCTGTGGATTCTCCCTTGTATTTGCTACCTCCAGATACCCTGTACACTAACTCACAAACCTCTTTCCTTTTCCAAGGGAGACTTTAACAGCTCAGGCTTTCTTTTCCTTGGAAACCCAGCAATAAGACTCTCTCCCTATACCAATTTTGAGGCCATGTTTTCCCTGGTGGGAGATTTAAATACACATGGCTTCTGCAAGAGGGAATGTCTGAGAACAGGAGCTAAGTTGGCACTGCATATCCAGGACAGGCAAGATAAAATCCTGTTGTGGTAATTAGAGACAAGTCTCCCCTGAATATCATTTAGGGGTAGAATCTGAGGGGTTTGAACTACTCAAAGCCACTGTCTTTGAGCTGCTGTTAGACAGAGGACAAGACTTTGACAAAGAATCGTACTTGGGGGTTGGATGAGGTGATCTTCCAACCCAAACCATTCCATGATTCAAGCCAGATTTCACAGCATTCCTTCTACAAGAAAAGTTCTGAAGCTGTGAGAGGGTCAAGTATTTCCTCTAAAATCTTCTCCTCTTCCCTCAGGAAATACAAAAGCAGTCTCAGGAAGACCTACACAAGTCACTTTTCTGACAGATTCCTTTCCCCTCCCCCTTTTAAGTTGGGAGATAAATATGCAGAGCTAACCAGAGAGAAAAAAAAAACAACACTTTTATTCAACCCCATGAACCTCCCAGGCTTTTACAGGGTGCTTAGGGCAGACTGGCACAGATCCTCCCTATAAAGCTGCTGATGCTTCACGGAATTAACAACTCTCATACTGTTTTCTGCAGAACAAACTTGGGCCTCATCTCTCCTGTTCTGAGACAGCCACAGAGGCAAATGCAGACAGAATTCACAGCTGAAGGACTCAAAACACCCTCAGAGCAGCAAAGTTAATGTAGAAAAGCTTGGAAACCAAAGGTTTTGCCAAAGGCAAGGCTAGAGTTTAGTAACACAAGCCTCTGGCTTATCTTGGATTTGGTTTTGAACCACCTAAGTTTAACTCTGACTTGTAAAAATCATTAAGGCACAGGTGCTGCCTTCCTCAGTGAGGCTGCAGTAAAGATGCAAGATGCTCTTTCCCAGTTGCTTGGCCAACACAAGGACAAGAACTTTCCCTCTTCAGTACAAACAACAACCAAGGAACAAGAGATGGAGAGAGCTGTGGTTCTGCCTTACCCTGTGTGGGGCCAGACATCGATGCAGGGAGACAGAAGGAAGACCCTCCCAGGGACAGAGCGGTGGCACATTGTCACACAGCCATGAACACGGGAGGTGGAACCTGCTCTGCTCACCCAGCAGCCACCCTGAGGATGTGACCACTCAGAACTCCCCCATCTCACCCTACAAACAGCACTGCCAACGACTCCCAGACAATGAAAAGGGAAGAATCTTGCCCTCAGAAACTCCACCTAGAACTTTTAGGGCAGCTTACAATCAATTGTGATTTAATCCCATTCATCCCAGGAGTGGAAGGGAGCAGGGAACAACTGGCAGGCATCACACCCCAGGGAAGGGGAAGCATACAACGAGTATCCCAAACTCTTGATTCCTCTCCATTCCCTGGGATCAAGGGGTTTTATAAAAGCAGGTATCTAACAATTTAAGGAACAAAATGTCCTTTGGACTAATAAACCTTAATTTCTCAGTGAGAGGAAAGCAGATTAAAACCAGCAGCTATATACACACTAGCTGTATATTCACACACATCATGTAAAAGCAGCTTCAAATGCCCTTCTCACTTCACAAGTCTATGAAATGTAACGTTGTCTTTATGCAATCTGTTTCCTACAAGGCCCTCACTAGAAGAGGAATTTGCTGCCTTTTCTTCAAAGAAAAGATTTTTGCATGAATCTTTCTCCTTTTGGCTTCTCCCCTCCCCTTCCCCTCCCTCCCCTCTTTTTTTTTTTGTCCTGATAGTTATGGGTTTGCTTTCACAGGAGGCTGGCCAGGCTGGTGGTGGGTCCATTCTGTGCCTGGAACTGTACAGGAGGTGGTCCATCTGTCCACTGAAAGATAACAAACAGCATCAAAACCCTACAGCTGCTGCCTTAGGGAGAAGAGGAAGAGCAGCAAAGGAGCTCATACAGACATTCGCTACCTCCAGATAATTAAAAGATTGCATCATGAGAAGTTGTGTATCAGGTTTGACTTTGTTTTACGTGCCTGGAGCTCCAGTCCCTTGATCCCTTGAACAGCACTTCTCTTGCAGCCACTCCACATGCCCATCATTCCAAACCTAGCTGACTCCTGTACCGATTCCTGTGCTGACTCCAAGGTCACTGGAAGCAAGCAAAAGTGTTTCCTGCCCTTACAGGCAAAGCTCTGACCATCCAAACGTGGGAAACCAGGACTTGCACAAAATGAGGGACCCAACTTCAGACATGTTTGAGCTTGTTGTGTACTGCAGCTAGACCTTCCAGAGCAAGCAAAGCCTCTGGCTGGCACTCAAGTATTTTTCCTCTCATGTTAGTCAAAATCTTGTCAAATGGGCAGATTTCTTATTTGTTTCTTAATGTTACCCACCCCCCCCCAATTTGATCTATGCAATGGCAAGGAAAAACAGGGCAGTGGGGAGCTCCAGCCCCTGCCCAGGGCACCTCCCCACAAACTATCTTCACTTGCACAAGTCTCAGGATCTCTTTGCAAGCAAAGCCAGCAAACAAGTGTCTTTTTCTCTTTGCCTTTTTTTCTTCCCAAATGGAAATGCTGGGGAAAAAAAAAAGATGTCAAGCTCCTCACACCTCCCATTTGGCCATCACTATAGAACAGTAAATGAACCCACGCTGTTGCTAAGCTGCAGTTGAGGAAACATTCTATAGTTTGAAAGCTGTTAAAACTGGTTTTGATAGGAAAGATCATCAAGGTTTGAAGGCCTAAGAAAGTTGCACTTTAAGGCATTGGCTGTGCAGACATCACATGGTGCATCAACTGGAGATTCTGGTTTATGGGGAAGTTGGGAAAACAACTGAGGAATGTTAAAAGTATCGGGGGAAAAACTTTTATCAGCACACAAAGCAAAGCAAGGCAGGTGGGATGATCGACCATTACACCTCAGACCACAGCAAGTTTCTCTCTGCAGCAATAATTGTCACCAAAACAAAGTGGCTACCTGCTCCAAACGCCATTTCCAAATGTGCAGCCTCCAAAAAATGTTTCTAAACTGCCAGATGAAGCTTCCTTACCGTGATCAGGTTGTGTTCTGGAAGACTGCAGGCTTCGATGTGGTCCTGGAGGAGCTGCTGGGAAAAGTTCTGATGCATCTGCGCTGCCTCATGTGCATCCATGGCGTTCCCACAGGCTTTGTTCAGGTCTGAAACACAAAAAGCATCGTGTGCTCACCAAGAAGCACAGTCTGTACCTGTTTGAACTGCCCAGCTCTCTCAGCTAAGAGGCATCTTCCCTCTATTTGATGAATCCAATAGACCCAAGTCACAGTTGTAGTGCTGCTGAAGGAAACTCCCTGAGGAGAAGCGAGGTTGGGGAACCTGAAGCCCCTTTTCCATGAGCACTGGCAGCACACATTGCAAGATCTGGTGTTATTTCCGTTTCCAACGATTAAAACAACCTCAGAGTAGCTGTAAAAGGAGGAAGCAAGTTCCGATTTTGGGTTTCCAGCCCCCTCTAGTGGGAACAGGCAGGGCTCGCAGGTTTGCCGCTGCGGCTCCACGGTTCAACAGCAAGCTCGGAGGTCAAGCAACGTGTTTCTTTGTGTGGCTCCTTGCTTTTAGGGGGCTGCAGATGCTGCTGCTTTGCATACACTGAAAGCTGCTGCTGGCGTCTTGTTTCCTGTGAGGGTTACTCACAGCTTCCTATCACAGAATCATATCACAGCATGGTGGGGTGGGAAGGGACCTGCAGAGCTCATCCAGCCCAACTCCCTGCAGAAGCAGCTTCCACCTAGATCAGGTCACACAGGAACGTGTCCAGGTGGGGCTTGAAGCCCTCCAAGGAAGGAGCCTCCACACCCTCCCTGGGCAGCCTGGGCCAGGGCTCCCTCACTCAAACACTCAAACAGTTTTGTCTTATGTTTCAATGGAACTGTTTGTGTTGCAGCTTCATCCCATCACCCCTTGTCCTGTTGCTGGATACAACAGAAACAAAGTACTGCCCCAACCTCCTGACACCCACCAGTGAGATATTTGTCAATATGAATGAGCTCCCCCTCAGTCTCCTCTTGTCCAGACTGAACAGCCCCAGGTCCCACAGCCTTTCCTCAGCAGGAAGCTGCTCCAGTCCCCTCAGCATCTTGCTGGCCCTGCACTGGCCTCTCTGCAGCAGTTCCCTGTCCCTCTGGAGCTGGGAACCCCAAGACTGATCAGGTTTAACACTTGTATCCTACCAAGCATCACACAATTTCAACTATAAATTCCAAGCAGCACAGTGTGGCAGTGGCTGGAACCTCATCTCCACGACCACATGGCTGTGTTTTGTTTTTTCTCATCAAGCACCTTTCCCTCAAGAGCAAGTAATTAGTTCTAGAGAGGAAAGTGTTAGGAAAACAAATCAAAGCAGAAGGGAAACTGCTTCTTGCTGCTCCCCAGTTCATAGCTACGACCAGAGGCAATGGCAGCTGAACACAGGGTGATGTTTCATCTGCTGCAGGTTCACCATGGTGCTGTCAGCATGTTTTGTACATGAACCACCACTTGGAAATTAATAAGGAAAGTTCTTTCAATTGCCTGGGAAGTGCTTTTGAAGCAAAAGGCAACAGCAAAGCAGAAAATAAGCTCAAGGCAGAGCACTACGGTTATAACAAACATGACAATTTAGTAGAGAATGGAGCTGCATTGTAAGCTCTTGGAAAAGAAGGTTGAGGTGCTGCTTTATTTTCTACTGAGAGCAAATCAATTGCAGCATTAATGTTGATGGTCTGCCAAGAAGCAAGTCAATATTTGAACAAAGCATCCTGGGGCCCCTGGAAGTCAGATTAAACAATATTTATGTATGAAGTGATATAATAGTCTCATATTTATTAAAGCCCATACACAGCAGAGCCTTGGTGACACTCAAACGTTTCCTACAACTGGAACTGCAGGGGAAGCAAAGCAGATGCCATGGGGGCATGAGGCAGAGCCCTTCCGCCACAAGGGGGAAAGAAACTCAGTCCCACAGCACACTGCAGCCCCACAGCCTCTTCTCACCCCAGGAATCTCACAGCCCTCTCTAAAACCCAGCTGGAATATCCCCCACCGGCTCCAGAGCTGCAGATCAACGACTGGAAGGAGCATCCTGCCTTTTCAGGGCTATTTTGAAAAGCCAGGCAGTCAGACATCAGCACTCACCCCGCTATGCAATCCCCAGGCAGCTGCAATGGGCTCTTTTTTGCCACTTTCTTTAAGTACAAAGCCTTTTCCTGACTTACCTCTCAAAAGAGCCGAGGACCAGAGCTGCACAGACATATCTGGGATCTTGCTTGCAAGCTGCATGGCTGGTACTACCATGTTGTTACTTTCCTGGTAAAAAGCAGATATCAAAATAAAATGGCTGTTTATTTCTCCCCCTCCCTTTGCAAACACACACAGATATCTTCAATTTGTGATGACAAATTTCTCTGCTTCAGTTGTTGTAGCTCACAGGTGGAAGTGCTTCATGGGACAGCATCCTAAAACTGATGAGCTTTGCTCTAGGCTGGGAATTACTGTGTCTGTGTTGGGCAAGGTAACAGAAACATTTCATGTAACCTGGCACGGGGAGAATTCACAGAATCCCAGCATGGGGGGGATGGAAGGGACCTTTTAGAGCTCATCCAGCCCAATCCCCTGCAGAAGCAGCTCCCACCTAGATCAGGTCACACAGGAACGTGTCCAGGGGGGGCTTGAAGCCCTCCAAGGAAGGAGCCTCCACACCCTCCCTGGGCAGCCTGGGCCAGGGCTCCCTCACTCAAACACTCAAACAGTTTCTTCTTATGTTTCAATGGAACTTCTTGTGTTGCAGCTTCATCCCATCACCCCTTGTCCTGTTGCTGGATACCACAGAAACAAAGTGCTGCCCCAACCTCCTGACACCCACCAGTGACATATTTGTCNGTAAAGGGGAATGATATTATTTGTCCTTTTTATTCAGCTCCCTCTTTTGTTTGCCAGTGACTCCAGGCATTAGAGCAACACACCCTTCCATAAAAGCCCTCAAACACCACTACTCTGTTAAAGTGTTATGAAACATGCAAATCACAGCTCCAGAATTCTCCAAGTCAATACTCTGCCAACTTCTAGTGAGACATCAATAAACAAACCTGTAAAATTCAGATGAATTTTACACAAGCTCAAGTCAAGAATTGACACTGTAGCAGCAGAGGCAGTGAGGGCTTACCCTGTGATTCCCTAACACGTAGAATATGTGACCCAGGAGCACGAGGGAACAGGCTGTTAATCGATTCAAATCTTCTGCGTTGGACATTTTCAGCGTCTCTCGCAAAAATCGTCTGTCAAAAAAAAAGAAACCAGAGCAAAACCAAAGCATTTCCAAAGCTCTGCTTCCCCTCCAGTATCTAAGAAACATCATCAAGAACTGAATTCATGCAACTGGCAAATATTAGCACTCGGGAATAAACTGTGTGCTGCAGGTGACCTTAAACAAAAGGCTCAGTTGCCAAACCTCTCCTTCGTTTAGTAGAAGTGACTATAAGCAGAAACCCTCCCTGGAAAAGCTTTTGTTCCAGATGTGCTGTTATTAACACTCAGAATTGAAGAGATCTAAACCAAACAGCTTCCATGTGTTTCTTCCCCCCTCAAGTAAAACAGGTGGTTGACTGAACCCCCAAGGCCAAGAGCTGGAGCAAGTTTCAATGCAAAGCCTCAGGAGTTTCATTTTCATCTTAAAAAGCTTGATTTAGTGTTGCTTTTCACCTCCTTTCCAAGTGCACCCACTGATCACACAATGTTAAAGGTTGGAAGGGACCTGGAAAGCTCATCCAGTGCAACCCCTCCTGCCAGAGCAGCAGCACCTAGAGCAGGGCACACAGGAACTCATCCAGCTGGGTTGGGATGTCTCCAGAGAAGGAGCCTCCACAGCCCATCTGGGCAGCCCCTGCCAGGGCTCCCTCACCTCAACAGGGAACAAACCCCAAATTGTGTTTCTTTGGAACCTCTTCTGTTCCAGCTTGTTCCCATTGCCCCTTGTCCTATCACTGTCTATCCCTGAGCACAGTCTGGCTCCAGCCTCCTGATACTTACTTGGCCTCGTTGTATCTTCCTTGGAAGAAGGAAAAGAGACCTCGGATGTAGAAAGCTGCTGCTCGAAGACAGTGGGAGCTGCAGAGAAAGCACAGCATTGAAATCCAGGCATTGTACAGTGACCCCATGTGTTACAGAGAGATTTCCGAGGATCTGCCTAATAATCACATTGCCAAACAAAGCCTTAGACACTGGGTGCATTAACTTCTGCCTTGAAAACAAGTTGTTTTGTTTCCCTTTTAAAGGAGCCTGTTACAAACCCAGTGGCCCCATCCCTGAATGCAATGTAGATAAGTTTCAGGATTGCTCACCTCACAGGGAAATTGTGGTCTGGGTTTATCCTTTCCAACAAGCTGTAAAGCTACAAAGTGGGAGAGGAAAAGAAAGACAATGAGCATTTCTCACAAAGACAGGCTCACAGTACTCACAGCAAGTGCTGCTGGAGGAAATGCACATCAAATCCAAGTGTCACCACCAACATGCTCGAGTTCACTTGTACTGCTGAAGTCACAGCACAAACATTCCAGCATTCAGGAGTTTTCATGCCCAGTTTTGATCCTAAAATCAAGTTTTATATAAAATATCCTTCCTTAGGCTTTATAGAGCTTCTTACACCCTGTCAGTATTTCCTTTCAGCTGTCCTATCTGAGCTGTTCCAGACCCAAAGGAATGGTGCATCAGATTCGCTACTTCAGTAAAGCCAGAAATCAGCTAAGCCAGAGCAATATTACCTGCTTTTCTGTTAAAATGCTTAGAAAGCAAAAAATAATTAAGTACTCTGTGCTTGGTGGAAAAGTTCATTTACAGCTTCTTCATAAGAAACCTGCAAACTCATCTCTGGGACGTTCCTCCTGAGGGATCAGGGACTTCACTGACAGCGAACACAGCTGAACTTTGGTATTAATGTGGCTTCAGGCACAGTGCTGAAGCAAAACACACAGAGACAAGTGTGTACCTACTTCTGGATGTTTAAAACCTTCGTCAGGTTTATGAAATCTAATAAATCCCTAAATGGATGGAAACTGAAGCCAACTGGTTGAATCACAGAATCCCAGCATGGTGGGGATGGAAGGGACCTACAGAGCTCATCCAGTCCAACTCCCTGCAGAAGCAGCTCCCACCTAGATCAGGTCACACAGGAATGTGTCCAGGGGGGTCTTGAAGGCCTCCAAGGAAGGAGCCTCCACACCCTCCCTGGGCAGCCTGGGCCAGGGCTCCCTCACTCAAACAGTGAAAGAGCTTTTACTTATGTTTCAATGGAACTTCTTGTGTTCCAGCTTCATCCCATCACCCCTTGTCCTGTTGCTGGATATAACAGGAAAAAAAGTGCTGCCCCAAGCTCTTGACACCCACCAGTGAGATATTTGTCAATATCAATGAGCTCCCCCCTCACTCTCCTGTTCTCCAGACTAAACAGCCCCAGGTCCCACAGCCTTTCCTCAGCAGGAAGATGCTCCAGTCCCCTCAGCATCTTGCTGGCCCTGCACTGGCCTCTCTGCAGCACTTCCCTGTCCCTCTGGAGCTGGGGAGCCCAGAACTGGCCACAGGACTCCAGATGAGGCCTCAGCAGCTCTGGCAGAGCAGAGGGGGAGCAGAACCTTCCTGGCCCTGCTGCCCACACTCTTCTTGATGCATCCCAGGCTGCCATTGGCTTCTTGGCCAGTGAATGAGTCAAGATGAGCGAGTTCATCACACACTTGATGTTGGGCAGCCTGCCCTCAGTGCTGTACAGAACAATCCAGAACACTCTGGCTCTGGTGGTTTGTGGCAAGACCAGTTGATGCTCTGCCCTGCTGAAGGAGCTGCCTGGCTGCCAGACAAGGCATCCCTTTGCAAAAATACACAACAAAAGCAGAGTCCAAGCACAGTAACTGTTTCCTCTCCAAGAAAGTTGCAGCTTTTAGGCTGCCAGTCAGAAAGCAGCTTACCTCTTGATGTCTGTTGCCTTCCCTGATGTACACACTGGCTAAGTTTGTCACAATAAATGCCCACAGTTCTTGATGTGTAGTGAGCTAAAACAAACAAGACGCCAACAGTACAGTCAAATACTTCAGCCTCTAAGCCAGAATTTGCTCACCACACATTAACCACAGATGTGGTGTCTGATTTTTTGCTATGAATAAAATCCTCCTGACCTGAACTATGATCAGCAGGAGAACAGAAATGAAGTAGTTTAAGTGATCTAGAAGATCTCCAGATCTCCTTTCCAAGCCTCAGCTGTTCAGTCACCCACACACCAACTGCACCAAGCCCATTCCCCACAGTGAACATCCATAGGAATGAAGTTTGGGAAGAAGATCTTACCCTCAGTGCTGTGGTGAATTGTGCTTCTGCATTATCCATGCAGTTCACAGAAATGCAGTAAAGCCCCTGCAGAAGACACAGTATTTGTCAGGGAATGAACAATACAGCTTGAGAAAGGTGAGAACACAGAGAGACACCCACAAACCCCCAGAAATCTCATGCTATCAGCAGGAAAAAAAGTGCAATGAGTGAGTCTCAAGTTTCTCATGGCTCTGGGAAAAAAAACAAGCAATTTCTACACAAAGTCCTTCAAAACAGCATGTGCCTGTAGAAAACACCCCTTTATCTAAGAAAATCATCTTCATTTTCTTATCAGACTCAAACAGCAATGGTAAAAAAAAAACCTTCTCCTCACCCAGTTCCCACAACATCCCATTTCAGACACACACAGCACCAACCCTGTGTGTTCACCTGGGCACCAGCCACCACGCCACACACCACTGACTGTGAAGAGGGATTTAAGCCTTTGACAGGCTCCAGTAGCACAAGGTGCAAATCCCCTCAGCAGGGTTGGCAACAGGTAAGGCAGAACCTCCTTTCCCAACAGGGCATCTTGCTGCCTGCCTCTCAGCAGCTCAACAGGGACTGGGGAGTGCTGGGTGGGGTGTGCCACAGTCAGACATTTAACTGCTCACCAGAGACACTTACTAACAGAGTGTGCAGCTGGGCAGCATGATTAGAAAACAGCCTGGGAGACTGCTGGCAGAGCTGACAGACTTGTGAAATCTGTGAGAAAAAGAGAATATTTTAAGATACTTCTCCTCTCTGTTCCATCTCAAGCTCTAAATCCATCTACTTGCATCATGCATGTCATTCAGTACAGCTCAGTGATTGGTTCCAGAAGCCCCAGTCATGCTCTCAGGTAAAGGCAGAGGCTGTGCTTGCCTCCAGCCAAGGCACACACTGCTCCAACACACCCACCTCCCACGCAGACAACACTCCCAAACTGGTTTGGATTGATTTGTTTTGCAGCAGCTCCACCATATGGTGGCACCACCTGCAAATCCAGTCCCAGATCTCTTCCTGAGCAGCTCAGAACTGGGAGCTGGCAAGCATCAGGGGAACTGAAACCAAAATCTTCCATGGGGTAACATACTTGTGATGAGTTTTATGAGTCAGAATCAAAGACTAACTCTTTTAGGAGGCTAAATTTCCCCCCCACCTCCCCAAGTACATTCATGACAGCAGAGGTTGAGATGATACAGCAGTGTGTCCTATAAAGAAGGGATGGATGAATAGCATTTAAAAGTGACTAGGAGGATGATTCTTTCCTACATTAAATAACACTGTCCCTCTCTTCCTTCCCCTCAGCTATGTAAGAGGGGGAAAGGACAAAAAAGCAGAGAACCTTAACAACTGAGGAATACTTGGACAAGTCAGGAACTCTAAGAGGAAAAGTCAAGAGCCCCTCTGTCCTGAATCTGAGGGAAAGGGAAGAGACACCCGAGTCAGACTGGAACACACCATCAGGAGGTTGTCAGCTGACGTCACCCAAAACCAAAACTCTCATGTTTTAAAAGCAATCCCTGCATAAATCCACAACCAGGGAAAGGATGAAAGCCCATTTTTACCTCCTGCAATGCTGTGGCTTTGTGTCCCGTGACAAGTCGGCACATGATAATGTGTTCCAACAAAATCACTTGGAATGATGACAAGATGGGACTGCAATCCAACACTGAAGAGGGAAAAGCAATTCACTAAGTCAAGTTAAGAGATTATTAACCCCCTGGCCACTCAGCCTGCCCTGCACTGAGCCACCTTCCTCAACTGCAGGTGGTTCATTCAGCAAGAATTCAACACAAAACGATTGCTCTGTGGAAAAGTGGAGCAATGGCTTTGGATGGACCATCTGGAGTCAGAAGAGTCCTGGATGATCCTCTCCAGCTCCTCTTCCTTAAAAGAAACCCAACAAAACACCCCCAGCACACCCACAGTGCCTGAACTGTCAGGAGCAGGAGTATGAACACAAGGACAAACTCCTTGGCAACACATGCTCATTTTAAGAGGACCAGAAGCCTGGATAACCATCAGCAAAGCAATTTACAGACCCACTCACTGAGTTACACCAAAGCCCCACCAAACTGGGTTTCTGTATTCTAAGCATCCAGTTTTAAAACAGAGCAAAGTTCCTAGATGCAGCACAGGCTGACTGACAGGCCATAGCAGTGAGCTGAGTAAGGTTGCTGTGGTTTTGGGGTTTTATAATGTGAATTACCAACAAGTAATGGAATCTTGCAGCATCAGTTAATCCTTGTCCTTACTTTTTAGCTTCTCTAGCTGCATGAGTGCTTTGTCTGTGTACTTCTGAGCCTTCTCCAGGTATCCTGCTTGCATGGAATGCATCACTGTCACCTGCCAGAAAACACAGGAAAGATGAGGAAAGGTCTGGGAGTTCACACAACTCCTCAGCTACCAGATTTTTACACTCAATTTTGACATCATGCAGGTGCATCACCATAGTCAAGAAGCAGAACAACTAGTCTGAGGAATCTGAACTCAAGATTGCTGCTCTGTTGGTAAAATGAAGCCAACGTAGCTCTGCTTCATACAAGTTAACTTGATTCTATTTGGTTTGGATGTTAATAAAGTTCCACTTCAGTTTCCAGGTTTCTTGCACAGTCTCCTCAAACACTGACATCACTGAAAGCAACAGTCTCACAGATGCTGTGGCAGAATTAAACCACCAGTGTAACATGTAAGCAGCATATGGGCTGCAGAACTGATCACTGCTGCCATTTTTAACCAGGTCCTCATTAATTAGCATTCCAGATGAAGTGAAAAGGAAGAGCTTCTCACCAAGTAGACAAGCACACACATGTGTTCCTTGGGCAGCCAGTGAAAGAGATCAGCTGGGTTGCTGGGCAGAATCTCGTCGTCATGCAGTGTGGATATGGTCTGGATGCACTGCTGAAGCTGTTTCAAGCATGGCTTCACACTTTTCACCTGTGAAAGAAGATGCACATCAGACACTTCTGCTACAGCCCAGATGCTTGTACATGTACTTAGGTGGGAAAACTTGCCAGGCAATAAATAACCCCGATACTGAGGGAATGGTTTGGTATCTAAATCACCTCACCAGCATGACACAGCAGGGATTACTTCAAGCCTGTTCCAGGACTAACAACAACATATCAGCCCTTCATGCTTGTGTGTACAAACAGGAAACACTCAAAACGTTGGTTAAAAAAATCACACACAAAGCCTGTTACCTCTCCCAGCACTTCATGGGAGTGGTTGGTAGCGTAAACCTTTCCTCTGGTAAGAAGAAACCAACATCATTTCTTCATTCCTCACTCCACTGTCCTTAAACCCATCGAAATCAAGTTTTGTTAACAAAAAGCCAGGTGCAGCAAAAGCAAATCCCCACAGATCACCTCAGTGTCACTTCTGAAGGCAGTGCTTTCTCCTCAGCTGTCACGTGGGAGCTGTAAAGCAGCACAAGCCACACGTACCTGCCCAGCATCCAGATAGTGCGTGACCTGCAGGACGAGGAAGAACACGCGCAGAGACTCTTTCTGGATGGGGTTCCCCTGCCAGTTTTCAACTATCTGCCCACACAGGGTCAGGAGGGGATGTACCTCCTGCAGCTTTCGTTCCATTAGAAGGAGCTAGAAGTGAAAAGAAACAAGATTTCTTCTGTTAAACACAAGAGTCCCAGCTACAATGATCTATTTGCAACAACAACAGACTCAAAGCCACCTCGTGCAGGAGCATCAGCACCAGAGCTTTCATCCTTAAGTACAAGGGCTCCAGTGACAATTTGCAGTTATCCCTTTTCCTTCCAGAAAATGATTTGTCATCATGAACGAAGGGGAAAAAGAAGTCAAACCTCTTCACAAGGGTTTCCCAAGAATGCTGAAGGTTTAAGGCTTCTGCAGGGGGGTTGGACTAAGTGATCTCTAAAGGTCCCTTCCAACCCCTCCCATTCTATGACTCTATGATCCTAGATATATTTTAATACTGTACTTGCTCATATGAACTAATCAGAAGAGATAAAGCAAAGATAAACACACAAGGTACCCTAAACCAAGCAGCAGGGAGCTGCTGGAGTCACCCTGGAGGGGGTTCAGAGCTGGGTGGGTGTTGCCCTGAGGGCAATGGGCTGGTGGCTGATGGGGCTGGGCCAGATGCTGCACCCCATGAGCTGAAAGGGCTCTTCCAGCTTATTCTGTGACTCTAAGTTACATTGTACTGCTCTGTAATTTGCATTAAACAAGTAAATAGTTGATTTCAAAACATTCATCCAACTTACCATGCCCTTGCTTAGCAGAAACAGTGCTCTGCAATGAAACAGAAAGATGTCATGCTCAAAAGCTACCTCAACCACCAGTGCATAGAAAATCCACAAGAATAAATGAAAGTCTGATATAGTCCCTGAGAGAAGAGATAAAAGAGCATGAAGGAACCTGTCACAGAAAGGGAACAGTTCTATGACAGCCTCAGGAATGAAAATGCTGGTTCTCAGGTTTGTACTCAAGTTCTGGTCAGTTCCAGTGACAGTTTCTGAAGCCAAACCCCAGGTCACTGAAAAGCTTTTTCTGATAATGACAATAAACAAATGTCATTTGGAAAAATAACTCTCCAGAGTCTTAATGGACATTGGTGGCTTCAACAGGAAAAGAGCTGGAGAAACTCTGGAACACTCGGAAACTCTGATCAGGGGCCTGGAGCATCTTCCTGCTGAGGAAAGGCTGTGGGACCTGGGGTTGTTTAGTCTGGAGGAGACTGAGGGGGGAGCTCATTCATATTGACAAATATCTCACTGGTAGGTGTCAGGAGGTCGGGGCAGCACTTTGTTTCTGTTGTCTCCAGAAACAGGCCAAGGGGTGATGGGATGAAATTGCAACACAAACTCCATTGAAACATCAGGAGAAACTGTTTGAGTGTTTGAGTGAGGGAGCCCTGGCCCAGGCTGCCCAGGGAGGGTGTGGAGGCTCCTTCCTTGGAGTTTTCCAAACCTACACAGACGCGTTCCTGTGCCCCCTGAGCCAGGGAAACCTGCTTTAGCAGGGGCTTGGGCTGGATGATCTCTAAAGGTCCCTTCCAATCCCCATCAGTCTGTGGATTCTGTGACTCAGGTTTGCTTTTAGAACGCCCATAAGAATCTCTAAATAAACCCAGAACGGCTCTAAATAAATAAAAAAAAAAACCAGAGGAAAAGAAACTATTTTCTAAGTGAAAATGAAACAAGAGTCCAGAGAACTCACCTGGTATACTCTGATCCCACCACCCGAGCATACTCTGCTCCTACTCCCAGAAGGTCACATGCAGATACTAAGTCTTTTTCAAGTGTATGTAGTTGCTGAAATGAAAGAAGAGCCCTAAGAGAGTGACATTTGCCTTGGGAACCTAAGCAGTGATTTTTAAGAGACTCCTGTGCTTTCCATGTGAGCAGCACTGACCTGGCAACTCCTTCTGATTTCAGGCACATTTTCCAGCAACACCTGGCATTGTCCAGGAAAAATAAAGCTTATGATGTTTCAAAGGAAACGTCTCAGCCCAGTTTTACACCACACAAAGCTGTTGTAATTCACAAAGATCATGGGCAGATCAGATCCAAACAGCTCCAAGGTAACAGTGGACTGTTACATCAGAGTAACTGGAACACCAGAGGGTGTTTTTCATCAAGAGAAGGAGCAGGTTGAGGTGACAGGGAGAGGACAATGCTCCTGCCAGAACTGCTCTCACTCCCTCCTGCACACACCAACTTTGGTACCTTCTCCAAACTCAGGTAGAAAGCCATAGCTGTAAAAGAGCAAGCACCAAGGACACGAGAGGCACAAGCCTCTGTGGTGAAGCAAAAGCCAGAACAGAAATACCACACAGAAGAGAAACCAGCAAAGAATGTCAAGCTTTGAGGAAGGATCCTAATTGAGAGGGATGCACTGAGAAAAACGTTTAAGCTTCTTCTGAGTACTCAGGCATTAACTCATTGCAAAGTAAACATTTGTCCTTTAATCAATGGGAAGGTAAGGCTCTCCACAACTCCCTGCTCCTAAACTACACAAAGGAGCTCAGCAATTCCTTTTAAAAGAAGCTGGTCTGCTTGTTTAAGCTCATCAAGAAGGGGAAAAAGACAAGTACAGGTGACTATTAAGACAGTCTTCAAAGATCAATTTGCTTCCTAACTAGCTCTCTGCCACAGAGTACCTGTAAAGAGCAATTCATTCCCTCAACTCACCCCCCGCCCCAGGCTACTTAGGAGCAGAGAAAAGGTATAACTTGGAAAGATGAGGGGATTTGTTCCACAATAATCTGCTCTTCCCACTGCTCAGTTAACTTCCTGGACATGCTGCCACCTAACACAGGAGATCACTCAGGAAAACCAGCACTTTTAGACTAACTGAGGTAAAGACAAACATTAAACACCACCAATCCCATCATGGGCCAGTTCATTCCTAAAAGCAAAGACAGTCTGACCTGTGCAGCTGAAGCCAAAATCAGAGCACAATCAAGAACAGGAAGAGGAACATTGCCTGGAGGCTTTTCTACCAGCTGCTTTTCCCATCCCAGTCCTGCTCTATGTGTTCATTAGGTTAAAACATAAAGATGGTAAACTCCAATTCCAGCAGACTTTCAGAGCACATCTGCCCCTCCTGCAAGCCACAAGTTCATTTCATTTTGTTATTAGAGCCCATAGCATGATCCTTGCTGTTTTCTTTCCCAGCTGCCTTCAGCAGGTAAGAAGCTGGCCTGGATCTAACATGTAGTGTATCACTTGTATACTTTACAGCAACAATTTTGTCTCTCCACCAGTAGCAGTGATTTAGGGGAGGGGGAAAAGCAGCCAAGCTCTAAGAAGAGCACAGATATTAACTAGCCATTTGTTTCCAGTCATAGTAGTGCAGTAACATGGTCATCAAGTGAGCAATTACTTACTGCAAGTTGAAAAAGCAAGCGGCAGTGCCAGTAGGGAGTTTGCTGAGAGATCTGGATGGCTTTGCGTAACAGAGGCTTTGCTGTATCCACCGAGTTCTGAAACACAAACAGGCACCCTCATCATCAGGGAAACAAAAAAACCACAGGCTCCTGGGGGCTTCTCTCACTGCCAGGAACAGTTTTTGAAGGAGTTCTGTCCTGTGTTGATCCCCCAGGGAAAGTCTCACAGGTCAGGGACATTGAAACGTGAAAAGCAACAAAGTGTTTAACACACAGGCCCACACTTGGCTGCTCACAGCTGAGCTACTGAGCTGCTCTGGCCACCACACACTTTTGCTCTTCAAGTGAGAGAAAAGGCAAACTTTTGCTTAAGAGAAACATAAGGCTTTCTGGAGAAAAACAATCAAAATAGACCACGAGCACAATAAAAGTCTGAGGAAAAAAACCACCTACTTCCCTCCCTCCCCCCCTCAAATGAGCCAGTCCCTGTTTCTAAGTGAGGGCTTAAGACACAGTTTGGCCAAGTAAACTTCCTTTGCTGGGGACCTGCATTGCAATTCACAGAATCACAGAGTCACAAGGGCTGGAAGGGAGCTGGAAAACTCACCCAGTGCAACCCCCCTGCCAGAGCAGCACCTAGAGCAGGGCACACAGGAACTCATCCAGCTGGGTTTGGGATGTCTCCAGAGAAGGAGCCTCCACAGCCCATCTGGGGAGCCCCTGCCAGTGTTTTATCACCTGAAGAAGTTCTTCCCTGTGTTTCTTTGGAATCTCTTCTGTTCCAGCGTGTACCCATTGCCTCTTGTCCTGTCATTGGCCATCACTGAGCACAGCCTGGCTCCAGCTTCCTGACACTTGGAGCCATGACTGAGCTCAGGCCTCAGGCTCCTCTTCTCCAAGCTGCAGAGCCCCAGCTCCCTCAGCCTTTCAGCACAAGGCAGATGCTCCACTTCAGCATCTCTGTGGCCCTGCACTGAACTCTCTCCAGCAGCTCCCTGTCCTTCTGCAACTGAGGGGCCCAGAGCTGGACACAATATCCCAGATGTGGTCTCCCAATAAGAAAGACAGAAAGTCTTTCAGTCCTACACCTTACTGCTCTGTATTTACATTGCATCTGACCTCTAAACACTTCATAAATCCTGCTACTATGAGCAATACTTCAAGACCAAAGCCATTCAAATTAAATGCAGTCCTGCAGCCCCAGGACAACTGACAACTTTTGCAGCAGTCTCAGTGCACTCACCTCCTGACAGTACAGCTCGGACAGAAGGCTGGCTGCCTCAAACTTAACGTCCTCAAACTGGGGAATCTAGCAGCATCAGAGTTAAGTAAACATCAACCACCATCTGGAAAACAGCCACATCCCGACCTTCCAAACCCCATTCACAGAACACATACATTAGGAAAGCAGCCCTTCAACCAGGGGAGACGATTAAAAATAGCAGACAGAGCCCCATCCCCAGGGCCAGGCCCTGCTTGGGGAGGTGTCTGGCTATCGCAGCCCTCACTGCAGAGGCGGGTTGGCCCGGCAGGAAAAGGATACTTGCTGGGATATCAACCACTGCAAGACAAGACAGTGGGTTAGTCAGTAACCACCACAGGCCTGCCCTTGCAGCCAGGGCCCCCCAGCCCAGCCGCAGCCCCAGCCCCAGCGCACCCCCAGCTCCATTCCAGCTCCTCCAAGCCCCAGCCCCCCACAGCCCCAGCCCAAGCCCAGCCCCAGCCCAGTGCAGTCCCAGCCCAAGCCCAGCCCCAGCCCCAGCGCAGCCCCAGCCNAGCCCCAGGCAGCCCCAGCCCCAGCCTAACCCCAGCCCCAACCTCCCCCGCCCAGCTCACCGCTTTCTCCAGGTGCCCGCGGGCCTGGTCGCCGTTGCGGGTGTGGTGGTAGAGGACGGAGCCGAGCTGGAGGTGCGTTCGGGCCTCCATGCGCGCCGGGGGCTTGCGGGGCAGCACGGCCTGCAGGCAGTGCACACACAGCCGCACCTTGGGCGGGCTGGACGTGCGGAAGTGTTCGGCCAGGCCCAGCAGCGCCAGGTACCACGACTCACCCCCGGCGGCAGCAACACCACCACCACCACCCCCCGACCCCGACCCTGGCCCCGACCCCGGCCCCGGCCCCGGCGCGGGCCCAGCGCCGCCTCCACCCCCCCCCCCACCGCCTCCTCCTCCTCCTCCTCCTCCAGCGGCCCCTCCACCGCCGCCTCCTCCTCCCGCCTCCCCTGAACCCGCCGCCGGTTGCGGCGGCTGCTGCTGCTG
>WBNH01004916.1:0-12101 GCA_013401255.1 Urocolius indicus
GAGACTGAGCTCAGGGGGAGCTGATGAATATTTGTCAGGATGTAAATGCTGGGTGTCAGGAGGTTGGGGGTTCTTCCCTCCAGCTTCTGTGAATACAGGGTCCATCGCACGGGACAAAGCCTCTGGCCATAGTCACTGCCCCTGGCACAGGGTCTTTAATGGAGTGCAAACAAATCTGAGCTTCACCAGTGCTCTGCACAGGCTGCGGGAGCGGGGGGGGTCTCTGCTCCAGCACACCTCCTGCTCTCTTCCCTCATGGACCTTGAGGTCCTCATGGTTGCTTCTCTCCAAGAGGAAGAAGCCTCCTCACCCAGCTTCTTCTTAACAAGCGATTGTGGAGGTGCCCAACTGGCTCAGCCCCAGCAGTGGCTCTGGCTCAGAGCTGGGGGCAGTTTCCAGCAGCTTCTTCCACCTTCGCAGCCCCGTCACCAGCAACAGCTTCATGTCAAACCACGCCAGGGGCAGATGATTAAATCTGGAAAGTCTTCAGCCACGTAAATTCAGGGGCTTTGGCTGGTGCCCAAATCCCAGGTGGTGTGAAAATGTGACTCACCTTTTGCTTTCAGACAACAGCGGTTTTTTCTCTTCATCTCTGCTCATCTCTGTTTTGCCCCCCCCCCCCCAGATCAACGACCAACTGCTCAACCTCCCCTATGGTGACAGAGGCAGGAAGATCTCCATCTACAGAGGTGGGCAGGAGGCTGTGGTACAGACAGACTTTGGCCTCACCGTCACCTACGACTGGCAAAGCCAAGTCACCGTGTCGGTGCCCAGAGCTTACGCCAACACCTTGTGCGGCCTCTGCGGCAACTACAACGGCGACGTGAGGGATGAGATGATGACCAGGATGGGCCGGGTGACATCAAACCCAGACTCTTTCGGGCACAGTTGGAAGGTGATGGACATCCCAGGTTGTGTGGAACACTCGAAGGTGGAATGTCCTGGCACTGCCGCGGCTCAGAGGCACCAGGGGCTCACCGAGACGGGTTGTGGGATCATCCTGCGAGAGGATGGACCTTTCGGAGCTTGTCATGCTCATGTGGAGGCCAACAAGTACTTCCAAGCCTGTATGCATGATTTTTGCCTCTTCCCAGGGCAGGAAGGGGTGATGTGCCCCATCATAGCCCTCTACGCTGCCGCCTGCCAAGCTGAAGGGGTGACCGTGGGCAGCTGGAGGACAGACGGTTTCTGCCGTAAGTTGGGTTCATTTTGTGTGGGTTTTGATGCTTATGAAGCAAAGGGAAGCCCCAACCCTGGGCCAAACCCTTGTGGAGGCAAAGCAGAGGTGGGAATCGTCTCACTTGATTCCCACCCAAAGTCTAGGTCGGTCCCGTCATCTCTGTTTCTAAGCCAGAAATGCTTCCAAGGAACAAGGTGTCTCATCTGGCTGTGATGGGTCGGATAATTCAGGTTGAAAGGTCCTTTATGGATGCTCCTTCCCTCCTCATGGTAACAGTGAGAAAGAGATGAGACTTCAGTTGGGAGCAAGGTGTCTCACCTCGCTACGATGGGTCAGATAATTCAGCCTCAAAGAAGGCTTCGCTTTGGCTGCAAATGAGTGAGGACCCATTGCCTGGATCACTGAGAGGGTGAAACACATGTGATGCACCAAAACCAGCTTAAATTAGGAGAGAGGGATCTGGCCCAGGTTGACTGGGGACCCAGCTTTGGAGTGATTCTGTTGCTTGTTTCATTGAATCCTCATTTCATCCATGACCATGGGGGAAACCAGGTGAATCGGGGCTGAAACTCCACCAGGAATGGGCTGAAAGGTCCTTTATGGGACCCTCCTTCCCTCCTCATGTCTATAGTGAGAAAAAGATGAGACTTAATTTGGATAAACCTCCCCACCTCTCCCACCTCTCCCACCTCCCATTTACACCCATTGAGCCTCACCAACGAGCCCAACCGCGTCCCACCTTGTGGGATCTGTCATTCCCTCTCTCCTAACGCTTCCTCCTGGTCTCGTGGCAGGGATTTCGTGCCCTGCAAACAGCCACTACGAGATCTGCTCCAGGGAGACGTGCAGCCAGAGCTGCAGCAGCATCTACGCCCCGGCCACGTGCTTGAGGAGCTGCAGGGAAGGTTGCGAGTGCGACGCCGGCCACGCGCTCAGCGGCGACGAGTGCGTCCCCGTGGGCCTCTGCGGCTGCCTCCACCACGGTCTCTACTACAAGGTGGAAGAAACCTTCTTCCCCAGCAAGAAAGAGAAATGCCAATGCCAGATTGGTGGCACAGTGGAATGCCAAGAAGTTTCTTGTGCCGGAGATGGCGAAGGCAAAGTCATTGATGGTGTCCTTCAGTGCCCACCCGCTGCTCCCAGGGTCTGCGTGGCCACCGGTGACCACACTTACCTCTCCTTTGATGGGGTGGCTTTCAACATCTCAGGCACCTGCACCTACATCCTCACAGAGACCTGTGCTGGAGATGACATCAAACCCTTTGCTGTGAAGATCCAGAAGGACGCTCGGCAGAAGGGGAAGGTCTCAGGCATCCGGGCGTTGTCTGTCGAAGTCCACGGGCTCACGTTGACCTTGGAGCGAGGCAGGACGGGAGCTGTCATGGTAAGGTGGTGCTACTTCGTGGCCCAGCTTTGTTTCTGGGTGAAGACACCTCGGTGGCAACTTCTATGGGGCTTGTATTGACTTTGGCATCAGGAAGATGGGGTGGAACAACAGTGACGGTGGTTCATGGTCCACCTCAAAACGTGGTGGCACCAAAATCTCTGGGCTCAACCTTGATGTGGACACGTGGTGAGAGAGGAACCACCACAGCAAGGCTCATCTCCTTCTTACGAGCACAAAGGTTTTGGTGGCAACCTCCAGGGGCTCGTGTTGACTTTGATGTGAGGCAACAAGGGGGCCTCTCGTGGGGGATGGTGAAGCAGAGCTGCACGTCTTTGGGGCTGCCAGCATCTCGGTGGCTCATCTCTGGTGTAAAGCGAGAGCCTCACGCCCGCAGAAAAACCACGTGTTGTGGTCAGTCTGTTTGATGGGTGCAAGCACAGGAGCCCAACAATTGGCTTCTCCTTCATGGAGGGGAGACCTTTTTGTCTCTAAGACAAAGCCACGCTCATCCCCACTTTGCCTTGTGCAAGCGGGAGCCAGAAATTCATCCCAAGGTTGTCTGGAAGGTGCTGCCATCACTATTTTTTGGCTCCTACCCTCGAGGCTCACTGGAGGATCCCCCCCACTCTCTCTCTCTCTCTCTCTCCCAGGTGGATGCCATCTCTCACCACCTCCCAGCCATCCTGGCTCAGGGACAGGTCGAGGTGCAGCAGCATGGGGTGGGTGTCCTGCTTCAGACTGACTTTGGCCTCTCCATCCGTTACGACCTCCTCCAGCACGTCACCGTCACCGTCCCGCAGAGCTACCGGGGCCACCTCTGTGGGCTCTGTGGCAACTACAACGGGCAACCCGGCGACGACCTCCTCCTCCCTGATGGCCAAGCAGCTCCCAACACTGTGGCCTTCAGCTCTGCCTGGAAAATCCCTGATGCCTCTTGCAGTGATGACTGCCCCGGGGACCTCTGCCCACCCTGTACAGAGGAGAAGAAGGTGATCCTCCAGAAACCCAACTACTGCGGCATCCTCACGCTCCCGGAGGGTCCCTTCGCCTCTTGCCACCGTCTCATTGACCCCACCTTGTACTTCCAAGCCTGCCTCCATGACCTTTGCCTGGCTCAAGGGGACACCCACATCCTCTGCCAGAGCATCCAGACCTACTCCACCGCTTGCCAAGACGCCGGTGTCGTGGTTCAGGCTTGGAGAACGCCGTCCTTCTGCCGTAAGTGAGGGGGGGAGGGGGAGAAACGTCCTCCGTGGCCAGCACGTCTCATTTCGTGGTGGCCATGGAGAAAGAGGGGGAATAAAGGATGTGATTTGAGCTCCAAAAGGACCTTTTCCCCAACCTCAATAATCCTGTGTGATGCTGTGATTCCAGCCCTCAGCTGCCCACCCAACAGCAGCTACTCGTTGTGCACCAACCTCTGCGTCCAGAGCTGCGCCGGGCTCGTCGATGCTTCCAGGTGCCCCAAAACCTGCGTGGAAGGTTGCTCCTGCCAGGAAGGATCCACCTTTGACGGTCACAGCTGCGTCCCCAAGGACCAATGTGGATGTTTGGTGGAAGGGGAATACTACAAGGTTGAGTTTTTATAAGGGGTTGGGGTGGTTGGGTGAATGTTTTCCTCCTGCCTCTACAGCCAGAAGGACTTTTTGGGTGGGGAAAAACTCTCCATAGCTTCAAAGTCTTCTGTGTGCCAAGTGATTCTGTGGTGTTACACAAAGAAAACTGGGGCATTGCCACCTCTTCCATCACACAGAGAATCACAGGAGGGTGGAGGGTGGGGAAGGGACCTTCAGGGATCATCCAGCTCCTGCTCCAGCAGGTTCCCCTGGCTCAGGGGGCACAGGAACATGTCCAGATGGGTTTGGAAGCCACCAGAGCAGGAGCCTCCACACCTTGTTTGGGCAGCCTGGACCAAGGCTCCCTTACCTCAGCACCAAAGCAGGTTCTCCTCTTGTGCCAGGGACACTTTTTTGTGTCCCAGCTTGTGCTCATCACCCCTTGTCCTGTCACTGGCCACCACACAACAAACACTGGCCACATCCTCCTGACACCCACCTTGAGGTGTCCCCTCAGCCTTCTCTTCTCCAGGCTGAACGCCCCCAGCTCCATCAGCCTTTCCTCCTCAGCATCTTGGTAGCCCTCTGAGGGACTTTGGTAGCCCTGCACTGGCCTCTCTCCAGCAGTTCATTGTCCCTCTGGAGCCAAGAACTAACCCCAGGACTCCAGACGAGGCCTGAGCATGGCAGAGGGGGAGCAGAACCTCCCCCAACCTGCTGCCCACGCTCTCCTTGATGCCCCCAGGATGCCACTGGCCTTGTAGCCCACGAGGGCACGTTGCTGGCCCACATGTAATGTCCAAAGCTCCAGTTGTGGATTCTCAGGTTCTACAGCTGAAGGCACCAAAACAACAACGTTCTCCCTTCAGAGGAAGGTGGAAAAGGGCAAAAGGGATGGGGGGGTGGGATTCTTTTCCCCTCCTTTCCCTTTTAATGTAGCTTCTTGCCCTGCAGCCCCATGAGGTCATCCTGAAGGACAACTGCCAGCAGCGGTGCACGTGTGTCCCTGGCGAGGGTTTGGCTTGCAGCAGCCACAGCTGCACCGACGACGAGACCTGTGAGATCAGGGACGGGCTCTGGGGCTGCATCAATCAAAGTAAGGAGCAAAAAGAAGGGTTCTGGGGCTCCGTCAACCAAAGCAAGGAGCAAAAAGAGGGTTCTGGGGCTGCATCAACCAAAGCTAGGAGCAAAAAGAAGGGCTCTGGGGCTGCATCAACCAAAGTAAGGAGCAAAAAGAGGAGTTTTGGGGCTGCATCAACCAAAGCAAGGAGCAAAAAGAGGGTTCTGGGGCTGCATCAACCAAAGCTAGGAGCAAAAAGAAGGGCTCTGGGGCTGCATCAACCAAAGTAAGGAGCAAAAAGAGGAGTTTTGGGGCTGCATCAACCAAAGCAAGGAGCAAAAAGAGGGTTCTGGGGCTGCATCAACCAAAGCTAGGAGCAAAAAGAAGGGCTCTGGGGCTGCATCAACCAAAGTAAGGAGCAAAAAGAGGAGTTTTGGGGCTGCATCAACCAAAGCAAGGAGCAAAAAGAGGGTTCTGGGGCTGCATCAACCAAAGCTAGGAGCAAAAAGAAGGGCTCTGGGGCTGCATCAACCAAAGTAAGGAGCAAAAAGAGGGAGTTTGGGCTGTATCAATCAAAATAAGGGAAAAAAAAGAGGATTTTTGTGGCTCAGTCAACTAAAGTAAGGAAATAGTGTTTTTGGACAATCCATCACCCAAAGTAAGAGGAAAAAAAAGAGGGTTTTTTGGGCTATATCAGCCAAAGTAAGGAAAAATAATAGAGGTTTTGGGGGCTCTATTAACTGAAGTAAGAAAAAAACAGGGGTTTTGGGGCTCAATCAACAAAAGTAAGGAAAAAGGAGGGTTTTTGGTGGCTCTACTAACTAAAGTAAGGAAAAAAAGAGGGGTTTTTTGGGGTCTGCAGCAACCAGGTAAGGAAAAAAAGAGGGGTTTTGGGGTCTGCATCAGCCAAAGGAAGGGGAAAAAGAGGTTTTTGAGGCTAAGTGAACCAAAGTAAGGGAGAAAAAAGAGGGGATTTGGGGCTGTATCAATCAAAATAAGGAAAAAAAGGAAGTTTTTTGGGGCTCGATCAATGAAAGTAAGGAGAAAAAAAAAAGAAATGTTTGGGATCTGCATCAACCAAAGGAAAGAAAAAAAAACAAGAAGGATTTTGGGCTGCATTAACCAAAGTAAGGAAAATAAAGAGATTTTTTTGAGGCTCAATCAACCACAGTAAAGAAAAAAAAGGTTTTGAGGCTCAATCAACCAAAGTAAGGGGGAAAAAAAAGAGGTTTGGGGGTTTCTTTTTGGAGCTGAATGAGATCCTGGAGCTCTTCTGGATGTTTTAGAGGTGTGGGATGAGATGGAAACCCCCCTACAGCAAAGGGAGATGGAGGCCACAGGTCCCACCTCCAACCCTCAGAGGGTCAGGGATGTGGTGGGAAGAATTTGGAGGAGCAAAGTGCTTCAGGAAAGTCACCTCTTGGCTTTGGCTTTCACTCACTGGCCTTGTTTTAACCCTGGAGCTACCACCCAGGTTTGGGGTTTCTCCCATGGTTTGGGGGGTTCTTTCATGATTTTGGGTTCTCTCATGATCTGGGGTTTCTCTTGCTGTGGTTTTCATTTCTCCTCTGCTCCCTCTCATGCTTTGTTCTTCTCTCTCCTGGTTCCTTCTCCTTCCAGATCCCTGCAAAGCCCTTCGGTGCCGACCCAAGGAGAAGTGCCAGTTGCAGGATGGACAACCCAAGTGTGTCCCATCCTTGGTTGCCAGTTGCTGGGGTTGGGGGGACCCCCACTACCACACCTTTGATGGCCTCAACTTCGACTTCCAAGGCACCTGCACCTACACCATGGCTGAATCCTGCGGCAACGACACTGCTCTGGTGCCCTTCAAGGTGGAGGCCAAGAACGACCTTCGTGGTGGGGTGAAATCCGTCTCCTACGTCAGCTTGGTCAACATCAAGGTCTATGGTCAACACATCTCCATCCACAGGAGGGAAGTGGGCAAAGTTAGGGTGAGTTGGTTTCAAAGTGAGGGGAAATTGGGTTTCTGCTCTTTGGGGAGGCCAAAACCATCTTTGGGTGGGTGCAGGAGATCTCTGAGAGACCTCAAAATACCCACCTTTGGGTGTTGGATGCAGCACATCTCCAAGAGATCTCCAAACCTAACTTGGGCTGGGTGCAGGAGATCTCCAAGAGACCTCAACACCCATCTTTGGGTGGTGGAAATCTACTGCAACCAAGAGACCTCCAAACCTACCTTTGGCTGGGTGCAGGAGATCTCCAAGAGACCTCAACACCCATCTTTGGGTGGTGAGTGCAGTAGATTTCCAAGAGACCTCAAAACCAACCTTTGAGTGGGTACAGAAGATCTCCAAGAGACCTCAACACCCACCTTTGGGTAGGTGCAACACATCTCCAAGAGACTTCAAACCCACCTTTAGGGTGGTGGGTGCAGAGGATCTCCAAGAAACCCCAAAACCCACCTTTGGGTGGGTGCAACAGATCTCCAAGTGACCTCAAACCACATCTTTGGGTGTCAGGTGCCGAGGATCTCCAAGAAACCCCAAAATCAACCTTTGTGTGGGTGCAACAGATCTCCAAGTGACCTCAAACCACATCTTTGGGTGCTGGGTGACCTCCAAGCAGATGAGATCCCCCAATTCCTTGCTCACCTCTGCTCCATTCCCCTCTCAGGTCGCCGGCGTGTCGGCTCTGCTGCCGCTGGAGCTGGCGGGCGGTAGGTTGAGGTTGTCCCAGAGCGGGCTGAGCGCGGTGCTGGAGACGGATTTCGGGCTGCGAGTGACCTACGACTGGAACTGGCACCTCCACATCGACCTCCCCAGCAGCTACTACAGACACACCTGCGGCCTCTGCGGCAACTTCAACCTCAAAGCCCAAGATGACGTCCCTGAGGGAGGTCGGGACGTGGCCGCTGTGGTCACTTGGGCCAAAGGCTGGAAAGTCCCCGCTGCCACCGACGATGATGACGACGATCCCTTCTGCTGGGATTACTGCGAGGGAGACTGCCCTGTGTGCGAGGAGGAGAAAAAGGAGCTGTATGGGGGTGACAACTACTGTGGCCTCATCAAAAAGACCTCCCAAGGGCCCTTCAAAGCCTGTCACGCCATGGTCAAGCCTCAGAGATTCTACCGCGACTGTCTCTACGACGTGTGTGTGAACGAAGGGGCCAAGCAGATCCTCTGCCAGGTGCTGGAGGCTTATGCAGCCACCTGCATGAAGAGAGGAGCCGTGCTGCAGGACTGGAGGACGCCGGCGGGTTGCCGTAAGCCATGGGGTGTCCTTGGGCTGTGGGGTTGTGGGGAGACTGGGGGGGCTGGGGTGATGAGTGTGGGCACCTTCCTCAGCTCCTGAGGCGTTTGGAGTGTTGGGGTGACGTGTGTGGGCACCTCTCTCAGCCCCTGAGGCGTTTGGAGTGTTGGGGTGACGTGTGTGGGCACCTTCCTCAGCTCCTGAGGCGTTTGGAGTGTTGGGGTGACGTGTGTGGGCACCTCTCTCAGCCCCTGAGGCGTTTGGAGTGTTGGGGTGACGTGTGTGGGCACCTTCCTCAGCTCCTGAGGCGTTTGGAGTGTTGGGGTGACGTGTGTGGGCACCTCCCTCAGCTCCTGAGGCGTTTGGAGTGTTGGGGTGACGTGTGTGGGCACCTTCCTCAGCTCCTGAGGCGTTTGGAGTGTTGGGGTGACGTGTGTGGGCACCTTCCTCAGCTCCTGAGGCGTTTGGAGTGTTGGGGTGACGTGTGTGGGCACCTCCCTCAGCTCCTGAGGCGTTTGGAGTGTTGGGGTGACGTGTGTGGGCACCTTCCTCAGCTCCTGAGGCGTTTGGAGTGTTGGGGTGACGTGTGTGGGCACCTTCCTCAGCTCCTGAGGCGTTTGGAGTGTTGGGGTGACGTGTGTGGGCACCTTCCTCAGCTCCTGAGGCGTTTGGAGTGTTGGGGTGATGTGTGTGGGCACCTTCCTCAGCTCCTGAGGCACTGAGGGTGAAATAATTGGTGAGTTCTGGGCTCCCCAGCTCAAGAGGGACAAAGAACTGCTGGAGAGAGGCCAGTGCAGGGCTACCAAAGTCCCTCCGAGGGCTACCAAGATGCTGAGGGTGCTGAGAGGTCTCTGAAGAGGAGGAGGAAAGGCTGTGGGAGCTGGGAGTGTTCAGCCTGGAGAAGGCTGAGGGGAGCACCTCAGGGTGGATGTCAGGATGATGATCAATCCCCTGATTGATGGGAACCTGCTTTAGCAGGGAGGGTGGGCTCGAGGAGCCCTGAAGGTCCCCTTCCAACCCCCATTTCCCCCATCCTGGGGGACACGTTGTGTGTGAAACTCCCAAACCCACCCACACGTGTCCCTGTGCTTCTTGTTCCAGGGGAACCTGCTTTATCAGGGGATTGTGCTGGATGATACCCACAGGACCCTTCCCATCCTCCACCACCCTGTGACTCATCCCCATTTCCACATCCCAAACCTCATCCCATTGCTCCTCTCTCCCACAACACCCCCACCCCTCTGCCTCCTTTCCCCTCCTCATCCTCTCCCCACCTCTAACTCCCTTCACCCTCCTCTCTCCTCCCACAGCTTTACCCTGCCCTGAAAACAGCCACTACGAAGCCTGTGGCACCGCCTGCCCTGCCACGTGCTCCGACAGAGCTGCCCCAGCCTCCTGCTCCTTGCCCTGCGTGGAAACCTGCTCCTGCAACCACGGCTTCGTGCTGCGCGGCGGCCGGTGCGTGGCCGAGGCCGATTGCGGCTGCAGCCACGACGGCCGCTCCTACGGCCCCGGTGATGAGTTTTGGGCGGACGAAGGCTGTAGGTCCCGGTGTAGGTGTGACCCAGCTGTAGGTTTGGTGGTGTGTGAGGAAGGTGGTTGTAAAGCCGGGGAGGAGTGCGTGGTGGTGAAAGGGGTGAGGAAGTGCGTGGCCAAGAGCCGCTCGGTGTGCGTGGCCACGGGGGACCCTCATTACACCACCTTCGACGGGCGCCGCTTCGATTTCATGGGTACCTGCGTGTACCAGCTGGCCAAGCTCTGCTCTGACGACCCCACACTCGTCCCTTTCGGGGTTACCGTGGAGAACAACCACCGGGGCAGCCGCCTGGTGTCCTACACCAAGGACGTCACCTTGAACGTCTACAACGTGACGCTCAGCCTCAGCCAGGCGCACCCGCAGAGGCTCAAGGTGAGGGGTGAAGGAGCTTGCAGGGTCCTGACACGACAGCTGGGTGGGCTTGCAGGGTCATCAGGTAGCGCTTGGGTGGGCTGTTAAGGTCACTGGATGACACCTGGGTGGGCTTCAAGGAACTCAACGTGGGGCTTAGGTGGCCTGCGAGGTCTTTGGACTATATCTGAGAGGGCTTAAAGGACCTCGTGTGGTGTTTAGGTGGGTTGCAAACTCATTACAAGGCATCTGAGTGGGCTGCAAGGACCTTGTGTGGGGTTTAGGTGGGCTGCAAAGCCATTGTGTGGGGTTTAGGTGGGCTGCAAGGCCCTTGTGTGGGGTCTAGGTGGGCTGCAAGGCCCTTGTGTGGTGTTCAGGTGGGCTGCAAAGCCATTGTGTGGGGTCTAGATGGGCTGCAAGGACCTTGTGTGGGGTCTAGATGGGCTGCAAGGACCTTGTGTGGGGTCTAGGTGGGCTGCAAGGACCTTGTGTGGGGTTTAGGTGGGCTGCAAGGACCTTGTGTGGTGTTCAGGTGGGCTGCAAGGCCATTGTGTGGGGTCTAGGTGGGCTGCAAGGACCTTGTGTGGGGTTTAGGTGGTCTGCAAGGACCTTGTGTGGGGTTTAGATGGGCTGCAAAGGCCTTGTGTGGGGTTTAGGTGGGCTGCAAGGCCCTTGTGTGGGGTTCAGGTGGGCTGCAAGGACCTTGTGTGGGGTTCAGGTGGGCTGCAAGCTCATTGCACCGTGCCTGGTTGGCTTTGCAAGCTCATTGCTCCCTCTCCGGGTGGGTTTTGAGCTCGCAGGGCGCGCAGTTGAGTTCCAAGCTGCCCGTGTGGCATCCCGATGCCCCTCCAGCCTGTGTCCTGGTTGCCTTAAGTTGCCCTTCCAACCCACCTCACCCAATCCCACACATCACCCCTTTCCAGGTCAACGGCATCCTGGTTGATCTCCCCTTCACCCACGAGGACAAGCTCCAGGTCTATCTCCACGGCGTCCATGGCTTCATCAAGACTGACTTTGGCCTCATCGTCACCTTCAACTGGCACAGCTACGCCCGCGTCATCCTGCCCAGCACCTACTCGGGCTCCGTCTGCGGCCTCTGCGGCAACGCCAACGGCGACCCCGGCGACGACTTGGCTTTGCCAGACGGTGCCTCACCCACCAATGAGACCCAGTTTGCCAACTCCTGGAAGGTCGACGATGTCCCCGGTTGCTCGGACGCTTGCGCCGAGTCCTGTGGTGAAGTTTGCACCGAGAAGGAGAAACGAGCTTACCGCGGGGACAAGCACTGCGGGCTCCTGCTGAAGAAGACGGGTCCCTTCGCCTCTTGCCACGGCACCATCGACCCAACACCTTACTTTGAGGACTGTCTCTTCGACACCTGCCTCTACAAGGGGCACCAGGAGACTGTCTGCCGCTCCCTCAGCGCCTACGTCACCGCCTGCCAGAGCCAGGGGGTTGGCGTCGGCCGTTGGCGCACCACGGCCTTCTGCAGTATGTAGGGGATGGGGAGGGGATCCTGGGGGGCTGTAGCTGTGCTGGGGGTTGAACTCGTGGTGGTTGGTGGTGGTGGTGGTGGTTGGGGTTGAACTCAATGGTGGTGGCCGGGGCTGAAAGTTGAACTCGTGTGGGGTTGGGGTTGAAGATGTGATTGGTTGGGGTTGAACTCCTGGGGCTGGTTGGGGTTGAACTCATGGTGGCGGTTGGGGTTGAAGATGTGATTGGTTGGGGTTGAACTCATGGTAGTGATTTGGATTGGGGTGGTTGGGGCTGAAGATGTGATTGGTTGGGGTTGAACTCGTGGTGGTGGTTGGGGTTGAAAA
>WBNH01004916.1:12761-37560 GCA_013401255.1 Urocolius indicus
TGAAGATGTGATTGGTTGGGGTTGAATTCCTGGGGGTGGTCGGGGTTGAAGTCATGGTAGAGGTTGGGATTGGAGTGGTTGGGGCTGAAGATGTGATTGGTTGGGGTTGAATTCCTGGGGCTGGTTGGGGTTGAAGTCATGGTAGAGGTTGGGATTGGAGTGGTTGGGGCTGAAGATGTGATTGGTTGGGGTTGAACTCCTGCGGGTGGTCGGAGTTGAACTCGTGGTGGTTGGGGTTGAAGATGTGATTGGTTGAGGTTAAACTCCTGGTGCTGGACGTGGTGGACGTGGCGCTTGGAGCTACACCCACCCCCTGCCCCTCTCTCTCTCCCTTCTCCCCCTACCCCAGGCCTCGTTTGCCCCCCCAACCAACACTACGAGCTCTGTGGCCCCTCTTGCCCAGCCACGTGCCACGGCCTGAGCGAAGCAGAACCCTGCGACCCATCGTCGCCGTGTGCCGAGGGCTGTTTCTGCGACGCCGGCTTCATCCTGAGCGGCGCCGACTGCGTCCCCCTGTCCCGCTGCGGCTGCGTCCACGACGGCCGCTACTACCAACCCGGCCAGCGCTTCACCCCTTGCCCCCGCTGCAGCCAGAGCTGCGTCTGCAAAGGCAACGGGCTGCTGGAATGTCAGCCGGGAGGGTGTGAGGAAGGGGAGGTGTGTGAGGTGAGGGATGGCATCCGCGGTTGTTTCCCCTCCGGCTGCGGTCGTTGCCAAGCTCTGGCTCCCGGCGTCTTCAGCACCTTGGGTGGGCGCTTGGTGAGCTGCGGCGCCGGCAACTACACCCTGGCTGAGGCTGAAGGGCTTGAGGAGGACTCCCTGGTGGTGCCTTTCGTGGTGGAGGTGGAGGAGGAAGAGGAGGAGGAAGGCAGAGAAGGGTCTTCCATCCGGCGGCTGCTGGTCACGGCGCGCGGCGTCACCGTGGCCATGGAGAGGGGCGAGAGCTGGGAGGTGACGGTGAGATGTTGGGGGGGAGGTGGTGAGGGCTCTGAGCCCAAATGCTCTTGTGGAGGTGGGGGGGGGGGGGGGGGGGGGGGGGGGGGGCGCGGGGGCCCGGCCCCGGGGGGGGGGGGGGGGGGGGGGGGGGGGGGGGGGCAAAGCCTGGTGTTGGGGTGTAAAGCCACTGTTGGGGGTGCACAGAGGGATGTGAGGCTGGTTTTGGGGGGAAAATGGGCATTTTGGGGTGCAAAGCCACACGTAGAGGGGGAAGTCCTGGGGTGGGGGCACAGCAGGATGTGCAGGAGAAATTTTGGGGTGCAAAATCCCCTCTGGGGTGCCCAAAGGGATGTGTGGGATCAATATTGGGGTGCAAAACCCACTCTGGGGTGCCCAAAGGGATGTGTGGGATCAATATTGGGGTGCAAAACCCACTCTGGGGTGCCCAAAGGGATGTGTGGGATCAATATTGGGATGCAAAACCCACTCTGGGAAGCCCAAAGGGATGTGTAGGATCAATATTGGGGTGCAAAACCCACTCTGGGAAGCCCAAAGGGATGTGTGGGATCAATATTGGGGTGCAAAACCCACTCTGGGGTGCCCAACAGGATGTTTGGGACCTATTTTGGGGTGAAAAACCCCCCTTTAAGGTGTAGATTTGGCTGTGCAAATCTCTTTTTGGGGCATTTTGGGGTGTAACCCCGACATTGAGGGGCACAGTAGGATACATGGGACCTATTTTTGGGGTGAAAACTCCACTCTGCAGTGCCCAACAGGCCGTGGGGGATCTATTTTGGGGTGCAAAACCCACGCTGGGGTGCCCAACAGGCCGTGGGGGCTCTATTTTGGGGTGCAAACCCCACTCTGGGGTGCCCAACAGGCCGTGGGGGCTCTATTTTGGGGTGCAAAACCCACTCTGGGGTGCCCAAAAGGACACTTGGGACCTATTTTGGGTTGAAAAAAACCTCACTTTGGTGGTTCCCAGCAGGATGTGTGGGAGCAATTTTGGGGTGAAAACCACACACCGAGGTGCCCACCAGGATGTTTGGGACCTGTTTTGGGTTGAAAAACTCCACTTTGAGTTGCCCAGCAGGATGTATGGGACCGATTTTGGGGAGCAAACCTCCTTTTGGATGCCCACCGGGACTGAAACCCCCCCCCCCCACCTTTTATGGTTCCCAATAGGACATTTGGGACCTATTTTAGTGTGAAAACCCCACATTGAGGTGCCCACTAAGATGTTTTGGGGCGAAAACCCACCTTTGTGATTCCCAGGACGACATCTGGCACCTATTTTGGGGTGAAAAACCCTACTTTTGAGCTTCCCACCACAATGTCTGGCACCTATTTTGGGGTGAAAAACCCTACTTTTGAGCTTCCCACCACAATGTCTGGCACCTATTTTGGGGTGAAANATTCGGGACGGCCCCAAACTCCTGTACGACGGCGGCTCTTACGTCCTGCTCTCCCTCCCCGGCACCTACCGGCACGTCCGTGGCCTCTGTGCCGACCCCGACGCCAACTGCCGGCCCCCGGCCACCACTTGCCCCACCGAGGCCGTGCCGGGGCCGTGTGGACTGATGGAAGAGGCCACGGGTCCCTTTGCCGGGTGCCATGAGCTGGTGCCGCCGGCAGAGCACGTGGCTGCCTGTGCCAAGGCGCGGTGCCTGGAGCCCGGCGATGGCGGCGCCGCGCTGTGCCGCAGCCTGCAGGCCTACGCCGCCGCGTGCCAGGCGGCCGGGGGGACGCTCAAGGAGTGGAGAGAAGAGGCCNCATGGTTGCATGCAGCAGAGGTTGCAGTTCTGCAAGGGAGCAGTGGTTGCATGCAGCGGGGGTTGCATCTGTGCAAGGGGAGGAGCAGCTGCATGCAGAGGATGGGTTGCAGTTGAGCAAGGGGGGTGGTTGCATGCAGTGGGGTTACATCCCTGCAAGGGAGCGGTGGGTGCATGCAGCAGAGGTTGCATTCCTGCAAGGCAGTTGTGGTTGCATGCAGTGGGGTTGCAAATCTGCAGCAGAGACATGGTTGCATGCAGCTGGGTTGCAGTTCTGCAAGGGAGTTGTGGTTGCATGGCAGCAGGGGTCGCAAATCTGCAGAGGAGGGGGGGAATTGCATGCAGTGGGGTTGCATTCATGCAAGGGGAGGGTGGTTGCAGCCACTGGGATTGCAGTTCTGCGAGAGAGGAGCAGCTGCATGCAGAGGACGGGTTGCAATTGAGCAAGGGGGAGGGTGGCTGCAGGCAGTGGGGTTGCAATTCTGCAGGGGAGGGGTGGTTGCATGCAGCAGGGGTTGCATTCGTGCAGCTGCATGCAGAGAAGAGGTTGGATTCCTGCTACAGAGCAGTGGTTGCATGCAGCAGGGGAGCTCGAGATTGGAGCTGAGGGAGAACTTCACTGAGAGGCTTCAGAGGGTGTTTTGAGGGTAAAAAGTGGGGTTTTGGAGGAGTGTTGAGGGCAAAAGTTGGGAAGTGGTAGAGCTTGGGGAGTAAAAGTGGGGTTTTGGGGGAGTTTCGAGGGCAAAAGTGGGGATTTTGGGTCGATTTTTGGACAGAAAAGGTGGGGTTTTGCTGGAATTCTGAGGGAAAAAGTGAGGGGTTGGAGTTTGGAGGGGAAAAGTTGGGGTTTGGTGGAGTTTTGAGGAGAAAATGTGTAGTTTTGGTGGCATTTTGATGTAAAAGATGGGTTTTAGGCTGAGTTTTGAGGGGGAAAAGTGGGGTTTTGGGGGAGTGTTGATGGAAAAATGGAGTTTTTGTTGAGGTTTGAGGGGAAAGTGGGGTTTTTGGTGGAGTTTGGAGGAGAAAAGTGGAGTTTGGGATGAGTTCTGAGAGATAAAAGAGTTTGGGGGAGTTCTGAGGGATAANAGGTTTTTTGGCAGAGCTTTGAGGGGAAAGTTGGGGATTTGGTGCAGTTTTCAGGGGAAAAAAATGGGGGGTTTTGTGGACTTTTGAGGGAAAAATGTCAGACTTGACTTCCAGCAGCTCCAGGGCCTTTCCCAACCTCGATGATCCTGATGCCATCAGCTCATGGTGGGGAAAAAGCAGAACCCACTCCCCCAAATCCCACAAACTCCCCTCCAATGACCTTCCGCCCTCCTGTTTTTTGCCTTCCCAGCCATGTCCTGCCCCCCTCACAGCACCTACAGCCTCTGCGCCCGTACCTGCAGCGGCTCCTGCGCCGGGCTCTCCACAGACCCCCCCTGTACCCACAAATGCTTCGAGGGCTGCGAGTGCCAAGAAGGGTTCGTGGCTGACGGCGCTCGCTGCGTCTCCCCCGATGCCTGCGGCTGCCTGCACCAAGGACACTACTTCCAGGTGGGTCCCAGCACCTCTGAATGCCCCAATGCCCCCTTTGCCCTCCCACCTTCTCCTTTTTGCCCTCCCAATGCCCCCTTTGCCCTCCCACCTCCTCCTTTTTGCCCTCCCAATGCCCCCTTTGCCCTCCCACCTCCTCCTTTTTGCCCCCCCCCTTTCTTTTTGCCCCCTTACCTCCTTCTTTCCTCTCCCATCTCCTCCCTCCCTCAACCTTCTTCCTCCTCCCCATCTCCTCTTTCCCTCCCCATCTTCTCCTTCCCCCCCACCTCCTCTTTCCCCCTCTTCGCCTCTAACTTCCCTTCTCTTTCCCTCCTCCTTCTTCCCCCTCCTCACCTCCTCCTTCTCCCTCCCACCTCTTCCTTCCCCCTCCCTCCCCCTTCTCTCCTCCTCCCTCCCCCTCCTCCCCTCCTCCTTCCCCCCTCTCTCCCCCCCTCCTCCCCTCCTCCTTCCCCCCTCTCTCCCCCCCTCCTCCCCTCCTCCTTCCCCCCTCTCTCCCCCCCTCCTCCCCTCCTTCCCTCTCCCCCTCCTCCTTCTCCTCGCCACCTCTTCCTTCCCCACTTCACCTCCTCCTTCCCCCCTCTCTCCCCACCTCCTCATCTCCTTCCCTCTCCACCTCCTCCTTCTCCTCGCCACCTCTTCCTTCTCCCTCCCTCTCCCTTCTCACCTCATCCTTCTCCCTCCTCATCTCCTCTTTCCCCTCCTACCTCCTCTTTCCCTCCCCACCTCCTCCTTCCTCCACACCTCTTCCTTCTCCTCCATCTTTTCCTCCTTCTCCCTCCCACCTCTTCCTTCCCCCTCCCTCCATCTCCTTTCCTCACCTCTTCCTCTCCTTTCTCCCACCTTCTCCCTCTCCCACCTCTTCCTTCTCCCTCCTCCCACCTTCTCCTTCTCCCATCTCTTCCTCCTTCCATCTCCTCCTTCTCCCCCTCACCTCCTCCTTCCCCTCCACGACCCCTTTCCCTCCATTTCTTCCCCCCTTTGATGAACATCTCCCCATCTCTCCCACCTTCCCCAGATTGCCCAGACCATCCTGTCCCGGGACTGCCGGCAGCTCTGCACGTGCCGCGCGCCGGGAGCCGTCCAGTGCCGAGCCACCTCCTGCCCCTTTGGCCAATCCTGTGGCCTCAAGGACGGGGTTCGAGGCTGCCTGGAGCAACCGGGACGTTGCACTTTGGCTCCAGCATCTCGTTTCGTCTCCTTTGACGAGGCCACGGGCACCACCACGGCCACGGGCACCTACGTGGTGGCCACCATCTGTGACCATCAACATCCCGCCTGGTTCCGGCTCTTGGCTGATGTTGGGATGGTCAAAGAGCATCAGGCTGTGGTGGCTCTTCACCTCTACAGCTCCAGAGCCTTTGTCACCATCAAGAGGGACAAGAAAGTCTGGGTAGGTTGTTCCTCACCCACAAAGTCCTGAATCGTGACCAAAAATCGTTGGTTTGGCCACTGAGACATGGTAAAACCCAACAACATCACAGCAGGGAAGGGCCCACACGAGGTGTCCTTCATCCCACCATCATCTGCAAGGCTTTGGACACCATCTCCTGCAATATCCTCATCAGGGAGTGTGGGGTGGATGAGGGAAAGGGGGGAAAAAGGGGATGGAGAAGGACCCCAAATGGGGTGAAAAGGCTGGAAATGAAAGGCAAAAGGACCCCAAAGAGGGGAAATCGAATTATAGGAGAAGAGGAAGCGGCCCTGGAGTTGTTCCAGAGGAGGCTGAGATGGGAGTTGAGGGAGAAAGTCTTCTCTGAGAAGGTTGTGAGGGAGTTCTGAGGGGGAAAAGTGGGATTTTAGGGGAGTTTTGAGGGGAAAAAGTGGGGTTTGGTGGATTTTTGAGGGGAAAAAGTGAGGGGNTGTCACCATCAAGAGGGACAAGAAAGTCTGGGTAGGTTGTTCCTCACCCACAAAGTCCTGAATCGTGACCAAAAATCGTTGGTTTGGCCACTGAGACATGGTAAAACCCAACAACATCACAGCAGGGAAGGGCCCACACGAGGTGTCCTTCATCCCACCATCATCTGCAAGGCTTTGGACACCATCTCCTGCAATATCCTCATCAGGGAGTGTGGGGTGGATGAGGGAAAGGGGGGAAAAAGGGGATGGAGAAGGGCCCAAAATGGGGTGAAAAAGCTGGAAATGAAGGGCAAAAGGACCCCAAAGAGGGGAAATTGAATTATAGGAGAAGAGGAAGCGGCCCTGGAGTTGTTCCAGAGGAGGCTGAGATGGGAGCTGAGGGAGAAAGTCTTCTCTGAGAAGGTTGTGAGGGAGTTCTGAGGGGGAAAAGTGGGATTTTAGGGGAGTTTTGAGGGGAAAAAGTGGGGTTTGGTGGATTTTTGAGGGGAAAAAGTGAGGGGTTTGTGCACTTCTGAGGGAAAATGTGGTGTTTTTGGTCAACTTTTGATGGAAGAGCAAGGTTTTTCGGCACAGTTTTGAAGGAACAAAATGGAGTTCAGGGGAGTTTCTGAGGGAAAAATGAAGCAATGAATGAGAGGAGAAGAGGAAAATGGACTCAAGTTGCCCCAGGGGAGGTTGAGATTGGAGCTGAGGGAGAAATTCTTCCCTGAGACGGGTTCTGAGGGATTTTTGAGGGGAAAAGTGGGGTTTTGGTGGGGTTTTGAGGGAAAAAGTGGAGTTTTGGTGGGGTTTTGAGGGAAAAAGTGGGGTTTTGGTGGAGTTCTGAAGGGAAAAAGTGGAGTTTTGGTGGGGTTTTGAGGGAAAAAGTGGGGTTTTGGTGGAGTTCTGAGTGAAAAGTGTGGTTTTTTGGTGGAGTTCTGAAGGGAAAAAGTCGAGTTTTGGTGGGGTTTTGAGAGAAAAAGTGGGGTTTTGGTGGAGTTCTGAAGGGAAAAAGTGGAGTTTCGTTGGAGTTCTGAGGGGAAAAAGTGAGGGTCTCATCTCCACCTTGATGTTTTTTCCCAGGTCAACGGGGTCCCAGCCCCTCTCCCTGTCGAGGTCTCTGACATTTTGACCATCACAGAGACCCGGGGAACCATCTGGATCACCCAAAAACCCCAACTGCAGCTCGGCCTCAGCCCTGATGGGGAGGTGACGGTGACAGTGACCCAAGAACTGAGCCAGCAGCTCTGTGGGATGTGTGGTAACTACGATGGCAACACGGCCAACGACCTCCAAGGGCCTGACGGGAAGCTGGTGGGGGACATGGTGGCCTTGGCCAAGGCCTGGAGAGCCCCTGACTTCACCCATGTGAGTGTCCCCAGGAGGTGACAACGTGGGGTGGTGTTTTTTGGGGTGGTTTTGGGTGGGATTTGTCCTTCTTCCACTTCCCCCATGTGAGTGTCCCCAGGAGGTGACAACGTGGGGTGGTGTTTTTTGGGGTGGTTTTGGGTGGGATTTGTCCTTCTTCCACTTCCCAGCTCAGTCCTGGTTGTGTCTCCATAGGTCACAACCATTGAGGAACCATCTCTCCCCTTGCTTCCACCTCCCCCCACCTTCATTTTTAACCATGTTTGGCTTCTTTTCCCACCCTTTTCATCCCAGGAGAGCATCACCTTCATCCCACCATCACCAAAAGACCTTCCTCCATCAGCCCAGCCTTCAGATTAACCAAAAAACACCTTTTTGCCCCCACCAATTCCATACCAAACCACCTTGCGTGGTGTCCTCCATCAAGATGTCTCCATATCTCTGCCCATCCCTTCATGCTCACCAAAATGCCCTTTTTTTTGGGACTGTTTTAATACAAAGGAACCCTTCCCCACGAACCATCTTCATCCCAAAACCATCCCAAGATCTTTATCCACCTGAATCATTTCTATTAACCAAAATTGTCCTTTTTTTTTTCCCCAAAAATCACCTGCAAGGGACGAAAAAGGGCCCAAAAAAGGGAAGGGGGGAAAGGGCCTGAAAGGAGAAAAGGGCTCAAGAAGGGGTGAAGTGGCATAAAAAGGGAAGGAAAGGGGCGTAAAAAGAGGGAGAAGGGCTCAAAAAGAGGAAAAAAGCCCCCCATAAGAGAGGAAAAAAGCCATAAAAGAGGGGGAAAAGGGCCCAAAAAGTCGATAAAAGAGCAAAATTGGCCCAAAAAGGGGATGAAAAGGCTGAAAACAGGGTGAAGGGAATAAAAAAAAAGGGTAAAAGAGACCCAAAAAGGGGGGGGGAAGCCTAAAAGGAGTGAAAAGGCCCCAAAAGAGAGAAGGGAAAGGGCCAAAAAAAAAAGCAACGGCACAAAATGGGGTGAAAGAGCTCAAAATGAAGGTGAAAAGGGCCTAAAAAGGCAACGAAAGGGCCCCAAAATGGGGTAAAAAGTGCACAAAATGGGATGAAGTGGCCCAAAAAAAAAAAAAAGAGAGGAAATGAGCCCAAAAAGGAGTAAAAGAGCCCAAAACAGGGTTAAAAAAACACCCCAAATGGGACGAAGGGGCTCAAAGTAGTGTAAAAGGCCCAAAAAGAGAGGAAATAGACCCCAAAAAAAAAAAGGAGTGAAAGGGCCCCAAAATGGGATGAAGGGGCCTAAAAACGAAGGAGGAAAAACGACTGAAAAGGAGGGGAAGGGGCAGGAAAAAAAAGGTCCCAAAAGAGGGAAAAAAAGGATAAAAATNGGGGCACTGAGTGGGGAGGTACTGGGAGTAACTACGGGCAGTGGTAGGGGGGATACTGGTGGAAATGGGGGAACTGGGGCAGACTGGGGGAGACTGGGACTAACTGGGAGGACTGGGGGTGTTGGTGGGGGGATACTCCCAGTCCCCTCTCCCAGTCCTTCCCAGTTCACCTTGGTTGCCCCAGTATTCCCCCACCAACGCCCCCAGTCCTCCCAATTACTCCCAGTTCCCTCCCAGTCCATCCCAGTCCCTACCAGTATCCCATCCCCCCCCATCCATGTGGGCAGATTTATCATCCCACACACCCAACGAACCACAGGTTGATCCGGCAGGGTCATCAGGGAGAACTTTAATCGGAGGAAATCGCCTCATTTCACACCCAGCTCTTGATTTTTCAAGGACCAAACGACACGCGAGTGCCTCGATTTTTCTCATAAACCCCAGCGGGTGGTTTTTTTTTTGTACAACAGGACGTCAGGGAGATCCCNAAGGCCCAAAAAGAGAGGAAATAGACCCCAAAAAAAAAAGGAGTGAAAGGGCCCCAAAATGGGATGAAGGGGCCTAAAAACGAAGGAGGAAAAACGACTGAAAAGGAGGGGAAGGGGCAGAAAAAAAAAGGTCCCAAAAGAGGGGAAAAAAAAGGATAAAATAGGGGAAAAAAGGGTCTGAGAAGGGGAAAAAAACCCACCCAAAAAGAAGGAAACCAGCCCCCCCTCAACCTCTTTTCTTCTGTTTTTCACCCAGTGAGGATGAGGAGAAGACGAGACCCCCCCCCGTGGCCAAACCCTCCCTGGAACCTGGAGAGCTGTTTCCACCCCCCTCCCCCCACCCCAAAACTGAGGGGTTNATCATCCCACACACCCAACGAACCACAGGTTGATCCGGCAGGGTCATCAGGGAGAACTTTAATCGGAGGAAATCGCCTCATTTCACACCCAGCTCTTGATTTTTCAAGGACCAAACGACACGCGAGTGCCTCGATTTTTCTCATAAACCCCAGCGGGTGGTTTTTTTTTTGTACAACAGGACGTCAGGGAGATCCCTTAAAAGGGGGTGAAATCGCCCCATTTCACGTTCGTCTTTGTTACTCTGAAAGGGACCAAATCAAATCCAAAGTGCCAAAATTCCTCCACGGCGGGTTTGTACATCACGGGGGGGGGGAGCTTTAATTGGAGGAAATCAAACCTCCCTTCACCTTTGCCTTTGGGGTGTCCCAAAAGGCTGAACTCAAACAAACCCACCAAGTTCTGCTTTGTGGGGACAAAAAAAAAAAAAAAAACACCACAAAACATGGCCAAAAACCCACGTAATAAATACAAAACCCGAAGCATTCTGGGAAGTGAAAAGAGGCAGAAGGAGAAAGGGGGGGGGGGAAAAAAAAACAACCAACAAGGTGGGAAAGGGGAGAGGGTTTTGGTCACCGTTCCTCTGCCTTTCAGCTCCACTGTAACGTGTAGCTGTTGCCCAGTGTAAGGTTGAGCCCGGTCATACTCAGGACCTTGGAGGAAAAAAGAAGATAAAGAGACATAAAATAATCAGTGAGTAGCTCTGAAGGGGTTTTGGGGTTTTTTTTTTTTAGGTGCTTTCTCTTCATCTTCTGGCCACGTCAGGTTTGTTAAACCTCCATTTCTTCATTCTGTCCTTCCTTTTCTGTCGTAAATCCGTGCTTTAAGGTGTTCGTTTCTGTCTATATTCCGTTTTCCTTTGGCATTTCACCGTGTTTTAATATGATTTACCCTTTTGAGATTCATTTTTTCCTACGATAATTCAATATTTTCATGGTATCAGATGCTCCTTTCCTGCAGTAATTCTGTATTTTTGTCATATTTCTCTACTATAAACCCCTTTGATCCTTCTCATATGTTGATATTTCGCTACTAAACATATTTCCTGTTCGACAACAACCCCGTTGGTTTATGATCTTAACACGATCTTGACTCTGTGTCCTCACGTTCCAACACGTCTTGTTTTCCTTCTGACATAACGTCTCCCTGGTTTAATGTGTTAAATGTGGAATGGAACGGAACTGTTAATGAGCTCCCCCCTCAGTCTCCTCTGCTCCAGACTCAACAGGCTGCCCAGTGGCTTCTTGCCCACGAGGCCACGTTGCTGCTCATGGTCAGTTGATGATCCCCCAGCACTGCCAGGTCTGTCTGTGCAGAGCTGCTCTCCAGCAGGTCACCTCCAGCCTGTGCTGGGGCAGCGGGTTGTTCCTCCCCAGCTGCAGGACTCTGCCCTTGCCCTCCTTGAACCTCAGCAGGTTCCTCTCTGCCCAAGTCTCCAGCCAGTTGAGATNTTGCACTCCTCCACTCCACTCAAATTACTAATATTAAGCTATTAGTATTTACTGATATTAAAATTGCTGGTATGAGACACTAAACATTCCTATTCTAGAATAATCCTGTGGGTTTAAGATGTTCTTCTAGCTCATTTTTATAGAATTCTTTATCCTAATCCATTGTGTGCCCCCCCCCCTTTACTCTGCACGTTCCTTTCCCGTGGTGATCCCGTGTTTCCATGTTAATTATGTCTCCATTATCTCTTCATTTCCTGCAATAACTGTGTATTACTAAATGTCATTCCGTTTCTCTGTTCCATATCCCTTTGCCATAACATTTTAACATCCTAATGTGCCTCTAAATTCCTTTTTCCATCACAATTCTGACTCTTAATGACGTTTATGATAGATCCCTTTTCCATAACCAGGCTGTATGCCAACATGCCAACGCGTTCCTCTACCATCTACTCCCTCTCTAGAATAACCTGAATATGTTTTAACGTGTCCATTCTCCCCTTTTGGCTTCCCTTTGTTAGGCAGAAAGAAATGAGACTCGGCAGAACACCGAGTTCTTTAGAAAGAGCCATAAAATTCACCCCCAAACCCAACTGATTTCAGCTTATTTCCTCCTGAACATCACGATCGTGAACTTTGGGACTGAATGCTACTGAATTTAAGGCAAAACCAAGAAGATTGTGGCAGAAGCTGACGGGATTTTTTCCCCCTGAAAACTGGATTTACCTGGGTTGTGCTGTTGTAGCTCACAGGCACAGTCTGGACGGTTTGGCCATTCTGTGTCACCACCACGTTCGCAGCGCTTGTGGTTGCCCCCAAAACTGTCACCTCTGTGAAATTCAAGTTGTTTGGGTCGGTGTAACCAGAGTTCAGAACCTGCACTTGCAAAACGTTCTGGAGGAGAGAAAAAAAAAAATGAATCAAGGGAAAGAAGAAAAAAATATCCCCAAGAAAATCAGGGCTGGGGAGAATAAAATGAACCAAGAACAAGACAAAAAGGACAAGGAGAAGGAAGGAAGGGAGAAGGAAGGAAGGCAGAAGGAAGGAAGGGAGAAGGAAGGAAGGGAGAAGGAAGAAAGGGAGAAGGAAGAAAGGGAGAAGGAAGAAAGGGAGAAGGAAGAAAGGGAGAAGGAAGAGGAAAGGGAAGGAAAGGAGAAGGAGAAGGAGGAAGAAAAGAGGAGAAAAGGAGAGGGAAGGGAGGGAAAGAAGAGGGAAGAAAGGGAGAAGGAAGAAAAGAAGAATGGAAGAAAAAGAAGAATTAGAATAAATGGAAAGGAAAAGAAATCTGTTAAAGGGGGTAAATGGGAGAAAAAGCTGATTAACAAACCAAACCCATGAAACTGGCCAAAATGGAAAGGAGGAAAAAAACCCTGAGAAATGAGATTTCAGAACCGAAACGAGCAAAAATGAAAGAAAATGAGAGAAAAGGGAAACAGGGAGAAAGTGCCAATGCAACGTGAGACTCAGCAAAGCGGAAACAAACCAAAAAAAAAAGGGAAGAAAAGAGAAAAGAAAAACCAAGTTCTTACGTTGGAAACACTGAAGTTGTAGGAGAGGTAGGAGCCGGAGTCAACAGTCCCTGAAACACAAAACAAACACCAGAGTCTGAGTGTCAAACTGCTTTGATGTTTCAGCTTCCATTAAAGGTGGTGGCGGCGGCTTTGACTCATCTGTTTAAACAAGGCAGCTGTCTGATGTCGTTAAACATCTGTACAAGTGAAATGAGTGACTGGAAAGGAATCGAAGAGCAACTTGGAGGTGGAAAAAAATGGAAGCGAATCACCAAAGAGAACTGAAATACTTTTGGCATAGAAAAAAAAAAAAAACCCCACAAAATTGAGAGTAAAAATGGAAATGAACACAGATTTGGGATCAAAACTGAAAAATATAGAGACTAAAAGACAACTTCAAATAGGTTCCGTTGATCTAGTGAATTCTATTGATAATGGCTTACATTGATACATTCAATTCTATCTTAAATTCAGATAGTTTAATGGTGGGGGGTGGAAGGGAGCTTTAGAGCTCATCCGGTCCAACCCCCCTGCAGAAGCAGCTCCCACCTAGATCAGGTAATGAAAGATGCTCCAGTGCCTCTGATCATCTTGGTGGCCCTGCACTGGCCTCTCTGCAGCAGTTCCCTGTCCCTCTGGAGCTGGGGGAGCCCAGAACTGGCCACAGGACTCCAGATGAGGCCTCAGCAGCTCTGGCAGAGCAGAGGGGGAGCAGAACCTCCCTGGCCCTGCTGCCCACACTCTCTTGCTGCCCCCAGGCTGCCCAGTGGCTTCTTGCCCACGAGGCCACGTTGCTGCTCATGGGCAGTTGCTGATCCCCCAGCANCTTGCCCTCCTTGAACCTCAGCAGGTTCCTCTGTGCCCAACTCTCCAGCCGGTTGAGATGACACTGACTGACAGCTCAGCCTCTGGTGCATCAGCCAGTGCTCCCAGTTTGGTGCCAGCAGGGAACTCACTGAGGGTCCCTCTGTCCCCTCACCCAGGTGGTTGATGAAGATGTTGAGCCAGCCTGGCCCCAGAACCCATCCCTGTGGAGCTCCTCTGGCCACAGGCCTCCAGCTCCATCCTGTGCCATTGCTCATCCCCCTCTGGGCTCTGGCACTCAGCAGCTCTCCATCCACCTCCCCTCCACTCATCCCAGCCACACTGCCTGAGCTTGCTGATGAGGGTGTTGCGTGACACAGTGTCCAAAGCCTTGCTGAAGCCAAGGTAGGTGCCATCTGCTGCTCTCCCCTCATCCAGCCAGCTGGTTATAAGCTCATAGAAGGCATCAGGTTGGTCAAACAGGGTTTCCCCTTGGTGAATCCATGTTGACTCCCCCCAATAACCATCTTTTCCTTCATATGTTCAGTGATAACGTTCAGGATGAGCTGTTCCATCACCTTTCCAGGGATGGAGCTGAGGTGACTGGTCTGTAGTTTCCTGGGTCATCCTTCCTGCCCTTGTTGCAGGCTGCAGTGACATTGGCCTGTCTCCAGCCCTCAGGCACCTCTCGCCTGCCCTCCATGATTGCTCATAAATGATGGAGAGAGGCTCAGCGACCACATCAACAGCTCCCTGAAATCAGCACCTCTGGCTCTGACTCATGGATGCTCCCCCCTGGGATCAGATGCATCAAGACTCACCCGTGGACTCTCCATCATCCCAGAACAGCTCCCCGACGGCTTCGTTGTTGTCGTCCAGCGCCACGATGAGCCCCATCGGATTCTTACGGCTGCACAGAAGGAAAACAACAACGGTTTTAGGTGGAGAAGGACATTCTGGCTGGTTTTCAACAGTCCTGTTGCAATCACAGCCATCAATAAAGTTCCAAAACTCGTCCCCCCCCACTGCCTGAGGTTTTGTGGCCAATGGTTTTGGTGCCACGGGATAAAATCTGGAGGGAGATTGGAAAATGTGACGTGAAATTAAGAAACACTCCCCAAAACGATTCTGGTTGATCATGAAACGTGTTTTGGTTGTTGACTGTGGCAGTGAGGAGGGGCTGAGAGTTAGTCCCGAGTATGTGGTGTTAGGGATGGTGGTGTTACGAGGAAGAAGTAAAAGAAAGAGGGGAGAAAGGAGAGGGAAAATGGAAAGAAAAAGGGAAAAAAGGGGGAAAGGGAAAGGAAAATGAAAAAGGAAAGGGAAATAAGAAAAAGGGGAGAAACTACCCCAAAAAAGATTAAAAAGGGAAGAAAATGGGAAAAAAAAAGGAAAGAGGGAAACAAAGGAAAAAGAGAGAAAAGAAGACAAAAGGAAACAGGACAATCCCACCAGCACAAGAACTCGTAACAAACACCACCCACAGACACCAGCGCTGCCACTCTCTCTGTCCCCAGTGAAGCAGGGGGCCACCAGCCCCCTCCCCACAGCCCCTTTGGCTCCTGTTGGCTGTGCCTTTACCTCGCCACGGTGTTGGTGGCCGGCTCCTGGGTGGGGAAGATGCAGCCACCACGCAGGTGAAGCCCCATTTTCTCTCCAGGAAGGTTCAGTGTCGTCCACTGCTTCCTGACCCCGATTTTCTCTCCCTAAGTCAAGAGAAGAAAGTGAGTTTTGTCTTCATTTTAGGACCCTTAAGTAGCCACCTGGGAGCTGTCAGTAGCCACCGGGAACCCTTAGTAGGTGCTAGAAGCTGTTAATACCCACTTTGGGACCCCTAAGTAGTCACTGGGAGCCCTTAAGAGCCACCTGGGAGTCATTAGTAGCCAGTAGAAGCTGTTTGTACCCACTTTGGGACCCCTAAGTAGTCACTGGCAGCCCTTAGGAGTCACCTGGGAGTCGTTAGTAGCCAATAGGAGCCCTTGGTAGCCACTAGAAGCTGTTAGTAGCCACTTAAGAGCCATTGGTAGCCGCTTTGGGACCCTTAAGTAGTCATTGGGACCCCTACGTAGCCACTGTGAGCCACTAGAAGCTGTTAGTAGCCACTTCAGACTCACTAGTAGCCCCTCTGGGACCCCTAACTAGCACTGGGAGCCCTTGGTAGCCACCAGAAGCTGTGAGTAGCCCAATCGTCCCACTCACCGTATCGTAGTCGTACCAGAGGGCATCGGGGAAATAGGCCTCGATCTCCTCCACCCCCTGGAAGACAGAAAGGAGGCGACCAAACGGCCACCCAAACACTCAGGGGAGTGGAAAGAACAAGGAAAAAACAGCCCAAATTTCCCCAGAATCGTTTAAAAAAAAAAAAAAATCAAAATGGGGATAACCAGCAACAATTTATCAACATTTCTCCTCGTTTTTTTGTTGTTTTCCTTCAGGGTTTTCCATGAGGAAGCCCCAATAAAAAGGGGGAGAGAAGAATCCAGTGTCGGGGTTTCAGGGAAGCTTGAAGATGGGAGACTCCCTGTTTGTAACCCAAAATGGTTCATCAGAAGCGAAATTAATGAGCTACAGGGGTACAACGGGAAGGGGGGGAAAAAGGGAGTTTGAGGGTAAAAAAACCGATTCAGGTAAAAAAGGGATTTGAGGAGAATGTTAAATTGGAGTAATGTTTGCAGTGGAAATGGAAAGAGGAGACTGAGTTTAAGGCTAAAACTGAGTTTAAGGAGGAAATTAAAGGATTTAATAGAAAAATGTGAAGAGGAAACTGAGCTGAAAAAGGAATTTAAGGAGGAAAATAAAGGATTTGCTAGGAAATCTAAAGAGGAAGCTGAGTTTAAGGCTGAAACCGAATTGAAGGGGAAGATTAAGGGATTTAATAGAAAATGGAAAGAGGAAACTGAGTTTAAGGAGGAAATTAAAGGATTTAATAGAAAATGTACAGAGGAAGGTGAGTTTAAGGATGAAATTGACTTGAAGGGGGAGATTTAAGGATTTGACAGAAAATTTGAAGAGGAAACTGAGTTTAAGGCTGAAACTGACTTTAAGGGGAAGATTAAAGCATTTGCTAATTCCAAGGGGGTGCTGGGGGCTGGATTCACCACAAGCCCTGAAGAAGGGGAGACCCACCTCATCAAGCACGGGGCTGATGAGGAGCCCGGAGCCCCACAAGAATTGTTTGTCCACGCTCCAAGTCTCTTCTTCAGCGTAAAACCTGAAACACAGAGGAAAACAGCACCATTGCTCATTAATCTTTACTAATTAAGCAGCACTTGGTAACGAATAACCTGTTGATTCAGGTCATCACGAGCCATCCTGATGTTTCAAGGTCACACTTGGTGAAAATTGGGGCCAAAAAACAGTCTCGGGAACTATTTTTTTGTGGTGGAGGCAACGTGAGGGGAAGGAAATAAACCCACAGTTCATTAATTTAATGTGTGTTAATTACACGTCACCATCCCTGGAGGCACCTGGTCTTAACGTAGTTGAAAGTGAGGTTGAGAGGTTGAGATCTCGGTCCTGGTGGGGAAGAGTTTCGCTGCCCTTTTGGCGAAGGGTCTTAAAAAACGATGGATGAATTGAGCAAATTCTGGTTGGAAATGGTTTTGGTTGGGTGAAAATTGACTCACTCGTGGAGAAGTGGCCGGGCCACGGTGTCCCCTTCGGTATAGGCTTTGTAGAAGAGAGTGTAGAGGTAGGGCAGCAGCGTGTAGCGGATGTTCAAATAGTGCTTTGAGGAATTCACCAAACTGGAACTGTTGCCAAAAGCAGCCGGATCCTGGTCCTGGGGGAAAGAAAAAACCAAAACAGGTGAATTGGGGTTGATTTTGTTGTTCTGGCACAAAGAAATCAGCATAAGCCCAAAACTCAGAGTGGTTGCTCCTCCTTGTTGCCATCACCACCAGGGCAGGGCAAAATTTGAGGTGAGAAGAGTCAAAAGATTGGAATCATTTGGTTGTTTAACGATCGGCGGCGGAAGTTTCATCACCAAAATCGGATTTTCAGCTAAAATTCGACTTAATTATCAGAACGAGGCAGGTTTTTGTGGCAGAATTTATGACTTTCCTTTCCCAGAGCACGAGATGGTACCAATTTCAAACCATTTGGTTCTTTTAATGACCAGTGACAGAAATTCCATCATCAAAATGGAACTTTCAGGTAAAATTGGGAGTCACCGATCAGAATAAATCAGGTTTTTGTTCCACTTTCATCTCCCAAAGCATGAAATTGTTCCAAATTCAAACCATTTGGTTCTTGAACAACCAATCCCAGAAGTTTCATGCCCCAGATTGAATTTTCAGGTAGAATTTGAGTCAATCATCAGAATAAATCAGGTTTTCCTCAGCAGTTTGTGCCACTTACGATGCAATAGATATCGTTGTGGTTCCTGGAGAAGGGGTAAAAGGCTCCCACCTGCGACCATCGGCGACAAAGCTCTTCGGTGACGTTGTATCTGAAGCCACAAACATCTGCCCCAACCTACAAAAAAAAAACAACCCAAAATTCATCATTCCCACAGCACCCAACTTCTGAATCCGTTTTCTTTAGGCATGATTTCAACGTGTATGCATTCAAATCTCTGTGTGTTGTGTCGTTTTTCTACCAAGGATGGTGTCACCTAGCACTGGGTTGGTATCAAATCCATTTGCAGTGTCACAGCTTTCGTGTGAGGTCGAAATTTCAGCCTTAAATCACAGTTCACATTGTCACAACGTGCTGACACAGCACGATTTCAGTGCACCAAAACTGTAATACACCTAAATTTTCCCAGAGCAACGACATTTTAAGATCCAGATTGAATATAATGAAGTTTTAACAGATCCACTTTTTAATAGACTTAAATTTTAACAGATCTACATCTTGATAAACTTCAATTTTAACAGATCTGAACTTTCGTATATTTAAATTTCCAGGCACATAAGTTTTAGTGTATCAAGATTTTACTCCACTGACATTTGACTGTATCAAGATTTAACGTGACTAAAATTTAGTCTAATTTTTAATAGATCTAAATTTCAATAAGCCTAAATTTTAACATCTAGATAATTGTCATGGAATCACAGCATGGTCGGGGTTGGGAGGGACCTCTAGAGATCATCCAGTCCAACCCCCCTGCAGAAGCAGCTCCCACCTAGAGCAGGTCACTCAGGAACGTGTCCAGGGGGTTCTTGAAGCCCTCCAAGGAAGGAGCCTCTACACCATTCCTGGGCAGCCTGGGCAAGGGCTCCTTCACTCAAACACTTTCTTCTTATAGTTAAACGGAACTGTTTGTGTCGCAGCTTCATCCCATCACCCCTTGTCCTGTTGCTGGATACCAGAGAAACAAATGCTGCCCCAACCTCCTGACACCCACCAGTGAGACATTTGGAACTGTTCATGAGCTCCCCCTGAGCTCAGTCTCCTCTGCTCCAGACTCAACAGCCCCAAGTCCTACAGCCTTTCCTCCTATGAAAGATGCTCCAGTGCCCTGAGCATCTTGGTGTCCCTGCACTGGCCTCTCTGCAGCAGTTCCCTGTCCCTCTGGAGCTGAGGAGCCCAGAACTGGACACACAGGACTCCAGAACTCTATGATTCTATTTTAATACATTGACATTTTAATCTCTAAAAAGTGACTATATTGACATTTCAACGCCCCAAAATGCTTATGCAGCTAAATTTCAACACACTGGACTGTTACTACATTGACAGCTTTAACCTGGCACAGTTTATCTAAGTTTCAGCATCTTAATTTTAAGACATCTGGATTTGAACACTTGAAGCTTTAAGACGTTGAAACTGTAATCTGTCAAAAATGCAAGACCTCAGCAGGCATCACAGAGACATGGAAGCACTGGGTTATGTAAACGCTCGATTGTGATGTAAATATGTGAATATGGTCGAAATATTTGAGCGTGACTGAGGTGGTTCTGTGTTATCCGAAGGGGTTTTCTTTTGACTTATTCATATGTCTTGAAATAACTCCTTTGGCTCCCAATGGGCTTCTCCACATCAAGCTGGAGTCGATGGCGGGGGGGGGGGGGGGGTCACAAATTAGAACAAGAAAATGGTACAAAAAGAAGTTGTAAAATGATACAAATACATATAAAACACTATAGAAAATAGAGATAAGATGAAATAAATCATTAAACCACATTACAAATGAAAACAAAGTGGCCCCCAAAGGCTCATTTACTTACAAAAGGGATCCCAAAGAGACCAAACTCCAGCATTCCTGGGATCGCCCACTTGAGATGGTCCCAGTCGGCCGAGTTGTCGCCCAACCAGTGCCCCGCGAACTTCCCCGACCCCGCGAACGTCGACCTGGTGAGAAGGAAACTTCTCTTCCCTGGGAACACGGTCTCGATGGCTCTGAGAGGAGAAGAAAAACAGGTTGAAATTAGGAAATAAAAGAGGAAAAAAAAAATAAATTCCGAAACTAAAGATTTGTAAGAAGGAAAGTTTCTCTTCGTGTTCATTTCTTCACTCCATTTAATTTCACTCCCTTCATTTGATTTGATTTCATTTCATTCCATTCCATTCTATTCATTTTCATTTCATTTATTCACTTTCATTATTTCCTCATTCCATTCCATTCATTTTCATTTCATTTATTCACTTTCATTATTTCCTCATTCCATTCCATTCATTTTCATCTCGTTCCATTCGTTTTCCTTTCTTCATATTATTCCCTTTTTTGGTTTTGTTTGGGATTCAGGACTCATTTTGAATTTCAAATCTGATTTTGGAACACCTGGCTTCAGCCCCACTTGAGAAGACCCTTCACATTTTCATTCACAGCTCAATCTGAGTTCAACAACACACACGGTTTTCGAACGCCCAGGTTCAGCCCACGGCACAAAAACCTTCCAGTTTGACTTTAAAACTCGATATTTCCTTTAAATTGTGGATTTCAGTGCTAAATCGAGGCTGTGTGCTCAACTCTGCACTTTTGTAGGGGAAGATTTAAAGCAGAAGTCCTCACTTTCGTGTCGAGATGGACATGGAGTATCCGTACAGGCTGTGGACGTTGTACTGCAGGCCCCAGGACTGCACGGCGTCCATGCAGAGGGTGCTGGCAAACATGACTCTGTCCACAATTTCTGCAGGAAAATCATTTGGAAACCTGGTTTGAGTCATTTAATTCATCTCCCTTGGTCCTTTTACTGCATTGAGGGGTTTGTGTTCATCTCCCAATGCCAGAGCTCCAACCCTCACCTCACAACGGGTTTACTCAGCTCGGTTTGAATCAAGAACGTTTCTGCCTCCAGAATTCTCAGCTCTCACCATAAATCGAGACAGAAAGAGCAAAACCTTTCCCCCACTTGCTGTGAAAACACGTGGAAACATGTTTTGTTTGGTAACAGGGCAGGGGGAGCTGCCTTAAATCTGCAATTTAAGGAGAATTTCCATTTCGGTTTCTCCCATTTTCAGTTTCAGGAGAATTTCAATTTCTCCCATGTTCAACTTCAGGAGAATTTCAGTTTCTTCCATGTTTAGTTTAAGGAGAATTTCAGTTTCTTCCATTTTCAATTTAAGAAGCTGAGAATCCAGCTCCAGGGGGGATTTTTATGTTCAAGGAAAGACCCATCCGAAAAAACTACCCCTTGAATTCCTCCACAGCTGAACCCAACCCCGTGCCAGCAACAAGCACGTTTCTGATCTGATAAAGAATGGAACTGGGGTTTGGGTTTTTTTTAGCTGATAGGACAGTAAAAATTCACCAAAGTTTGGATATTTAGGCTCCAGAGCTCAAGATGATGAAGAACTTACGGGGAGTGAAAGGAGGATAATTGAGATTGCTCTGATTGCAGCCGCTGTCCGAACCGTCAAGTAAATTGGTGACTTCATTCATATCCTGGAGAAGGAAGGATCCCAATGTGAGGTTTTTAAACATCAGCCACCACTTTTTGTTGAAGAACAGCAACACTCTTTGAGCTTTCAGCCAAACCCCCCCCAGCCCCGTGGCAAAGCCACTTGATTTGAGGGTTAATACTCATTTGGGGGGGGTAATATTCACAAACTGCTGCTGCTCCTGCAGGAACCAGGAAGTTCACCCCCCCAGAAAAAAAAGTATCAAAAAAGTCTGACACTCAAAATGATGATTTTTTAGTGGCAAGGGTGAAATTCCACCCAAAACTGGTAAAATTCAACGTAGCGATGATGAACCCGATTCATCAAATGACATTAAATTGACCTTTAAAGAAATGATATCTTTAAAGAGCATTCAGTTCATAACGAAGTTTAAAAACGGATTCACTTTTGATGACAAATTCCAAATTTAACACCTTTTTCTATTATAAATGCTTAAAATAATGGTTTTAAATCGTTTCTCCCTAAAGTACAGTCGATTCCAATTCAATGTAGGGATTGCAAACCCAATGCTTGGATCAATTAAATGACATTAAAATTGACCTTTATTGAAAGAACCAACACCCTGATGCACTGGAGAAATGAAATTTGGAACCAAATCCCTCAAAACTCAGAGAAAAATCAAATGCTGTGGGTGAGATCCCACCTGGATTTTGGGCTATTCTCAGTAAAGCTTCAGATCAGCCCAAATTAAACCGTGACTTGTCATTTTTTCCGGGTTTATTCCCTATTTGATTGGTGGTTTCCTCTCAAAATCCTCATATCTTCCCTGCTTTTTCCCACCAGATACGAAAGTCGGGATTTACTCACAATCCAGAGCCCGTCGTAGGGCACTTCCTGGTAAAACAGTTGACATTCTGTGGTCCACCATTCGGTGCATATGGGGTTGGTGAAATCTGGGAAGACGGTACTTCCCGGCCAAACCTGCAAGAGACAAAGAAAAAGGGGGAAAATCAGTCAAATTCAAGCTGTGGTGATTGTTACAGGGAGAGGAAAATGCTCTGATTTCCTTCAGATCTACACCAGTTGCTCCCCTCTCTCTCTCTCTCCAAGCTCTTCAAAAACCTCTCAAATCAAGTGGGAATTTCATCTGGGATGGGGTTTGTTATTTTTTTTTACCTGTCCCACCAAGGGTGTGACCCCGTCCGACCCGTTGACCCAAATCTTCATGTTTTCGCCCCGTACGTAGGTGTTGTAGGGTGACCCATCGGTCAGAGTCTGGGTGCCAATGCCTGGGTCCTGAGAAAGGGGGAAGGAAATGAGGCTCTACAGGGTTATCAGGTCACTCCACCAAAAAAAAAAAAATGCACGTTTATAGCCCCAAATGTATTTTAAACACAGATATTTGTTCTGAAATATGTGATATCTATTCAAATAAATGGCATATATAGTGAAAAACGGCATCTTTTTATCCCCCCAAATTACATATCTAGTTAAAAAATGCATATATACTTCAAAAATGGATATTTATTCCCTCAAAATCACATCTATATTACCAAAAATTCCATCTGTATTTTAAAATGGCATCTTTTTACCCCCAAATTTACACATATCTTTACCAAAACTGTGTATAAAGTAGTTTAAATGGGTATTTATTCCCCTAAATTCCATCTATATTCAAACCAATGCAGATAGCATTTTTAAAAGGATATTTATCCCCCCCTCAAATGACATCTATATCCCCTAAAATTCCATGAAATGTTTTTAAAATGGATATTGGGGAGGAGTTAATTGCTCACCAGGATGATGACGTATTTCTGGCCATAGTCGTGCATGTAAGTCTGGAAACTGGGGAGGTCTGGAAAGTTCACTTTGTCGTAAGTGAAATCCTTCCAAGCTTCCATGTAGTCAATGTCGGTGTATTGAACGTCCTGGGGGGGAAGAAAGAGGTTCAAATATGAAATCCTATGGCCCAAAAATGGTCCCAAATCAGCCCTTTTCTGCTCAGATGACACCCAAGAAAGGCCCAAAATCAGACATTTTTCACTAAGAGGAAATTGAAACTAAAGAACCAAGAACCTCCCTGTTTTTACACACGTGACACCGAAAAAAGGGCTCAAAATCAGCCATTTTCACTGAGAACAGAAAATGCAAAACATAGAACCAAATCTGCCCCATTTTTACTCATATGATGCCCAGAAAAGGCCCCAAATCCACCAGTTTCACTGAGAAGAGGAAATGAAAAAAAAGAACCCAAAATCATGCCGTTATTACTCATGTGACACACAAAAAAGGGCCCCAAATCAGCCCTTTTCTCCTCACAGGACACCCAAAAAGAGCCCAAAATCAGACATTTTCTCCTTATAGAACACCCAAAAAGAGCCCAAAATCAGACATTTTCTCCTTATAGAACACCCAAAAAGAGCCCAAAATCAGCCATTTTCTGCTGATAGGATACCCAAAAAGGGCTCAAAAGCAGGCCTTTTCTGCTCATAGGACACGCAAAAAGGGCTCAAAAGCAGGCCTTTTCTGCTCATAGGACACGCAAAAAGGGCTCAAAAGCAGGCCTTTTCTGCTCATAGGACACGCAAAAAGGGCTCAAAAGCAGGCCTTTTCTGCTCATAGGACACGCAAAAAGGGCTCAAAAGCAGGCCTTTTCTGCTCATAGGACACGCAAAAAGGGCTCAAAAGCAGGCCTTTTCTGCTCATAGGACACGCAAAAAGGGCTCAAAAGCAGGCCTTTTCTGCTCATAGGACACGCAAAAAGGGCTCAAAAGCAGGCCTTTTCTGCTCATAGGACACGCAAAAAGGGCTCAAAAGCAGGCCTTTTCTGCTCATAGGACACGCAAAAAGGGCTCAAAAGCAGGCCTTTTCTGCTCATAGGACACGCAAAAAGGGCTCAAAAGCAGGCCTTTTCTGCTCATAGGACACGCAAAAAGGGCTCAAAATCAGCCATTTTCTGCTGATAGGATACCCAAAAAGGGCTCAAAATCAGACATTTTCTGCTCATAGGACACCCAAAAAGGGCTCAAAAGCAGGCATTTTCTGCTCATAGGACACCCAAAAAGGGCCCAAAATCAGCCATTTTCACTGAGAAGAGGAAATGAAAACCCAAGAACCCCAAAACCTCCCCGTTTTTACTCACAAAAGGGAGGTCAATTGCTCGGTTTCGATCCACAACCGCCTTCAGGTTGTCCATAGTCGCGTAATTGTAGCGGCTGAGCTGAAATCCCAGAGCCCAGTAGGACGGCATCGCTGGGAATCCCACCAACTGCAAACAGACACCCCCCCCCCCCAGATTAACCAGCAGCTGATTTGGGGGATGACCCCCTAAATCCTCTTGGTTCTGTCTTAAAGCAGAGGTTTGTTCTCCAAGCAGAGAGTTGAGAGGAATAAAGCTGGGGGTTGTTCAAGAAAATTCAATGTGTTCCGTGCAATTTGGTTTATCTCAAAGGAGACCCTGAGGGGCAATGAAATTTGTGGGGAAAAAGGGGGGAAAGAGGGGAAGAAAATGGGGGGGGGAAGGAGACAAGGGAGGAAAGGGGAGAAGGAAAAAAGGGGAGGAAAGAGGCGAGGGAAAAGGGAAAGAGGGAAAAGGGAAAG
>WBNH01004918.1:0-18148 GCA_013401255.1 Urocolius indicus
AAAAAAGAAAAAAATATATATTACTTATATAATGAATTATATTACTCATAGACTTGCAAACACTGAAAAGGTAATGGGAAAAGAAAAGAGAATCAGATTGGGCATGGGAATGGAATAGCAAAGAGAAATGGAAAAAAGAATTTGATCCCATGGAAACAATCAGGAGAGAAAAAGGAAATGAAATATAAAGGACTGAGTTGCATTTGCAAGATTTTAAAATTATTTCTTGATATGACAATTTTGTACTCATTCCACATTGATTTGTAGAGCTGAGCTCTTAGGTATTTAGTAAGCCTCAGCAATTAATGAGTTTAACACTTCTAAGAACAGAGATTAATTCTTCAGTCCTTTTGAAAGAAAACAGACCAGTAACAGTACATGACCTTAAGTGAAATACATAGGCAATCAATAGACATCCATCAAAAAAAGAAACTGATAAAAATTTAAAAACTAATATCATGTCTTGAAACCTCTGATCATGACACTTAGCATTGAAGTCATATTTGATTTTCATAGTTTATGTTGAAAAGTTATTTTCAAATATAGTGATGAACTACATTCCTTTTATTTCATAATATTTAGAAATGTTCACTGACAGAATATTAAGAAAATGTAATATCCAAAATGAAACACTGAATAGTCCCCATTGCTCATGGGGGGAAAAAAAGGGAAAAAAAAAAAAGGTCTTAATTTGTTATGTATAAGAGGAAGATTTTCAAAGTCTGAAAAATTACTTTTCACTTGTGAAAGTCAAATAAAGGAAGGCAATGATGAAAATGTATAAAGCATTTTTTTACCTCACATTTTGTCGTGATTAGTAAAAAAAGAGTTTTTTCAAACAGTCTAATTTTATAACTTGTGAATACTCCTATTATGAAAGTAAAACTCTATACTAAAAGAAGTACACTACATAAGTGGTTTAGTACTTTCTATACTTACATACATTAGCTTAGAACAATATGTGATACACAGTGAGTAATACTGTAGAATAACTATTAGCCTTTTAACAGCAAGATAGTAGATGACTTGTCATAACTCAAGATCTGTTAAAAAACTAACCAATCATAACTGAACAAGTAAATAGAGTGAAACAATTGATCTCAGCCATCTGGAAATGTTATTGTCATTAATCCCTCCCCACATTTCTCAAAAGAAAAAAGGAAAACAGAAAAAAAGTGGTATCTCAGCCACATAATTAATGGGGCCTTCGTAATACTTGCAATATATGTCAGAAATTTGTTGAAAAAAATGTTAAGACTCAATGTAGGTGTTTGGTGTCATATGCAGCCTCACATGTGTGGACTTAAATATATGTTTGAATTTCTTAAATTTCTGAGGGATTAGAATCAGTTTGTACCATTACACCAGTTGTGCATGTATCACAGATTTTCAATATAATACTTATATCTTCTTATAAACTATTTTTTTCAATGTCCTCAAGAAAAACATTAACTGCTCTATAACTACCCCATATACATCCAGAGAACCTTTGTAATGATTTACAGTTTCCTTTAAATTGACTTAGCCTTTATTATCTTGATTTTTCTAATTCTATTTTCAAGGTCAGTCCTTGCCTAGAGTGAGATGTCTTATGTGAAATAAACCATTATTATTATCAATCAAATGTAAAAAAGAATGCTTTACAATATCTGTTTTCCATAAAAAAATTCTAGTATAATTTCATTGTTATTAACCTTCAGTTTTTTTCTTCAGTGACTTCTGACTCGTAATTTTTATTATTTTTCTCATGAGATCAATGAAGAGTTGACAAGCTTACAAGTAAGTAACAGGCTTTCGATTTCAACATATGCTAATGTCATAAGAGTTGTCTCATTCAGTTAGGTTTTGGGGCAGAGTCAGGGAGAATCTTGTATATAGAAGGAGAAGATGATGCAGTTCCTGTAATTTATAGCTGATGAAGCTAATGCACAGAGTTTCCTAAGTGTCAAAAATATTGCTGAGTATTAAAAAAAATCATGCTTCAACACTAGAATTTCTTGTGCCTGCAAAAGCTAATGATGTGTTTTCATAAAACTGCAGAGTACTATTTCATCTAGACTCATGGCAAATTTTTATCCAAAAAATAAAGAAAGTGAAAAAAAAAAAAGAAAAAATATTTTTCATGTAGCTAAGTTAAATCTTGAAGTAACATGAACTGAGTGTAAGGAATACTGAAAAAATCAGCATGAATTTCCATGTACTCCTGTTCAAGAATTCACCGCTGAATACACCTGAGTATGCAGTTCGTGCATAGAAGATAAGTAATACGCTTAAGCATATTGTTTATGTGATTGAGTGATTGTGTTGAAGCTGTCAATTAACTTTTTGAATAGCATTTAGGTGCAGGCAGGGACACATCAGCAGTATGATTTGGTCTTTTACTATATCTGAGGGTACTGTGGTTTCAAGGATCATTGGTTTTACTATAGCTAAAGTTACTGGTGATTATAGTTGCCTGTAATAGCCACCAGCTTGATAGCATATTAATAATGTCACAGAGACAGTCCACAGCCAAAATCTCAGATCCAAATGGATGGGAGTTTTGGTTTTGGTATTTTATTTATCATTTATTTAAATTTTTGGAATCACAGTTTTAACTTTATGTCTAGATATTATGTCTAGATATTACTTGACGTTATTTAGTGGACTGCCATTCAAATATTCAGCTCAAGAGGGAAATACTCATTGAGGAAATTCTTCAAGATCATAAATTAAATTAAAGGTGCCAATTGGTTAAATATGTGACAATATACTAGCAATGTGACTCCTTTTACCATAGTTAGTTACAATTTCCACAGAGAGCTACCTCTTAACTAAGAAAATACTTTCTAGAAACGAACATTTGGTTACAATATGTTTATAATAAATTTGTATATTTTGTTACATCGTCATTTCACTTTGTTTCTTTATACTCAGAGCATTACAGCTTTTAATGCCATAGCTCATAAACTTGGTTCATAACGCTCATCAGATATCAGAAAGTACATACTGTAAATGTCCTGATCTGACAAACCAGAATGCCTGTGCAGTGAGATAAGAAACTTGAAAAAAAAAATGCCATTGTCATAAAAGTAAGGAATACTGAAGCTAGAGAAAAATCAGTTAGTTTTCTTGAGTATTCTTAGCAGAATGAGCGAGGAAAAGACAGTATAGCATAAGTACTTAAACAGTCTCTGGATTAATACCAGCTGCAGACGGTTAAGTTGTGAACTTAATTGTTTGCAAAACATTGAAAGTTGAAAGAAAAAAATGAAAGTATTATGATTCTTTTTATTTTTATATTCCTCAACCTTTCTATGAGCATCTGTTTACTATCAATTATCCTAGACATGCAGAAAGCTATCTGTCAATGACATGACTTAATCTGCTCTGCAAGGTTCTTCTGTTTGCTCCTTTTTCCCTTGATGGTCAGAAGAAAAAATTTCATTTGATTTATTCTTAATCATTTCAAGAATACACTATTTTCTGAGATCTATTATAAAGCCATTTCAGAGGTTCTTCATAGTTAAAAGGTTTTCAGTATCCCAAAGACAATTTATTTGATGTATATTAATAGTGAGAAAGAAAGAAAGAAAAAAGAAGTCTAAAAAGGAAATAATAGGAAAAATTATTTTATTCTTTCAGAGTATGATTTTGTTTATATCAACTGCTCTTTGCAGGAATATATAGGATTGCAGCTGAACAAGGTATATTCATCTGTATTGATTTGGGCTGGACTAGTTAATTTTCCTCTTATTTGCTGATACAATGCTGTAATTTGGATATAATATGAGAATAATGTTACTAACACCCTGATGTTCTCATTGTTTCTTAGTAATGTTCATCTTATGTGAAGGATTTTTAAGTTTCCTCTGTGCCACCAGAAAGGAAGTGAACAAGAAATGTGTCCAGGACAGTTAACTCAAGATAGCCAAAGCAATATTCCCCACAGTAAAACAGCCAAAACAAAGCACATGCGCTATCCAATATTATGCTCAGACATCTCTTATGCAAAAAAACCCTAGTGCTTCTAAAGTATAGTATATAAGCACATGATGTATCCATTGGTTTTTTTAAACAATATGATTTAGGATTTATGGAGATTACATTGGCTGTAACAGCCAATTCAATTTATTTAGAAATGCAAAGAATATGAAAAGCCAATGAGATTTCATCATTTGCTATCTGCAAACTGGTTTGACATTGAAAGCCAACATTAGTAAATGTTATAAATGTTGTAGAGTCAAATCACACTACTCCTTTTTTTTTTTTGCAAGTAATTAGGCTAATAAAGTCAAGTAAAAGTAAAAAAAGTCACATTTTTTTTTGTTAAAGGTATGGATTTGTTCTGATCTCAAAACTCAAAATTTGACACAGACAAAATTATACCTTTAAAATAGATAGTAGAAAAAAAAAATCTATGAATGATTTTACTGAAACTCTAGCCTGATGTTTATAACCCATGATATCTGTTATAGTTGCTAAGTAGGATGTGGCTTTTACTTTTATTGAGCGGCCTAATAAAAGCAGACTAAAAATCCAACAGTCAGATCCTATAATGAAATTTACATTTTAATTAAACTATGGACATATTTTTTTTCCTAGCATTAATAAACTTCTTTTTAAAGAATTAAAAAACAGGTTTAATCCAACAAAATCTTTTCTTCATGAATAATTTCCTTCTGCTTGCTTTGCAAAAACAGAATTAGACATGCAACTTTTGTCTTCATATTGATTTTTCTTTAATGTTACTTAGTTTTTAGATACAGACCAATTATTCTGGTATTAGTCCTTACAAAACTATAAAAGTTTTCATGTTTGTGTATTGGAAAATGAAAAGTAGTAAGAAAATAATCATAAATATCTACTTTAAGCTTATCCTTAACTCCTACCTAAATGTTACCTTGGCATCTTATTTAGATCAATTTCAAGATTAGAAGTCAAAAGCAAAAGAATCCCTAGCATCTGATGTGGTCCTGACAAGTGGCACATTTTTAAAGCAAATCTGACTTGATCTGTCTGTTGTGAAGACAGCTTTACTGGTAAAGAAGGTGTCATTTTGAAGAGCTTATTATCCTTGCTCAGCTCTTCTAGACTGATTGTTCTGGTCCTTAAGAATATTTCCTTTTCTTGAAATAATATCATTACCCTTAGGAAAGACAGATTTAGGCAGATACAATTGCAATGATTGAACAAATAGAGTTCAAAGAGGTGTTGAAAAAATTAAATTGTCCAAAAAGATGCATCAAAAATTAAGAAAATTAAGCACGTTTCAGGCTTCTAATGTATATTTTTTATTACATACATGCACACAAATACTTATACTTCACATAGTCACTCCTTTGGGAGTGTATTCTTCCTCTTCTTCGAAGAGAATGATCTGTAATTCCCAGTACTGACAAAAAATAACACTAAAGTGCAGCTTGAATTAATAAATGATGTAATAATTTGTTTCCTAATAAGGAATAGAAATCTGTGCAGTTGTTTGGTTAAGCTTCTCATCCATTTGTAAGTTTTTTTCATCAACTTGTTACAGATAAAGTAATTCTGGGGAATATCTTCATACTGTTAACTTCTTACTTTAAGCTCTTCCTATTGTTAAAATCAAGAGAAGTTCTACAAACTAAGTTAATCTTTTATATCTGCCATCCTGATACAATAAAAAAGAAAAAAATCAGATATTGCAATATCATCTTCCAGGAAGACCTCCAGTCAACCACTGGCCAGCATCCTCTTTACTTTCAGACCAGCTAATTCATGTATATTATTGACATGTCTCTGCTTAGTCGTTTTTAGCTGGAATCGAGTAAATTTTCTTCACAACAGCTTGTATGGTACAATGTTTTGGATTGTTTTACTTAAGCAATATTTACAGCACCCACAGATAAGTAGTCTGGGACTGGGCAAGAGGTTTGGAGAGGACACAGTTGAGATACCTGACTCCAAATAACCAAAGTGATGCTCCACAGTGTGTAGCATCATGCTCAGTAATACAAACTGCAGGGAAGAAGGAGAAAGGAGGGTTGTTCAGAGTCATGATGTTCATCTTCCCAAGCAATCGTTACGTGAGTTGAAGACCTACTTTTGTGGAACTGGCTTATCATCTGCCTGCCAATGAGTAATGAGTGAATTCCTTAGTTTTCCCTGCTTGTGTGTGCAGCTTTTGCTTTACTTATTAAACTGTCTATCTCCACTCATGAGGTTTCTTACATTTACTGTCCTGATTCTCTCTCCTATCCCACTGGGAAAAAGTGAACAAGCAGCTGAGTGAGGCTCAGCTCCCTACCATGTTTAAAACACAAAACTGATGTAACAGTATGCTAAATGTCAGTACTATATTTCAGATCATTTTGTTTACCTTTTCTCCTATGCACTCGATGTTTCTGTCCTAAAAAACTGGTGCATCATAAAGTTCATCATAGTAGAACTAGTTAAAAAACCCAAAAACCTCACATATGTCAGGTCAGTGATTTTCGTAACTTCTTCCATATTTAATAACAAATTGCTAATTGTTGAAGCCAAAAATTCAATATATTTTCCTTTACTATTTTCAATGCAAATAACAAAACAGAAACTAATTTTATGTAAGGAACATTAGAAATGCTTTGAGAAGTATATTTTCAATAATCATGGATCATACCTCAAAATTAGAATTCTTTGAAGAGGAGTAGTGTAGATTCTACGGTGTTTTAGAAAAAAAATCTATGTCTGATTATTTTTTATCAGTACTTTCCAGGTAATGAACAACTGTATTCTAGGTACCAAGAGAAAGGAAATTATCCACCCTAACCTCTCATTAAATTTAGCAGAACTGGAAAAAAATTTCAAATATGAACACAAATTTAGATAAAAATTCAGATGAACTTATTTTTCAACCAGATATTTCCTAAACCCTTGCCAAAACTCACCCAGAGTTTCAGAGAAACTGCAGATGTTCAGAGGATGCCCAGCTACTAAGGAGAAGTTATCAAATATATCTTCTTTGTTCTTACTCTTCACTCTTATACTTTTGGTCACCATCTGGGACGAGAAATCTGACTAGAAGAGATCTCTTTTAGATGTGGTATAGGCAATGTCTTTTAAATAAAGAAATCTCTGGTGAGGTTTTCTTCCTTTTTTTATGTTACTTTTACAGGTTTATCATCTACAGCTAACATCATATACAGACTGGATGATCAGTTTTTGTTGCTTCTAATATTATCATAAAAGAGCCATTAATTTTTCAAGACATTGGCATCGCTTTTTTGTTAAATGTCTCTTCAGCTACCAATATGCATATATGTATACATTCATACATACATCATTACATCTTCACTGTCCTCAGTTCTCTGCCTCTTTATGGCAATATTTTTGCAAGTTGTTACTCTGTTTTACTCTTTGCCTGTGTAATTATGAATTTTTAAGTGTTTAGTGGATATCCTCAGAAATTTCTACGTAATCTATTTTTCTTCCCAGTAGTTACTGTGCTTCATTGCTTGACTCTTAAAAGAAAGATTGACAAACCTGTTAAAAAAAAAAAGCAGTTTGTGCATATGTTTTTTCATATATACTTTTCATTATGGTTAATGAAATCTTTATGTAATTATATTTATTTCAAATTGTTCCATACCTGTTATATGATGATTAAAATTAAAAGTTCAACGTGTATAATGTATGTATTTCTGTGCAGTAGTTCTGCTAGAATTTGTAGGTTAACTGAAATTAATAACAGCTTGAACAGTGATCTTCTTGGAAATCTACTTTTTTCTGTTTAAACTTAAACATTTTCTTGGTGTATATCTTTTATCCTCAATATATAAAAAATTATTTATGCAATCACATCGTGAAATAGTACTGACTATATTTAATGACTTTGGCTAATCATTAAAAAGGTTATTTCAGTTCTAGGCGACCATCCCATGAATTTTATGAATTCTACATTGTATTTTTTATTCGCTATGCAGAGCTTTTCTTTTATTTTTCAGTATTGGCCTCAGCAAATTACGTGATACCTGCAGAAGATGCAACATTTCCCTTTGCAAAACAAATTTTATTATTGCATGAGGGAGAGAACTGCCAGACAAATTTCTGATGGGTACGTTAGAAGGAACAATTCTCTTCATGTTGCACTGAGAATGTTTTGTTTATTTCCAAACAGTTAATAATAAAAAGTGAAATGAGCAGCTTAAATTGTTAACTTTTCAATCCTGTCATGAAAAAAGTACACTTCCTCAAATGATATTCGTTTCAACTGCATTCAGAAGTAACATTTTCCATATGTATATGTATTTTGACTTCAACACCTGGATTTCACTTATCTCTGCATAATTTCTGAAATACATCATGTCTACATTATTTGTGTCTGTGTAGAACTTTGATGTTTCACTCATGTATAACCCATACAGATAAACACAAAAATATGTTGTTGCAACTCATTAAAACGTATATGTAGAGCTGTTCTCCTCCTCTTCAGTGAACTATAAGGTTTAAGCACATTATGTCCCCATCTCAAAAGAAAAATACATTCAAGATTGTATGTCTTCTTATTGCTGGGATTAAAGAGTTGACAAGATTTGTTGTAGACAATATATGTGGAAAGAAACATAGCACAGGTGGAGAAGAAAGGTATAAGGCAGAAAGAAGGGAGTAGAGATTCAGCAATGCCTGAGCAAATCAACAATATGGCCTTGGGAAAAATCCACAGCAATGATTTTTTTTTTTTTTTAATGGTAGCACTGTCTAAAAAACCAGTGCAGATGAGAATAGGCAAATAGTCTTCTAGTGTTTGATTCTTCTCCTGCTCATTAGTCTGTGTCTCCTTGGAAAGAAAAAGTTGTATCACTATAGTCTGTCTGTCACCACTTTTCAGTCCCAGGTAGAATCCATCATTTCAGTTTGTGACTTGGATAAATCCATTCCAAAGTACTTTCTGGGGAAAAAAAATGTAATCTTCTGCGATTATTTTTAGATCATAAAACAAAAATTGAGACTGTCAAGCATTTCACTTGGGATGCAATTTATTACAATTTACTATTCACCTTCTCCATACCATTAATTATTGTAAAAATTGTATCAGATCACATTTGTGTTACCATTGTAAAGAACTGTTGTATTTAACCTTCTTTGTTTGCAAACTCTTCCACATTTCTCTTATTACTATCATTCTATCTTTTTCTAATTCTCTTAGATCCTTTTTAGCTAACATTTCATGCAATAGTCTAGGTGTGGGTATATCACAGATATAAACTGTGCTGAAATATAATTAGCCAACTGCAGCACAAAAGACGGCAAAGTAGTATTCTACTTAAACATGTATGATGTGTTTGAAAAGAATAGATGAGTGCAGTGTGACAAAATTATAAACTATTTTTAATATTCAAAGAAGATTGAAACAAAGATATCTCCAGGAGAAACAGCCAAAACAAGTGAGCAGCAGTCATTTAGTCTGTCTTTCTTTATTTAGAATTGCTGTCAGGCAAACTTAGTTAACAAAAACTTGAAATTATCAAGTTTTTGCCTAGAAATCAAGTGCATGTAGCTGAGTGCTCATGATTAAAGCCTGTCACCGTTTCTTGTTTTGTGTTTTCTTACCATTTCTTTTTCCAAGAGAATACTGATTACTAAAGCAGGTCTTAAAGAAGAAATTTATCTTCCCTTGTATGGAATTTCTGAACAAGACTGAAAGGAAACACAGTAAAGAAACACTCTTAGTTCAGTTTCTAGGACTCTCATCAGAGATACAACTTCTTATCTAATTGAATTCATGCTTTGTATGGGTGAATTCTAGCATAAGTCTGGCCACACTGTTTGCTGTAATATCCTCAAGCCTGGAACTAGCACAAAATAACTGTTTCTTCTGTCTATATTTTACAGTATACATGAAGAACATAGTTACCTTTCAGACTGATTGATAGGTTTCAACAAATTTGGGGATTTTTTTTGTGGATGCTACTTATCCTTGTATCTGTGCTCTATGAGTAACAATGGACAAGGAATCTATAGTGTTCCAAAGCCAGCTACAATGAGCAGAGACAGAGAGCTGAATTCTGGCTACCAATAAAAGAAATATGCATGCTAGTGTCAAGTGTCACAATCACCTTGGTCTTCTTAAGTTAGATAAATATACACATAACAACTCAGGTCAGAGACAATCTTTTCCCACTCTGGAGGTTTGTACTCTAATGATCAGTAGCTATGCCAAATTCTCATTGATGTTTCATTAACTTAAATTTTCCTTTAGATTGGCAAACTTCACACTCCACTGAGGACAGTGGAGTTCACCAGAACAGCTTCTTAACATATGGAGTTTAATTTTATATCTGTCTAAGTCTGGTCCAACTATTGGTAAATTCCACAAATTGTAAGAAATACACTATTAGGTAAAATTTCCTTTATAAAACAAACAAGCAAAAAACCACAAGGCCAATCACATCCTCTTTTAAAAAACAGACTATTTTTCTGAATAGACCCAGTCACTCTGTAAAAAGTATCATTTTCTCATAGAGAATGAACTGTCAATTTTCTGAAGATATCGTTGTCACATATACACCTGACTGACAGTTTTTAACCCAATTTATGTCTGTTTATTATTTGTTTTAGAAAGACATCTTGAGCTGCACGCTAGTAATGAATACAAGTTGCTTGCTGACACATTGGCATTGTTACTATTCTTTTGCTTAGCTGGACATTTCCACCATTAAAGTTTATGGTTCCAAAGGGGCATCTAGAAATGCAGACAGTTATTTTATAATCACAAAAAAAGAAAAGAAACAAAAACAAAACAAAACAAAACAAACCACTCCCCCCCAAAAAAATATCTCAAAACAGCCAGGATATTTTTCAACACATTCCAGCATTGTTAAGCAAAGTAATCTAAGCTTGCTTTTGCTTAGTATCCTACTTCTAAAGAAATACAGTTGGTATTACAGTTTCTTCAAAGAAAAAAAAAAAAGGAGGAAAAGGAAAAAATATCTAAGCCTATGGTGTTTTGAGGCATTTCATCTCTCATTTGATCTACCACCTGTAGCTCTGACCTTTACTTGTTTTGATTACTCAGAGTCTGTGTTCTAGCAGTCATATTGTTACCAAAATACATAACAGGAAAGTGCTCTCCAAACCAATTTTATAGTTTAGAAAGATGATATTAGTTTATTGCACTGCTGGGTGCATGGAGGATGGCTCTTCCTAAAACATGCACACTGAAAAATGGAAGAACATGCCTCATATACTTTACAGAAAAAGGAAATAACCACTTACGTGTTACACAGGCAATACAAGTTAATTTTTTATATCATTGGGGTGGAGAGTCGAGGAGCACAGTCATGTGTGTTTAGCATGTACCTCTTTTAGCTCATTATCATTTTTAGGGGTGTCAAATACGTGTTAACTGTAAAATTCATGTCACAGTTAATGAAACAACTATCTCATTTTGGACATTGTGGCCTTGTCAAAACTTTTTTGAATATCTGCTCTGTCCCATAGATTATAGCCAAAACATAACTGTCTTGTCTCTTTAAAGCTATCTTAAGGCTCTCTCCTTTGGCCTCTTCTCATACTGATTTTGAAGACCTTCCATTCAAAGAATAAATAATAAAATAAATAAGAAATCTCTAAAGTCTAGGATCATTTCTCCCCTTTGGAAGTCATCACTTCATTAATTCCAAATACTTCCATATACTTTTTTCAGTTGCTCACTCAATGCATCCCATGCTTCTGATTATAATAAGGACAGCAACAAGCAGTAGGATTAAGCCTTCAAGCAGCGTGGCTAACCAACTCTTTAATGACCATCTGCTAATACTTTGAAGAATTTGATTTAATGAATTAGTTTCATCTCTGCTCCTCATTACTTTGCTATATTCTGCTACTATTCTCATTTCATGCAATTGTTTTTTGTGAATTTTCAGTTACGTTTTGAGTGTTTGTTTCCTAATCCAATGATAGGAAGTGACATAACTCTCATTCTTTGACCAAGAGTAAATCTAAAGCCAGTGTAAAGTCTTTTTTGTATTGGTCTGAACTTGTCTGTTAAAAACTTGGAACCTCTTTTCCATATCTCTTGGAAGGGTCTCTACTTGTCAGGTCAGACTTTCTAACAATATTCTATTTACAAGATAATTTGGCCTAGCACCAGAAAATTTTGAAGTCCTCATACAAATTTTACTTCTGTCAATGTTCCAGTCCAAGACTGGACCATTTTTCCTGATTTTGTGTTCCTTTAAATTTTAACTCTATATTTTGGTTTCATAGACTCATAGAATGGTAGGGGTTGGAAAAGACCTTTAGAGATCATACAGTCCAACGCTCTGCGACCTAGATCAACTCATGCAGGAACACATCTAGCTGGGTTTTGAAAACCTCCAGAGAAGGAGACTCCACAACCTCCCTGGGCAACCTGTGCCAGGGCTCTCCCATCCTCACAGTAAAATGTTTTTTTCTTACGTTTAAATGGAAATTTTGTGTTCCAGCTTCATCTCGTTACCCTTTGTCCTCTCACTGATACAATAGAAAAAAAGGATGTCCCAACCTCCTGATATCCACCAATTAAATACTTAAAAATATTAATGAGATCTCACTTCAGTCTTCTCTAGATTAAACAGCCTCAGTTCCTGCAGCCTTTCCTCATAAGGAAGATGCTCCAGTCCCTTGATCATCTTGGTGTCCCTGTGCTGGAATCTCTCCAGAAGTTCCCTGTCCCTCTTCAGCTGGGGAGCCCAGAACTGGACACAGGACTCCAGATGAGGCCTCACCAGGGCAGAGGAGACGGGGAGAAGAACCTCCCTTGACCTGCTGCCCACACTCTTCTGGATGCATCCCAAGATGCCATTGGCCCTCTTGGCCATGAGGGCATACTCATGGTTAGCTTACTGTCAACCAGGACTTCCAAGCTGCTCTTCAGCAGGTGGTCAATTCCCATCCTGTCCTGGTGCATGAAGTTGTTCCTCCACAGGTGCAGGGGTTTGCGCTTGTCCCTGTGGAACCTTATGAGATTCCTTTCTGCCCATCTCTCAAGCTGGTTGAGATCTCACTGAATGGCAGAACAGCTTTCTGGGGAATCAGCCAGTCTTCCCAGGTTGGTGTCATCAGCCAACTTGCTGAGGGTACACTCTATCCCCTCATCCGGGTCACTGATGCAAATATTGAACAAGTCTGGCCCCAGAATTGATCCCTGTGGTCCACTGGCCACAAGCCTCTAACTCGATTTGATACATATGAAACATTTGATATGACCCTTTTTGCATGTAGGGCAAAATTTCAAAAATCCTAGTTACTTGTTTGATCACTGAGCTTAAGTGTAGATGAGTAGGCCAATTTCCTTTGAGGTTACTCCTATTGAATATCTTGGTGATGAAATTTCCAGTTTGCAGTTAAATTGAAAACTGGTCAGTTGCAACTGTTTAAATGGGACAATGTGAAATTTAAGATATATATATTGCTAGTTTTGTAGTTGGTCATCTCTAGTTTGCCTTACTAACACTGTGGAATGGTTTCTTACCCCAATTTATACATCATCCACTTTTTCCAATATATTCCCAGAAGCCTTTCAATGGCTTTGTTCACATCCTAAAGTTTCTTCTGAGATTTGAACATTCTAGGGCAATTGTTACATTTTTAGTGTCATTCTGGGTAATTCATAGCTCTGATAGTCCTATTACCAGCTCTCCTGGTGTTTTCAAAGCAAAATGTAAGAGACGTTCATTTAGTGATTTTGATCCAGACGGACAGTTTGGTCTCTACCCTTTACGAAACATTGTAATATTATCTCCTGGTCTCCATAGCATAGCATCCTGATCATCAAGATAGTATGAAATGTTTGTCTTTTTAAATACCTCTGCGACCTTCCCGTTTCCTAACTAAGGATATACTGTCCAGTATGATGCCCCCGAGAATGCATTGATCTGCAGAATTAGCAACTGGTACGCAAGCAGTTATACTAGTTAAATTATACAACTTTCTAAACCCTTGTACCAGATTCAGGAATAAATTTTCGTTGTTTTCATCATTCATTTCTATCTGGGCATGTTGTGCTAAAATCAATGATATCAGAGTCCAGAACAGTAATGTACTTGTGTTAGACAGCAGTTTTTTCTCAGTTTGACTGTCCATTCTTGTGGATTGTATGGCTTTATCCTGCTGTACTGAATCCATGGAGTTATGCTTTCAAGTTTTAACACAGTGTAAGTTATGAGCAGGATCTAGAATGGTCGCTTCCATTTTCCTTCAGGGGTTCATTACTCCAAGTCTTCAGGTAGACTCAGTCTCTGGACTGATTTGAATGTATTGCGACATTCAGGGTCAATTATGTACTCAACACTACATACCTGTGAAGAGAGGAAATAACTTTCCTGAAAGATATGACATATTTTTTAAGATATTGACTTCCTAAAAATCTTGTGTCCATATTTACTCGTATGACCTGATAAGTTTACCACGTAAAATTTCAAAAGGACTCATTTTCTTTTAGACTTTGGCTGAATACATACTAGTTCTAACGAGAGTGCATCTGGACACTTAATTTGGTCTTCCTGAGTAATTTTACTGATCTATCTTTTAAGATTCTGATTCATCCTTTCTACTTACTCATTTGATTGTGATCTCCATGGAGTATACAAGTTTCCTTTTATTCCTTTAACCTTGGTAATACTTTGAACTTATCTGGTAAGAGGCCTATTGAAATCCCAAATCACAGTGTTATTTCTTTGAGTAGAATTTTTGCCACTTCCTTAGCTTTGTTGGTGCAACAGGAAAAGGCCTCTAGACATCCTGAAGAGATGTCCACAATTACTAAAAGATAATTGTACATATTTTGCCTTGGTAGTTCTGAAAAATCTACTTGCCAATAGTCTCTTGGTCTATTCTCTTTTTTCATCACTCCTGATGAAGGTCTTTGAGGCAAATAGGATTTATTTTGAATGCAAGTTTCACATTTCTTCACAACGTTTTTAACTATCTCCATCATTCTTACACTCAGGACCTGAACTTTTAAGGCTTTAATTATTATCTTGATTCTCCAGCGAGTTTATTTATGCTTCTGAGTAATCAATTCTCACATCACCTCTTGAGGGACCATTACTTCATTTAGGGGTGTAATCTACCATCCTTCCTGTTTCTTTTGGGCTTTTAGAACTTCAGTTAATTTATCATCTTCAGGACTATATTTTGGTGGTGACAACACTATCTTATGATATCCAAGAAATTCTCAGCCACCAACTGAGCAGCACTTGGAAAATCTACAGTAGAGAGTAAACCTAGAGTAATATGGATGCTACTAGTGTTATTAATCACAGTAGTGATGTGTCCCGGTATTGTAAGAGCACGTGATTTACAAAGCATACAACTACCTCATCACATATAAATATGAAGTGTTTTGAAGCATCTCTTCAAGAAAGAAAACTAGACAGGTTTATAAAAATATTTTCTTCTATTTCAAATTCCAGAAAATATATTACATTCCAAATGTTATTTTGGTGCTTTGGCACACAGTGCAAACTTTAGACACGGACAAATGGAATTGCATGATATGTGAACTGTAGCTTCTATTCATTGCAACTTTAGTTTTTAATTTGAACCATTTATTTGTGTTCAAGAGTTTTCAAGGGGAAGCAACTATATTTCTATTTATAGTAAACATATAAAAAAATGTAGTCTAAGAATGAATGTGATCTATTTAATTTATACATACATATACACCTACATCACGTATATATCTCTCTGTATTTCAGATAGCATGTTTTCACATGATTCACAAAATGTGATTACATCGTGGAAAAATATTTTAACTATCTGGACTTAAGACTGAAACATCACTCCATAACTGAGATATGCCTTCATGGATAGTGGTAAATACACCACAGTTTTTCTGGTGACAGACTTTTTTCTTTCTCAAAATATTTTCTTCAAAAAAACCCATCCACAATTGTTTCTTTATTTAATAACACTCAACAGCCTGTAAAAGTAATTCTCAACTAATTCTTGTGTCAATATTTTTTGTACATCACTGACATCATGTTCTAATCATATTCTCATACCTCAGGCCATTACTAAATTACTTTGAAGACATCTTAAAGTAATTATCCTTCATTTACCATTAAGGTAAAAGTAGAGTAAAGGATGTGAACTGAAGAAACTATTTTAGTTCTGGGAATATTACTAAAATTAAAAAAATCTTTTAAAAACCTTTTTTGTTACATCTTACATCACAAATATTTTCTGAATATTCAAATTACTTTCTCTGAAATACATTATACTTCTGTAAACATCAAGAATTTAAACTTTCATCTGAGATACCTACTGCTAAATTAAGCAATTGGCAGAAAACACAATCTGCAACATCTTGTAGTGAAAAATGTTCAAATCCTCATCAGCTATACTATTTATTGTCAGACTTCAAGCCTTTAATTTTACTGTAATTATGTTCACTTAACTTTAAATGCTGAAAGATTATAGATATTCAAAAGTAGGTCAGATACTCCATTCTTATCTAATATTGCTTTAAGTAGTCAATTAGTTCAAGTACTAAATCTTCTTTTACTTGCAGTTGCTGTTCTTTTTAACTGATGTCAAGCCATTAAGATAATTTTAGATGTAGCTGTATTTTAATGAAGATATAGTCAACATATCCATTTCTAACTAACTTTATTAGTATTAGATATGTTATATATTTTTCTACATGTTGAAGTCATCAATTTTCCATATATTGGAATAAATGTACATTCATGTCACTTATTCTCATACTAAAGCCTTGACAAAAAGCAACATGTTCTATTGCATTGCCAGCTTTTACTTAGATGGAAGTAACACTACAAGCTGAGATTGAACTGTCTCCCACACTGATGTTGCTCAACACACAGATATTATATACTTTGTGGAAAGTTTTTGTTACAGAATCAGCAGCAATCATACCTTTCTTGTTGAAGCACCATTATGGCTCTGAAAATAATCTTTGTTCTATGTTTCTGCTTAGTTTAAGTGAGCCAAAATCCCATTTGTAGTCTTCAAGGACTTAATTTCAACTTTACTGGTTGTTTTCTGTCAACCTTGAAGAGACCTAAACTATCTCTGTTTTGTGACACTAAGAAAGAAGACTACAGAAAGAGGAGTCTGCTTTCCAACATTTAAACTGGAAAAAAAAATATCAGTATGTTGTGGTTTACTCCTGGCTCAGTGTCAGGTGCCAACCAAGTCGTTTAACCACTCCACCTCATCAAATGGATGAGGGAGAGAGAAATATAATGCAAAGTGTGCAAGTTGAGTTATGGACAAGGAGATCACTCAGCAGTTACTGTCACTGGCAAAACAGATTCAATTTGGGGAGAAATTATTTGATTTATGATTTAATGAACAATCAAAACAGAATAGGCAAAATGAGAAACAAAATCCAAAACTTAAAACACCTCTCTACTTCTTTCTTCCCACGATTCTCCCTCTTCCTTACTCCGGTGGCACAGGTAGACAAGGCAAGGAACGGGAGTTACAGTTAGTTCATTACAGATGGACACATATTGCCTCATAGTGGGTCACCCATGGGGAAAACAGTCTTTTAAGAACAGATCGCTCAAATAGGGTCACAAGTCCCGCCAGAAAACCTGCTCCAATGTGTGCGCCTCACTCCATTGGTTCCCAGGTCCTGCCATTTCAGAAGTTTGCTCCATCTTGGGCTTCCCACAGAGTCACAGCCTCCATCAGGCTGTGGTCCTCCACAGTCTGTAAAAGGACCTCCACTCCAGTATGGGCCTCCATAGACTTCAGGGGCAGGGCCTGCATCACTATGGTCTTCACCACAATTCACAGCAGAATCTTTCAGTGCCTAGGCACTTCTTCTTCCTCCTTCTCCACTCATTTTGGTTTCTATGCAGATGTTCTCACATTCTCACTCCCTGTTGCTATTGTAGTTTAACACTTCTTGCCCTTCTCAAATACGTTAGAGAGGCATTACCTCAGTCCCTACTGGCCTTGGTTAGTGGTGGGTCCATTGACTGCCATTGGTCCCATCAGACATAGGGGAAGCTTCTAACAGTTATTTGTTTAAAGAAGCCACTCCTATAGCCTTTTGCTGTCAAAACCTTACCACACAAAACCACTACACAATAGTGTAGTGGTTTTGGCCTGGGCCAGGTTTTTCAGTAGCAGGGGAGCTAAAGGAGTGGCTTCTTTAAACAAAGAGAGTTGTCAAAAGCTTCCTCTGTAGCTG
>WBNH01004918.1:28452-40917 GCA_013401255.1 Urocolius indicus
TCTCTGCAGAACTGCTCTTTAGCAGTTTGACCCCCAGCCTGGACTGCTGCATAGAGTTGTACCTTCCCAGATGTAGAACTCTGCACTTGTCTTTGTTAAACCTCATGAGGTTCCTTTCTGTCCAACTCTCAAGATGGTTGAGATCTCACTGAATGGCAGCACAGCCTTCTGGGGAATCAACCAGTCCTCCCAGCTTGCTATTATCAGCCAACTTGCTGAGTGTACACTCTGTCCCCTCGTCCAGGTCATTGAGGAAGATGTTAAACAAGACTGGCCCCAGAACCCATCCCTGAGGAACTTCACTAGCCACAGGCCTTCAGTCCAATTATTTGCCATTGATCACTACTCTCTGGGCTGTGTTATTCAGCCAGATTTCGATCCATCTCACTGTCCACTCATCCAATCCACACTACTTGAGCTCTCAGAGGATGTTATGGGAGACAGTTTCAAAAGCCTTGTTGATGTCAAGGTAGATAATATCTGCTGCTCTCCTATCATCTAGCCAGCTGGTTATGCCCTTGTAGAAGGCTATCAGGTTGGTCTAACAGGATTTACCCTTGGTGAGTACGTGTTGACTCCTGCTGACAATCATCTTTTCATTCATATTTTTAGTGATCACATTCAGGATGAGTTGTTCCATCACCTTTCCAGGGATGGAGATTCTGTTTCTTGGAGATAGTAGAATAAACTTTTCTTACTTTCCCATCTAAGTTGAGTAGTAAAGTCTGCTTTGGCCAGAAACATAATTGGTAGGGAGGTCTGGTCTCTATCTCAGTCTCTTAATCCACAGCAATTTTCATTGTCTTTTTTGTCACTAAGGCCTCCACTGTCATAAGGAGGTTGAGACTGAATGGAGTCAATAAGCAAGAGACTGTTGTCATGCTTCATTTCTGGCTGGGGAAAGCCATGACAGAGGGGTAGAGAACTTCTGGAGAGAGTCCACTGCATTGTGGAAAGGTATTGTTAATATTTAAAAATATCTAAATTATAGATGTTAGTAGGTTAGGACATCCTTTTTTTGTTCTGTTGCATGCAGTGACAGGACAAATGGCAATGGGAAGGAGGTGGAACACAAAAAGTTTCATGCAAACATAAGGAAAAAATTCTCTACTGTTCAAGTGAGGAAGCCCTGGCACAGGCTGCCCAGGGAGGGTGTGGAGTCTCCTTTGCTGGAGGTCTTCAAAACCTGCCTGGATGCATTCCTGGGTGACCTGATCTAGGTATACCTTCTGCAGTTGGGTTGGACTATATGTTCTCTAATGTTCCCTTCCAAAACCTCTACCATTCTATGATTTTATGAAATTCAGAAACTTTTCAATTATTTTTTTAATTTCAATTCATCACTAAGAAAAATGTTATAAAACATAGACAAACATTGTAGAGGACACATAATAATAATATTCTCTCTCAAGTAACTTGAGGCTTACTGTGTGTTAGAAGCTTTTGTGCCTGCACAAAAACACTTAAACACAGTTTTGTCAACAATGTTTGTGGCCCACTGCTCCTACTACAGATACAAAAGCTACAACAGAAACTGGATTCAAACAAAAAGGAAGAGAGCACTTATCATCTCTAAAAAGTGTTCCAAGCATTTAAAACCATATAGAATTTTTCAAAACCTGCTTTTGTTTACATCTATAAACACAGCTTACAAGCATAGCTTGACACAGATAGTTCTATATTGATCCAGACCTGCCACAGCTACAATAAAATACAGAGAACATGAAAGAAAATGGAAATGGAAAAATAATTACTGTTTTGGAACAATGAATGAAAAGAAAAAAAAATCTGCAAAGAGACTAGTAAAGATTCTTCTATAATATAATTCAACAACCTGTGAAAAAGAGTCTGTGTAAGATATATAATTATTTGATATAATTTTAAATTTAGAGAATGTAGACAAATAAAATACTTTAAAAGTGAATTCTAACTTGTGCATAAGATCACCTAAGTCATTGGATTAGTCCACTGAGGTTCTTAAATCAAAGAGTATGTTGGAAATGAAACCACTGAAATATCCATAGCTGAAGATACTTATAATGTCTTAAAAAACATTATAAAATGTATCTTATATACAAATCATAAATACTTACTCTCAGAAATTAACATGTATATTTTGATACTATTTTAACAACATTTATCATGAGATTGTACTGGTTGAATATTTGACAAAAATAATAGCAGTAATTCACATAGTTCCTCTAATATTTTTTGGTAAAGAGAAAAAAAACTAAACACGTGTCTGGGGAAATCCTCAATCTATTTTCACATGCCATTGTAAAGAAATAATTTTGGGATTAACCAGCAGAATGTCATAAAACAAAGTTGTTGACAATAACATATGTTAGTTACCTGATGATTTTTAGAAAAGAAATAGTGAAACAAACTGCCTATTAGTTGCTAAGGTACTGATGACTTTTTTTTCTATTGCCCAACAAAAGAGGGTGCTTTTCCTGGTTTGGTTGTGTCCAAAATCAAATCCAGACAGGAAGAATTGGCTAAAATTGAATGACAGATGGGTCTTTCAGTGTCTATTAACAATGAGTCATCCGCAATGAACACTCATTGCTTTTTTTATGGTGCCTGTTACCTGTCGCTGGTGGAGTAGCTTATGGTGAATTTTTCATTAATTTTCACCCTTCTGGACCTTGCTCACCTATGTCTCGTGTCACCACTGTCTCATACTCTTTGTAATTGTCATGCTGGAAAGTTATGAAGGGGAGCCCTGCTTTTTTGTTCTTGTTGTTACCAGAGTCCAAGGCACATCCATTTCACTGGTGGCTTGTACCTGATTATGGAAGCTGCTGTCAATCTCCACCTCAGGTCCTCTAATACTACACAGTCTACTAATGGTTTCCTGTAGCTCTTTCACCTGATACTGTAGCTCTTGAACTTGACACACAGTTACCTCAGCAGCAAGATACACCTAAACATCCTAAACACCTCCTGCAATCTGCCTGCACTGAAGCATCCTTGATGACCAGCTCTGTTTGCCCATCCTGTTCACCATGCTCCTGGTCACTCATGCTCCCTGGGGAACATTTAGATCCTCTGCAGTTGCTGTGGCTCCACCACTCAATAAGACTCCTTGTGAGAACTGCTGGTTCCTGGCAGGTGTCCTTGCTTCTCCTCCGCTTTCTGTGCTCCAGGAACGCCTGGATTACCTCAGTCAACTGCTTAGCCTCAAATAAATGAACTTTGTCTCTGCCTTGTGTCCCGCTGATTGAATGGCAGCATTTTATCCCTTGACATTTCCAGCTTATTCAAGATACCTTTCAAGTCTTCCTATACTTTACTACTCATACAGTCCGTCAGTATGTAAGTCGCTAGATAAAGTTATACTANTGAGGAAGCCCTGGCACAGGCTGCCCAGGGAGGGTGTGGAGTCTCCTTTGCTGGAGGTCTTCAAAACCTGCCTGGATGCATTCCTGGGTGACCTGATCTAGGTATACCTTCTGCAGTTGGGTTGGACTATATGTTCTCTAATGTTCCCTTCCAAAACCTCTACCATTCTATGATTTTATGAAATTCAGAAACTTTTCAATTATTTTTTTAATTTCAATTCATCACTAAGAAAAATGTTATAAAACATAGACAAACATTGTAGAGGACACATAATAATAATATTCTCTCTCAAGTAACTTGAGGCTTACTGTGTGTTAGAAGCTTTTGTGCCTGCACAAAAACACTTAAACACAGTTTTGTCAACAATGTTTGTGGCCCACTGCTCCTACTACAGATACAAAAGCTACAACAGAAACTGGATTCAAACAAAAAGGAAGAGAGCACTTATCATCTCTAAAAAGTGTTCCAAGCATTTAAAACCATATAGAATTTTTCAAAACCTGCTTTTGTTTACATCTATAAACACAGCTTACAAGCATAGCTTGACACAGATAGTTCTATATTGATCCAGACCTGCCACAGCTACAATAAAATACAGAGAACATGAAAGAAAATGGAAATGGAAAAATAATTACTGTTTTGGAACAATGAATGAAAAGAAAAAAAAATCTGCAAAGAGACTAGTAAAGATTCTTCTATAATATAATTCAACAACCTGTGAAAAAGAGTCTGTGTAAGATATATAATTATTTGATATAATTTTAAATTTAGAGAATGTAGACAAATAAAATACTTTAAAAGTGAATTCTAACTTGTGCATAAGATCACCTAAGTCATTGGATTAGTCCACTGAGGTTCTTAAATCAAAGAGTATGTTGGAAATGAAACCACTGAAATATCCATAGCTGAAGATACTTATAATGTCTTAAAAAACATTATAAAATGTATCTTATATACAAATCATAAATACTTACTCTCAGAAATTAACATGTATATTTTGATACTATTTTAACAACATTTATCATGAGATTGTACTGGTTGAATATTTGACAAAAATAATAGCAGTAATTCACATAGTTCCTCTAATATTTTTTGGTAAAGAGAAAAAAAACTAAACACGTGTCTGGGGAAATCCTCAATCTATTTTCACATGCCATTGTAAAGAAATAATTTTGGGATTAACCAGCAGAATGTCATAAAACAAAGTTGTTGACAATAACATATGTTAGTTACCTGATGATTTTTAGAAAAGAAATAGTGAAACAAACTGCCTATTAGTTGCTAAGGTACTGATGACTTTTTTTTCTATTGCCCAACAAAAGAGGGTGCTTTTCCTGGTTTGGTTGTGTCCAAAATCAAATCCAGACAGGAAGAATTGGCTAAAATTGAATGACAGATGGGTCTTTCAGTGTCTATTAACAATGAGTCATCCGCAATGAACACTCATTGCTTTTTTTATGGTGCCTGTTACCTGTCGCTGGTGGAGTAGCTTATGGTGAATTTTTCATTAATTTTCACCCTTCTGGACCTTGCTCACCTATGTCTCGTGTCACCACTGTCTCATACTCTTTGTAATTGTCATGCTGGAAAGTTATGAAGGGGAGCCCTGCTTTTTTGTTCTTGTTGTTACCAGAGTCCAAGGCACATCCATTTCACTGGTGGCTTGTACCTGATTATGGAAGCTGCTGTCAATCTCCACCTCAGGTCCTCTAATACTACACAGTCTACTAATGGTTTCCTGTAGCTCTTTCACCTGATACTGTAGCTCTTGAACTTGACACACAGTTACCTCAGCAGCAAGATACACCTAAACATCCTAAACACCTCCTGCAATCTGCCTGCACTGAAGCATCCTTGATGACCAGCTCTGTTTGCCCATCCTGTTCACCATGCTCCTGGTCACTCATGCTCCCTGGGGAACATTTAGATCCTCTGCAGTTGCTGTGGCTCCACCACTCAATAAGACTCCTTGTGAGAACTGCTGGTTCCTGGCAGGTGTCCTTGCTTCTCCTCCGCTTTCTGTGCTCCAGGAACGCCTGGATTACCTCAGTCAACTGCTTAGCCTCAAATAAATGAACTTTGTCTCTGCCTTGTGTCCCGCTGATTGAATGGCAGCATTTTATCCCTTGACATTTCCAGCTTATTCAAGATACCTTTCAAGTCTTCCTATACTTTACTACTCATACAGTCCGTCAGTATGTAAGTCGCTAGATAAAGTTATACTACTTATTGTCTTCAGTAACTTAATGAACTTCTTCAAGGAGGTAAATATAATATTTGCTTCAAACTTTTGTTGCTGTGGAAATTTCTCATTAGCTGATTAAAGTGAAGGGTGAGTAGATAAATCAGAGTTCAGATTTTTAAAGCATCTTAAATACATGTGAAGTACTAAAGTATTCAGAAATGACCTGGAAAGACATCCAGTGAGGGAGGGTATTGATAAGTAGCAGCAGAGTGGTTTTTTTTTTCTTGCAAGCTACGCATTTGAAGCAGACACCTGTTTTTCTCAAAACAGAATAAAATTGTTTGTTAAAATGGTGCTTGTGATTCACTTTAACCTCATACTATCGTTTGCAAAAGTGTTTTGGTGGTTGAAGACTAATTCCTGCCTAGTACTGGTACTCTTGAATTTACACCTTTATTTTACCAGTGTCACTACTGAGAAAGTCTTTATAGAACCTAGAAGTTTACCTAGTAAATGTCAACATTTTTCCTGCTATTTTTAAGCTATCTTCATCTGTTTCATGGAATAGCTACACAAACTGTTGCTTTTGGCAAAACAAGGAAGAGTCAAGAAGGAGCAGCAAAGACATGGCAAGAATCTGCTAAATTAATATTCCAGAAGGATCTGAAAGCCAACAAAAGTTGAGGAAAACATGGCTTAAGTATAAATTAACAGCAGATTTTTCAAAACTGTACAAAGTGGAAAACAAATTTCAGGATATCTGAGCATGAAAATAGCCTTTTCATTTCTGTTTCTTCTCTACTCACAAATTTCATTGTGCTTTTGTTTCCTGAGCAAAGAAGAATTTTAATGAAGAATACAGCCGATTGATAGAAGCAATATTTCTCCTCTAAGATAAGCAAATCTGTAATGCTTCAAATATCAGGCTACCACAGCATACATAGTGCCATTTTTCCTTTATTTTCCTATGTTCTAAAGTTCTTACTATGTGACACAGTACCTTTTATTTTATTGATTGTGATTCTCTTTTTTCTGAGTTTTTGGAGACTTGTTTATGCAAAAGCATCAAGAGGGCAGATGTTTTCTACTAGAACCTCACGAATTCAACAAAGGCAATTGCAGAGTCCTGCACTTGGGAGGAACAATCTCATGTACGAATACATGGGGATTGACTTGGTGGACAGCAGCTCTAAGAGACAAACCTGGAAGCACTGGGTTTTTCTAACCAGTCTTGTCTTCCATTATTAAATTTACCAAAGAATAGGGTATTTGAGCTGATTTTCCATTGTGTTTTTCCAATTTGAGAAGTAATATGGCTCAAAGGGCTCCTTCTCTTTTCATAGTTGTTTTGTAACAGCTTGATTTGTGTTCTCTTAGACAGCAAAGTGAAAATGTTCTCGCTCACAGGGACAGTGCTCCTTACCAAATTTGTGAGTAGTTGTGTGAGACACGTTAACTCTAAGTTTCTGGAGATGTAAGAGGCAATGAAAAGGTTGTGTGAGTCATGTAGAAAGTGTCAGTGAACTTATCCTACAGTAAGCTTTACTTGTAGCTTTGTTTAGCATTGTCATAACTTAAAACTTGCTGAATTAACAAACTGAGAACTGCTAATGGAATGGCATATTATAATTATATTTCCTATGAACTACAGTGAAGTCATAAGACACTGAATTTGTAAAAATCACTATCTAGTACTTCAGCATCAAATACAACTTTGTTTGTTTGTTTGTTTGTTTTGTATTTCAGAGACTGAAACATTATTTTCCTAGTCAATTATAACTCATATGAAGGCTTGAGAAAAAGAAATAAAAATGTCTCACTTCATCAAAGGTGACAGAAAGGCTATTTCTAACCAATGATAAATATAAACACATTTAATTATTTTTAAATCATTATATAAGATTTGATTTCTATGTATCCTGCACACATATTGCTGTGATAAATTCACCAAATAAGCTGTTGCATTTGTGTCTGAGAATCGTAGTCTCTAAATGAGTGCTTCCAAGAATATCACACCTTGTGAAAATACAAAAAAAGTAATTTATGGAAAACAAATTTTTCTGACTTGTTCTGGAGAACCATGCAAGGAAGCTGAGTACACATGTGGAATCAGAATGGGTTCTATTTTACCTGTAGATTCATTGGACCGTGATCTATCATGTGATGGCTTGTGTGTATTTTCCAACCTCAGAACCTTAAAGAATGAATGTTGTTAATCTGAAAAGTAAGATCTACCAGCAGCAAGTCAAACGATTTTTCTTTTTCTTTTTTTTTTTTTTTTTCCTAATAGATCTGAAAGATTCTAGAAGAAACAGACAAAGCAAGCAACAAGTTTGGCTAAGATTTATACATAGTTGAAAGAAATACTATTTTTAGCACCTGAATAAGGCTTTAAGTGACAATGATAGTTTCTCCTGTGAACAGTTTTTAACAGACGCTACGAGTGAGCAAAGACAACAGTAAATTTGACTAGTGGATCAACTGTGTGCAGCCAGAGGGCTGGCAGGGTTTAAGACTTGAAGGTCATGTTAAACTTTTTGGTACAGAAGGGATTAGGGCTGATACTATTTAACACCTTCTTATTTGTCAGATAAGAGTAATTTGAAAGGATTCTAGTAAGTGTCAAAACATTAGCATGTACTTAATATGCCACTTTCAATATATAAAACTCAGAAAGCAACAAAACAGTGACCAGCAATCTGAAGTTTTAAAATCAGTTTTCTCTGCTTTATTTCTCCATGTTGTCCTTTACCAAAAATAAAATGCCAGGGCTGTCTGGGAGCTGGCTGCATGGGCTGAGACCATTTATAGCCTTAGGACATCAGTATTTATGAAGTCTCTCAAGTGAAACAAATGGAAAAATAAATGCCTCCATTCTGAAAATTGCTTTTCTTTTTACATGAGTAGAAAATCGGTTTCTAATCTCAAAAAAAAAAAAAAAAACACAAAAAAACCCCACAACAACAACAACAACAAAAACCAAAAAACTTTCTTCATGAACAGAAACAGGTTAACCTTGAACGCTGAAGATTATCAGTGTGCAGATTCATTACAATTTCATTAGAAGTAACACATTGAAATTGCAATCATAGAGAAATAAGCAAAATGAACTGTTTAATAATTATACAAAACACTACAAAAAAAGAACGTATGACTTTATAGTTAACCAAAAATGTCTACAAATTGAGGGGAAATCTATCAATGTAGAAACACAAAGTAACTTACTGATTCTCTGAAGCTCTTAGAAAGTCTTGTTTTATGAACTCAGCATCAAATTCAGTTGAAAATATTGAGATTCAATTTATTGGATTTGATCCAAGACAGTTCAAGGACACTATTAATCTTTCCAGTTATATTGTGGTATTTACTGCCATGGAAGAAGATCATTTAATATTCCTCTGTAAGATCTAGACCAATTTTTTAATTGCGTATCCCTTTACTTAGTTTCTGTAGAGGATCTTTAGAAATTTTCTTTTGACATTTTTAATTTCATGCTATATTACCAAACAAGACCAATACAAATTTAGTCAAATTCAACCTACAAATGATTCTTCCTACAAATATGAGGCTGGCTGGGTTATGGTACATAGAAAGGAATATGTTTGCTGGATATTATTGTATTCAGGTACATAAAAGTGATGTTTTCACAAAGTTAAAAGAATAGAGGATAACAGCTTACTTCATGACTTCTCAGCCTGATGGAATTCCTCAGCAAGGAAGGTCTCCACCTCTACCTCCTGATACAATTTGATGTCTACAAAATCATGTAAAATGTAGAGCTACACCACAGAGCAAAAGGGCAATGCATCTATCATTTTTATTTATTTGACTCCGTATTTTTTCTGTGTCCTCACAGGCTCTTCCTCTCTAAGAAAAACTACGCACTGTGAAAGCACAGCAATCCAGAAACTCCTAAATTTAAATCACTCTGTTTCTGAAGCTTCTGATAATCCTACATAGCAGAACTGGTCAGCAACTAACTGAGGCTAGGTCACTATAGGTGGTTTAAGGAGCATGTTTTTAGGGCAAGAGTAATTTCCAAGTAATGTAACCATTTTCTTTGTTATTAGAAAAGTTGTCATATGGAATAATAATATGCAGCATGTAGAATCTATTTATTTTTTTAATGAGGATTTATCTTTAAACAACAAAAGTTTATTCAATGATTTGCCTTTGTAAAAAAAGTTAAGGGTACAATTTGACATTTTGTTTTTCATAAACATCTTTATTTCCACTCTTCTGCACAACGTCCCTTTCACAATCATCTCAAGAAAAGAAAAATGCTTTGCCTCACATCTCAAAGTCTACCTCACAAAAGGCACAGCTATGGATATTTATCTTTGAAATATCCTGTGAGAAACTTTGTAGTTTACCCAGTTCATGCTACCCTTTTAGTACTCATATACCATTGTGGTAATTGAGATGAAAAGTTGTTATATCATTGGGGGCACTCTGTATTCTCAAACAGTAGGTGTTATAAATATCTTTTTTATCCTTTTCCTTTTATTCAGCTATAAAGAATTCATGGCCAGATACAGGACAGGACAGCTTTTATTAGATTAGCAGAATGTGTTGTTCTTTTCAATTCTGTGACTGTGACTGTCTTCCTCACAACAAGAGCTAATTGCCCCTTAGCAGAAGCAGAAAATATTCGTATATTTAAGAATGTAAGTCTTCTTGTATAGTTATTGATGATAACTTTTTCTTTAATGCTGAAGCTTTCTCTATATTCTGCAGGCTGAAATAACCTCATCTGTGCAGAATATATACCATTATCAATGCCCATATAGCCATTTGGATTAAGTATTGAACTCCAGTCGGGTGATGGAACACATTGACTGAGGGAGATAGGGAGGAGAGAGACATCACTAAAAGAATCTACAAACACATATACAGAAAGGTATAAAGGCATAACTATAGGTAAGTGTGTAACACTAATAGAAGTGTAATGGAAAGTATAAACCTTCAAGACTTCCAAGTGGTTCTCCATAACAAGTGTTATAGGCAACCTACCCATGCAGTCAAAGACAGCAGCATAATTATAAAAAGTCATTTTTGGTGATGAAAATGTATACATGTGAACATAACAAAAACAGTAAATTTAAGAGAGTTTTGAATGTACCAAGGCGATTCTTTTTCTCCTTCCCAGCTGAAGTTCAGGTCTGCATAGACTGTCTCAAGACTGAAAATTCTGACAGAGTATCTGTCAGCTGAAGAGCTCACTAGACCTGTGCCAAAGGGTAGGAAAGTGATTTAGGAGGTAGGTGGTGGAATGCAGAGGGAATTAAACACTGAATTTCTGGAAGTCGGTATTACATTTCTTATTCTGAGTTGTAAAACCACAATTAACATCAGACTTCCCATTGATATTTATGAATACCTTCAAAGTAGCTATGTCATCATTATGAAATATCGGCCACAGAAATTGTCTTCATGGAACAGTATAAGCACATACATGAAAGAGAGGTGTCTGTGCAACATTGCTATGTTTTTGTTATTTGTGCGTCTAGGTACAGCCAACTAGGTTTTACTTTGATAATCACATGTTCAAGTGTAGGGCTTGTAGACTGTGAATATGTTCTAATTAATAATCAATGGAAATGATGGACAGATTAACCAATTCTTTTACATCGTCATATTTTTAAATTTATAATCAGAGTACAGCTTACAAAAAGACAATCATGTCCATGACTTGTTATATAACCTTTTTTATTTTTATATTTTTATTGTTATTATTCTGTTCTAAACCACAATGTCCCCAAAGTACTCACGGAGTACATTCATCAACACATGGAATTTCTCAGCTCTGAGCCTAACTCCGTTTACCACTTTCAGTTGTCTTTCTGGGGATCCACTTGTGTTGCATTTAATTGTAAATAGTTAACCAATTGGTTAAGGTTACCTGCTGTCTGTGAATAGAGAGTTAAATGTCTGAAATGAAACTTTTTTTCATACAAGGTCCTAGTATTATTCAAAATACTATTAATTTATAATGAATACTAAAATTTTACTTGAATTTCTATAGTGGAAAATGCAACTTAAAGAAACATTATCAAATTTCTCCAAGGATCAACACAAATATATTTTTCCCCTCTGAGTCATATATTATTTGAGAAACCTCTTACACGTAGTTAACTTGCTCAGTTCAAGTAGCTAATTAGTGGGTAAGTTTAAACACTTTTCAGGTATGACCTGGTAGTGACATTTCAAAATCTTATCACTTCAGGCTAATTTTCCTTTCACACTGTAACTTTAGTCTTGTGGGTTGTTCAGTCAAGCAATATTTTTCTCAATTTTGCTTAATCCTCACCTCTAAATGCATTAGCAACTTGTTTTGGAAGTCTTGACAGAGATTGCCAGAGGTTAAGGCCATAAATTCCCCTAAGACTGTTATTTCTAATACAACATTTACATATCAAGACCTTTAAAACATACTTCCTAAAATACAGTTTAAATAAATTAATGTTAAATTGTTAAGAAATTGTCTTTGCAAAAGTTGATTTACTACATTTTGTTCAGATTTTATGTGCTGACACATACTACTTTCTTTCAATATATTACACAACAGCAAAATTATCGATCACAAATGTGAAATTGTGTTTTCACTATGAACTCTATGAATATTCCAATTTTTCTTTGAGTGTTGTCTGCAAATCTGGCTCCAGAATTTAAGAAGGATGTGAAGGTACTTCAAAAAATCCAGAAGAAGGCAACGAAGCTGGTGGAAGCCTGAAAGGCACACGTTATGAGGAGATCTGAAGAAAAATAAACTGATGTGTGAAAGTGGAGAGGAGCTGCTGACTAGTAGGTCAAGGGAGGTTCTGCTCCCCCTCTCCTCTGCCTCCTCATCTGGTATCCTTTGTCCAGTTCTGGGCTCCCCAGCTGAAGAGGGTCAGACTTCTGGAGAGAGTCCAGCGCAGGGCCACCAAGATGAT
>WBNH01004919.1:0-53766 GCA_013401255.1 Urocolius indicus
TGCTAAACCATGACAGCTGATGATACAACATATTTTTTTTCTTGAATACTTATCAACATACATTAGATAATCTCCTGAACCATTAAAGTATTTAACACCTCATTGCAGAATTTTAAAGATCCCAAAGCTTAAAAAATGACACGACATTCAAGTAATATCTTTTTTAAGCATTCAGTAGTAAAAGTAAAAATCAATGTCAAAGGATATTATCAGATGATTTTTATATAATAACCTCATAAAAACTTTAAAATGTGTTAGAATTCATGTGTTAAAGTCAAACCTTATGAAAATCTAGATTATTTTAATGTAACCACAGACCAACAATTTCTTTCTGCAGTGGTTATTGTTTCTTAGCTGCTTTTGAGCAGTTTTTCAAGTTGGGGTTATGATAGCTACCTTTAACTACACTATGATCTAGAAAAGCCTTTGGAAAGGCTTTACAGTGCAACACAGATGACAGACATCTGTACTATTTCAGTAAACATGACATTAAATACTATTAAATAATTATTATATTTAAGCTAACAAGAAGTCATTTGTTTTCAAGATATGCATAATTCAAATCTTTTGTATTTTGTATGAAGTACTGAGAAATATAGTTCAGTGGTGGGCTTGACAGTGTGAGGTTAGTGGTTGGACTCAATGATCTTAAAGCTCTTTTCCAACCATAACTATTCCACGATTGTATTGTATGATTCTATGTCGGTGAACTCAGAGGGTTCAAAGAAAGATAACATTATTTAAAAAGCTTACTTAGACTGGAAAAAAATCTAGTAACTGTTGAAGAGGGATATATAGGGATATGTTTATGACTTGTGTACATGTGTATGCATGTGCATATTTATATCCACAGATACCCACACACAGAAATTTAGTTACTGTTAGTTACTGTGAAGTCTCTTAAGTATTATTTGTCTTCAGTTTACTTCCCAAATAAAACTTTGAAAAAAAGGTTTTCTTACATATTTTTTTTTTGCCTGCACCTCAGAAGATCCTTATTGTTTAGCAGAAGCAAAAATATTTTATTTTTTAAGAAATTAACAGAAAAATAAGTAACATCATTTCACAAAGAATAATTTGAAAGAGTTGAGCAAACCAATGTACAAAATCTTTGTGCTGGAATTATAGAATTATAGGATGGTAGGAGATGGAAGGGACCTTTAGAGATCATTTAGTCCAAGCCCCCTGCCAAAGCAGGTCTACATAGATGACGTCACACAGGAATGAGTCCAGGCAGGTTTTGAAGACCTCCAGAAAAGGAGACTGCACAACCTCCTTGGACAGCTTGTTCCAGTGTTCTGTCATCCTCAAGTAAAGTACTTTTTCCTTATATTTAAATAGATTTTTTTTAAGTTACAGCTTCCTTCCATTACCCCTTGTCCTGTTATTGGATAAAACAGAAAAATTGAAGCCCCAGTGTCCTGATATGCACCATTTAGATAGCTATGAATATTAATAAGACCCCCTCTGAAGTCGCCTCTTCTCTAGACTAAACAGCCTCAGTTCCTGCAGCCTTTCCTCAAAACAAAGATGCCCCAGTCCCCTGATCATCTTGGTGGCCCTGCACTGGACTCTCTCCACAACTTCCCTGTCACTCTTGAGCTGGGGAGCCTAAAAAGGGACACAGACCCCAGATAAGGCCTCACCAGGGCAGAGGAGACAGGAAGGAGAACCCCCCACGACCTTCTGGACACACCTTGATGCATCCCAGATTGCCATTGGCACTTCTCCTTGTTGAACCTCATGAGGTTCCTATCTGCCCAAGTCTCAAGCCAGTCAAGAACCTGCTGAATGGCAGCACAGCTGCCTCTAAATAAAACAGAAACTAAAGCTGTCAAGTTGTGTTCTAAACTTTATTCTCTTCCAGTTAAATCTCCTGTGATATATCAGATTTCTGAACTTTACTTAAACTTCATAGAATTATTTTAAAATAGCATTATTCTATTATCAATTTGGTATTATTATTCTGTGTTAACTTTCTTTGTTGTCTTCAAGTTGATCTCTGACTCTTTACTACTGATTATATTTGCTCTTATAAATATTAATATGGCCTCAGCAAATGCATCATTTTAGGAAAATGTGTTTATTGTTCCTTCTAGTCAGCTACTAGTCCTTGAGCCTTTGATGGTATTTATTTTGAAATGGCTGTTCTGGTGACTTATAAGCATGTGCTAAAGCAATATCTGTAGCTCAAGTTGCAACACAGCTTTTTCTTCTCAGTACTTTACAGTTCTTAAATCTTTCTCCTTTCCAGACTCTCAGTATTTTTTTTTTAATTTTTAAAAACTTTCTGTGTATTGCTTCCACTAATCTTTAGATCTCCGCTTAACCTCATTGCCCACTATTGCCCTTTTCAACATTTGGATTTAACCAGCATGTAAGTTACAGCCTCTCCAGAAGGTTTTTAACACATTTTCCTGTTTCATTAAAAAAAAAAAAAAGTCCTGAAAAAAAATCAACACTTTTTATGTTACTTGCTATATTCCTCAAGTTCCATGTCTTGAAAAATCTATACTTTTTCTATAGGAAATGTCAAGAGAAAAATCAGGAAATAATTATCTTTGTTTTTAAAAATGTATCCCTCTTAAAAAGATACCCATGAAAATCTTTGAATGTACCCCTCACATCCCTACCATTTCTCGTAGAGTATGGAGAGAAGGGCAAGTTGCAAATGAGTCTAAGCCTGACACACAAAAGCTGAAGTGGCTGAAAGAAATCTGAGAGGAGTTAATAATGGTGTGACAGAAGCATCTAAGCAGATAGAAGAAAATATAAATGGACCCTTAAGTTAGGACTAAGTCTCACTTACTGCTGGAGTACATTGTTGGTAGTTCTGAAATATCATACTCTAGGAAGTTTTCAGTAAATTCTTTTGTTTCCTACACTTAGGTACAAGTTTTTTTCCTTGGCACTGAATGAAAACAAGAAGAAAGACATTGTGGGGTTATTATGACAGTCTGAGCCACAACTAGTATTAAAATCAACATGTGAGAGTCTATTGCATTATTTATGAAGAGTTTTTTGCTTTCAGGAGTCGTGTCGTAGCGACACAAAATGCTGAAAAACTTAGCTGATGTTAGTTACATTCACTGTCATGATATCATGGTTGATTCCAGTAGAGATCCCAGTCTAAGTCCCAAAATAAGTATGAATTTGGACCTAGAGCTTGGTTTAAAGTCACAGCTGCAGCAATGCTCAGTGACAACAGCTGAACAAGAGGAGATACAAATTAGGGTAAACATTTTTCTCTCTTGTGAGACTAGAAACATAAATTTGAATGTCACCTTATGGTCAAATGATTTATTCATCACTAGTGTATTATTTAGATCACTGAGAAATGTGTTACTTTAATTATTGAAAATTGGAAAGATTTTGTGAGGACAGTGAATGGGGAGCATATTTTAAAAATCCTTAAGAAATAGGTGGGAGAGGATTGCTTCCTAGGTAGAAATAGTAGCTTTCATTCACAAAAGTACATGATGCCCCTGCAGTATCTTAAGTGAAAACCATTCTAGAATGCTCCAGATCTGCTGAAAATCCAGGAGCTTCTTGTCTTTTTTGCCTTGAGTGCAGAAATGCTGATAGAATTCTGTTACTTCACTCAGACAGAATAGCAGAAAAGCTGCAGTTGTTTTTCAAAAACTTGACAGTGATGAAGAACTAGATATAATTCAGAAAGAGTTAAAGATTGTGGAAATATTTGTCTACTACTAGTTTAAAATCATCACAATAAAATGTCATGTACTTACTAATCTTCTAAGCATATGTCTTGTTGACTTTACTGCACTGAAAATAACTTTAGATTCTATCAATGTCATAATAGATGACATCTCTTCCTTTGTTATTATATTTTTTTTAACTATACACCTGTAAAGCTTACATAGGAATATTAGGTACAGGTAATGATTTATTCAACTATTTTGCTTTCTTTAGTGTGCTTTAGTGTGCATTCCTAATAATCCTCATCATGCTGAGAAAAACAGGAACAAATAAATCCATGCCAAATAATTTCCACGTTTCAGCAGTGATGGTCTTCTCAAGTTACTTCAAGGCATACCAGTAACATAGGCAATGGGAGATGTCCAAAGCAGCTCTGAGCGCTGCCATGTCACTACTCTCCTGAGAATTTCGATTCCTTCATTAAGGGCATTACCATGACCTGCTCACAAACTTGATTGAAATTTGTATAACAATGCACAATGCTGCAGATGAGATCATGTTAAGTCTACCTCAGCTTTTTTCAGGACATTAGCTGAGAAAGGTAGATTTGAAAGGCAAACAGAAAGACAAACAGAAATCTAAGAGAATGCCAAAAGCAAATGAAAACTTATTAACTGTATTGTTGCGTCGGAGGGAAGACATGGGCACTCAGTATGAGTGATCAGCGAGCTTCATTTATTAATCACGCTTACCCAATATTTATATCATAGTTAATTAGCTCATACATAGTGCAAAAGCTGAGCTCCTAATTGGTGCATGTACAAAAGATCAGTCCCTCCCGCTTTTCCCATGCCTTTCTCACTGCAAACAACCTGATATTGTATAAATGCAACAGTTAAAGATAGTGTGTCCTTTCCTCCCCAGCAACTACACCAGCTGTGTGCAATGTTTAACACATTCCTCCTCAGTCAGCTGCAAAACATCTGTGTGCTTTTTCTCATATTCTTCCACACTGTATTGTTATACAAAAGTAACCTCATGAGATAATGTAAGAAAGAGCAGCAACTGAGACTGTTAAAGGTGTAATGCATCTCATCATTTACTGCATTTGCACTTAGCTATCAGAACCAGTACTACAATTTGTATGCTAAGCTTTCTCATGCATATAGATAGCTCTGGAGCTAGTATAAGCCTATCCATGTTTTTTCCCTTAAAGGGCATGAATTCTTCCCTAGGGCAAAGCTAGTACATTTACTCAAACTCCTACATAAACTGTCCCAGGATCCTAATTTGATGTACTCCAGTGGAAAGTGATTAGGGTCAGAGGACTTATGTTGTATTCTAACACATATTAGATTTAAATAATCCTGTCTCATCTCTCCTGGCTCCTATCCAGTTTAATTTAACATGTTTTGTTGAGTGAGTTGGTTTGTAAAGTTTAACCAAGTTTTAACAGCATCTAGTGACATTTTATTAGCAAGTAGACAGACCTCACCAGTGAATCAGTTGAATTTTTGAGATTTCACAAGAGACTGGATTTGCCAGAGGAAACTAAGGAAACACAGTTTTTTAGAGTAGATGTCTCAGGCTTTCAAGCTATACATATGCCAAGGCCATTATAGCTCCCTGTAGATGCTAGAGATATATCTTGCATTTTCTATGCAGCAGCTAGCAATGGCAGATAGTGTCAAGTGGGAACTTTGCAGAAAACTTACTAAAAAAGCTCACCACATGAGTACTTCAGTCTATGTTTTTCTTTTATTTTTTAAGAACAGTCTGACAGGATATATCAGGGCCCCATGTTTAGTCCTTGAAGCATCTCTAGAAAATATGACAAGTATAGTTTTCTTCTCTCTCTCTCTCCTTTTTCTATCTGTATACTGTCCAGCTAGTTAAAAACAGTACATAAATCTAATATGAGGGAAATGTCTATATGTTAATTAGATTAGAAGAAAAGATACTAGAAGAATATATGGACAGACCACATGGTCGTTTTAAATTATCATCTTAATGGAATAAAATTCTAACAGGAATGAAAATACTATTGCCATGCATTTTCATTGGAACTCAGAAAATACTTTTATTCTATTTTTCCCTTTTATTTTTCACAAGTCATAATTCTTGTGACAGTAATCAACTATAATGCAAAAGGCCCTTTTCCTTGAAACTCATGCTAATCTGTTTGACTCTAATGAAAAGCCTGGAAACCACAGGAAACTCTTGCTCAGAAGTTAGAATAAAGAAACAAAAACTTGAACAGCATTTGGTAAGATTGGTCCTTAACATGGAATTTAACCTCTGAATTAGACGCTCTGTATTCTCGTGATCTCAAGGTACTACAAATAGCGTTACAGAATGTCATTCCAGAGTCCACAGGGGACTTCTTGATATCATAACCCTGGACTTTAGCAGGGCCAATTTTGACCTTTCCAACCAATTACTAGGGGACATCTCGTGGAACAGGGTATTAGAGGATAAAGCAGCCCAAATAGTTGGTGTCTGTTCAAAGATCACTTTTTCCATGCTCAGGATCTGAGCATTCCAGTGGGTAGGAAATCAAGCAAGGGAGCCAGGAGATCCGCATGGTTTAACAAGAAACTGTTGAGCAAACTCAAGTGAAAGAGAGTCTATTGATCATGGAAGGATGGGATGGCCACTTGGGATAAATATAAGCCATCAGAGGATGTAGGGAGGTGACTAGGAAAGCAAAAACTTTGTTGTAGTTGTACCTTGCAAGGGAGGTCAAGGACAACAAGAAGATCTTCTTCAAATACTTTGCAGATAGAACTAACACTGGAGGCAAGGCCCACTGTTGAATGAGGTGAGTGCCCTGGTGACAGAGGATACAGAGAAGGCAGAATTACTGAATGCCTTCTTTGCCTCTTTCTATACAACTGGAGATTGTCCTCAGAAACCTCAGACTCCAGAGGAAGTCAGTTTAAAGGAGGATTTTTGTTTGGCTGATGAGGGCTGGGTTAAGGATCAGTTGAGCAGTCTGGATGTACATAAATCCATGGGTGCCGGTGGGATGCACTCACAGGGGAGGAAGCTGGCAGAAGTCATTTCTAGAGCACTCTCCATCATCTTCAGTAAGTCGTGGAGAACAGGAAAAGTGCCTGAGGACTGGAGGAAAGCAAACGTCACTCCAGTCTTCAAAAAGGATAAGAAGGAGGAGCTGGGTAACTACAGACCAGTTAGCCTCACCTCCATCTCTGGAAAGGTGATGGAACGACTTATTCTGAGTGCTCCAGGCATTTAAAGGACAAGAGGGTCATTAGGAGCAGTCAACATGGCTTTACCAAGGGGAAGTCATGTTTGACCAACCTGGTAGCCTTTTAATGAGATGTGAACAGGTGGATAGATGGTGGTAGTGCAGTGGATGTGTTTTATCTTGATTTCAGTAAAGTATCTGACACCGTCTCCCACAGCATCCTAGCTGGCACCTGGACAGGCTTGGGGGTTGGGCAGGAAGAAATCTAATGAAATTCAACAAGGGCAAGTGTATCATCTTGCATCTGGGAAAGAATAACCCCATATACCAGTACAGGTTGGGGGGGTCTTGGTGGGTCTGTGAGCCAGCAATGTGCTCTTGTGGTGTGTTAGAAGGGCTGTAGTTAGTAGGCCAAGAGAAGGTCTCCTCCTCTACTCTGCCCTCGTCAGACGGCATCTGGAATATTGTGTCCAGTTCTGGACTCCTCAGTTCAAGAAGGACAAGGAGCTGCTGGAGAGAGTTCAGCGCAGGGCCACCAAGGTAGTGAAGGGAACGGAACATCTGCCTTGTGCTGAAAGGCTGAGGGAGCTAGGGCTCTTCAGATTGGAGGAGACTGAGGGGTGATCTCATTAATGTTGACAAATACGTAAAGGATGAGAGTCAGTAGGATGGAGCCAGGCTGTTCTCAGTGATGGCCAATGATAGGACAAGGGGAAATGTGTATAAGCTGGAACATAAAAGGTTCCAAAGAAGTAAAAGGAAGACTTGTATCAGGAAGGCTGATGAAGCACTTGAACAGGCTGCCCAGATGGGTTGTGGAGTCTGCTTCTCTGGAGACACTGGAAACCCACCTGGATGAGTTCCTGCGTGACCTAGTGTAAGAGGTCCTGCTCTGCCAGGGGGGTTGGACTAGATGATCTTTCGAGGTCCCTTTCAACCCTTAAGATTCTGTGATTCTGTGATTCTGTGATGTGATATGATACTATATAGAAGTAATATCCTTGGAAGAAGGTGAAATGCTTATTTATCCCAATAGAAAATGGAATGGAAATGTGCACAATGCAACAAAATTTATCAGCAGAGAAACTTCAGACCAGATGATGACGAAGAAGAGGTTGGTCACAGACTGGTAAAAGGCAAACCATATTGGAGTAGTGAATTTCCAAGGATCTGAGCTGACTGCTAAGGTCTGTTGGCATCACTCAGAATCATAAAAAGAGAGCAGAGGAAGGTATATTGTGTGTTGACATAAATAATTAAATATCTTTTCTACTAGTCATGGCATTAGGGAAGAAACTAGTACAATGCAAGCTCTCTTAATGTAAGCATTAAAAATATAAACGAAGGATTTATAGACTCAGATATTCTGAATAATTCTTTATTTGTTCCACATAGTATGCAATAAATAAAGTTAAAAGATATTCACATCCATGTAGATGTTAACACAAATGACTAGAATTCAACACCCTTCTTAAGCTACTAAATTGTCAGAAACATTTAACTTTTCCACTATTTTGAGTACATAAGCTGTTAGCTTGGCAGATTAAGGTAAAAATGCGAGGCTGTTTCCCTATAATACTAACAAGGCTATTTATGTAGAAGAAAAAGGGAGATACTGGGAAAGGGAGACGGGAAACCACTGAGTGAAGATTTCTCAAGCAATGAGCCCAGTCCTTTAGACTGGGGCATAATATCAAAATGCAGCAAGACAACCAAGACTTCATGAGGTTATGCTTCTTGAAATAAGTAGATATTTTAAAAATATGTTTCATATTTTAAATACATGATTCAGAAAATAAAAGAAAGCAATGCAGTGAAATAAAAGAATGATTTATCCCATACCCAGTGTGCTCCAAATGTACCAAAAAAAAGGTAATCTAATGAGACTTTAATAAACTGATTCTGTGGTACATCCCCAATGGCTGGAAACATTGTCTGAGCTGGTCTGCAGTCTAATCCTGCTTTAGGAAGCTTGCCAATATTTAGTGTTTTTGAAGTAGAACAACACTCACTTAAAATTTCATTATTGTGAACTGTTTCAATTAGAAAAAAAAATGTGAACTTTTGATGATAACTGACTTCTGAGAGAAGATACATTCATGACAACAGTATTTAAATAACAGAGCAAGCCATAGCAGATATTGTAGGCTCACAAACCAGCCTAACGAGCTGCTGCCAGGTTGTATAATTCTTGAGCACTCATCCGAGGCAGCCCTGAAGGCACACATAGAGGGGAGAATTGCTATGGGCTGGGTTTTGCTTCAGATGTCTCCCCCATTTCCTGACAATCACTGCCCTGTAAGCTGGCAGTATTGATGATGGTAGTTTCAGACCTACAGAAAGGGAAGTTCCATTTGTATGTTAAAGTGCTTCCCACAGATAACCAAAGAACCACACTAAAAAAATAAGCACAGGCTATTGTCAGCCCTAAGTTCCCATATCTTGTGGGAAAAAAAAAGACAACATGCAGAGACTTTTTTTTTTCCCCTCACATTGCTACAGTAATGTAAAAAGAGATTTTCATGTTAAATGATTACATGAAATCATTACATTTCATACACATTAATTCATTCCAGGAGGTAGAGATACTGTATTTTCTTAGAGTACTGATTTTATCTGGGATAGAGTTAATTGTCTTCACAGCAGCTGGTGTAGTGCTATGTTTTCTATTTTCGACCAAAATAATGTTTATAACACAAGCATGTTAATGCTTACACAGCATCAAGATCTTCTCAGCCTCACCCTGCCAACAAATAGGCTGGGGATGCACAAGAAATTGAAAGGGAACACAATCAGGACAGCTGACCCAACCTGACCAAAGGGAAATTCCCTGCTTTATGAAATTGTCTCAGTAATAAGAAGATGAGGAAAGAAGGAGGAAGAGAGGGACATCACAGTTATGATGTTTGCCTTCCCAAGTAACTGTTATGAAGCCCTGCTTTCTTGTCCTGCCTGCTGGTGGTAAATCTTGAGTGAAGTCCTTACTTTGCTTTGTTTTGCTTGCATGCACAGCCTTTGCTTTCTCTAACAATTGTCTTTATCTCAACACACAAGTTCTCTCACTTTTACCTTTCAAGTCCGCTCTGCAATCCCACTGGGATTATTGAGCAAGCTGCTGTGTGGAGCTAAACTGTCCGTGGGGGTTAATCCACAATACTTGGGCACAGTATCTTTCTTAATTTTGCTGAGAATGGTGCAACTGTTCTCTGTGCTGTCTTCACTGTCACAAGAATAATGTAGCACTTTCTAAGTTAAAAATCCAAGAAAATCCCAACTTGCTGATCACAACTTTCAAGAATTTCTCTCTCGTCTGTATTTTGCCTGCAGCAAAGCTGTTGTGCAATATAACAAGTCCTTAACTAATCAGTTCTCTATTGTTTAATCTCCTAACACACATTTCTTCTGTTGTCTCTCAGTTTTGTGTTCTCTCACCCTGTACTCTTCAAGACCATCTGTTCTCTCGTATTGCCAGCTTGATGAATGCTCCTGCAGAAGGTCTTGGATCTACCTATGTTTCTTCCTGTCCCGATGAAACAATACTACTTGTGTAATTCCTCTGATGCATGTCTGTACCTTATTCTGACCCTTGTCTTGTATTCTTCTACATCCATATTCTGTATATTTGTGACCTTCTGCCCTTCAAGAAAATTGGTAATTCTTGTCAAATACTCATTGCCTTCCTTTCTTGCTTCAACCAAGCAGTCCTTGTTAGATATATGTATGTGGAAGCACATAAGTCCTCAGATTTTAGGGTTCACATGAATCAGACATCTACGGAAGGATGGAGAAAAACAAGTCTCTTTAATCAAATGAATAATACCTCACACAAGTGATACTTCTTGTGATATTACTAACATGAAGTTGCTGGTAAGGCTGCATTGCAGTACACAAAGATAGTGTGGTCTCAGTTCTATCACTTCAGGCATGAAGTGAATCAGAAACATTTTTCACTGGAGTTCTAGGAGTTGTAGTGGTCTAGAAGGACTCATGAGCAGAACCTAAGACAGGTCAGGAACACCAAGGCATACATTTACCCAATAAATCTATGCTTTAGAAATGCTGGATTTTGCCTTTAAAAGTTTTGCCTAGATCTAATTCTGTTGACTATAATCTGGCCAATATCAATGGGTTTCCATCATGGTCAATAGTGTCTGCAATTTCACCAATACTTGTTTTGGAGAACTTTGTGGAACTCTTTCTATCCATGTGCCTGCAAAATATATGTATTAGAACAATTTGATTCTGAGTGAAGGGTCATAGAATCATAGAATGGTAAGATTGGAAGGGATGAAAGAAAAAAAAAGAAAACAAATAAAAATTATTGAATACTTTATATGCCTTTAAAAAGTAAAGCATTAGAAGGAAGATTTAGAACATTCTCAGTGCCCACTGGAGATTAGCTGTCAAGTCTTATCTGCTCTCTGACCTTTCAAACTGTAAGCCATGCAAACCTCCTATTTCTAACCCGATCCTTTAAAATTCCTAAATTTTGTATGTGCAATGCTAATCTGATTATTGTATTTTTAAATTTTGTTTATATGTTTGCCTTGCATTCGGAAGGCTGCCTGAGGAAAGATGCCTAAAGAAAAATAGGGAAACCAGTTAGCTATAAAAATATCTTACATTCTTTTCACAACACATAATTTATGAACATGATAGCAATCCTCTTGTCTTTTGATACTTAAGCTGTATATAGTAGAGACCACCTCATTATTGTCCCCCACTGTGGTCTTTTGTAAGATGTAGATGATATTTACAGCATTGTGCACTCTGTTTAGTGGCAGAACTGCTAATAACAACAAAACTATTCTTGGCCTTAGAGAGTGGAATTCTGCCTACTCACACTTTCCTCCTGTCATGTAAATTACATTTAGACCTTTGATGTTTAGTTGAGCTCAGCTAAAAAAGAACTTTTTAGTTCTTTCCGATTTCTAAGTATGGGGTAAATTTGAATTCCCAGATTGGAAGTAATCCTTCTGATTTCAGTTTTGAGTAGTGTCCAGATCCGTATGGGACCTAATTTATAGCTGTATACATGTACAGCCAAGAACTCACAGCCAACTTGAAGAAACCTTGGGCAAACTGACTGAAATAGTATTGAGGGAGAATAATAATGAAAGATTTAAAGACGATAGAAACCTCACAAAGTTTGATCTTACAAGATTGCAGAAAACCCAAATACTGATTCAACCTTTTCCTATACGAAACAATTTCATATGCAAAAATTTCAGAGAAATGGAAAGACTATCAATTCTGAAAATCTTTTAATACAAACTTTTCCAAGTTTAACTAATGGCTCATTGGAGGATATGTTCTCTCTCCATGAACGGCAGATAGTTATTTTAGCCTGGACATATGGTGTTTATATGTCTCAATATTTTTATGCAACACAATAGTCTCAGATCTTGTGTAACTTATACATGCAAAAAGCATGTAGCAAGATACAGTTAAGTGCCATGGTGTTTGCTTGAATTTTCTTCACCAGGAGAGATTAAAGAATAGATCAAGTTCAGACTGTTTTTACACTGCCCCCTTAAAAAGCAGAGAAAAAAAAAATTTGCAATATTTGAGAATAAATAGTGATTGGCTGAACAGTACTAATTTATCATGAGAATAAGTTGTTAAATTATTGTTATAGCTCTGTTATTCAAAGACCAAAATACAATCTGTTAAGAAAAACAGTGCTTTAAGTCTTGGGAGTATGTACATTAAAAGCCCTGCTTTCTTTATACAATTAGAAAGAGAAATTTAAACTAACATGAAGAAATAAAAATAGGCCAATTGTTCTCACTCTTATAGCTGGCCTTTTACCATATTATAATTCTTCCCCCTCTCCAAATCAATAAATTATGGGACATTAATAATCCCTAAAACAGTAATGTCTTTACTGAACGTGTAGAACTCACTAAAGTTGCATATGGGCCTCTCCAATCATCAGAAAATATTGATCTAACACAGCACTTCAAATACTAAGAGGAGTTGGGCATCTTTTTCCCCAGCAGTTTCCCCAAATCAACTAGCATTAAAAATGTCTCCAAAATTACTATAATGGCAGTCCACATCCTCATAACTAGGATATCTTTTCAGCACATCTGAAGAAACTGAGTGCATAACTGAGTGCAAAAGTAGTTTGCATGGTTGTCAACTTTTAGCTATGAGAAATTTCAGTTGCCACATTCCGCCCTTCCACAAGTCATGAGAATACAATACATTTGTGGCATAATAACATGAGCACTCTCCCTCTGCATTGCATAAATGGCTGAGCTCATCATGACAAAAGAGTGTATGCATCTGGGGAAAACTGAGCCTGGACATTTCAGTCCTTGCAGACATAATTGAATGAGAAATTTGTAACTTATATAGTTCTTTTGACAACTAGGAGACTTTTTTTACTACGGACATTTCTATCCTGGGATGTGTAGTCTATGAACTGTTGTCAGAAGTTTTGCTATTGAATGTTTGTGTCCAGTTTCTGATGTAGAAATGGGAAAGCAAACATATATATTTGTCAAATTCTTAAAAATATCAATAACATCCATGTAATATTAAACATTTATAGAGCTGTTTTTGAAGTTGAGCCCAAAGTAAGATGTAGTTTCTTTGTATACAATCTACTGACTGCATAAAACCCACAAATCCTTTGAAATAACATGACAGCTATAGAAATCATTGCTTCCTTATCCAGTCTCCAAAATGTTGATACCATAGACCTTTTTACAGCATCTAACCTTGAAGTTCAGCAGGTACAGTCCCCATTTAGATACTATGCAAGAACAAAACATTGCGATATTATCCAGGAGCTAATAACTGCACCCAAATGGAGTTCTGATGGTTTTAAAGATGCTAGGTGCAGAAGCTGTATTCTATGGTTTCTAATGCAAGACTGAATCTTGGCTAATTGGAGAATCATGACAAATCAGAGAAAGTATGGTAAAAACTGTGTGTTATGTTTTGAGTCCACCATCCTTCATGATTTTTAAGAAATATTTTTTAGTCATGAATGGCAAATGGTGAAGTAGATTATACTCAGTCTGTTTATCTCTTCATACCCTTGTTTCAAAACAGATGAAACAGACAGAAGACCTTGGCCTGTAAGTTTTTTGTATATGCATATATTGGATACCATCCTACTTCCTGGTAGCAGCAGCTACCTTCACACTTTTTTAAGAGTTGTCAGAATAAAAAATTTTTTTAAGCACTGATAATTTAAATATCAGTATCTGAAGATGTTAGTTCTTTTTGTTCTAATGCTTGCTAATATGTCAGTATCAAATTAATTTTAATAAGTTATTTCAAAATTTCTCTTAAAAATAATGCTGATATAAATCCGGCAAGGTGAAAAAGTAAAACACAAAACTTCTGAAATTGGTAAAATTCTTATGCAAAAACTGTTAGCCTTTTGGATAAAAAGGGTCTACGTGTACAATCTAGATACAGAATTGCCCATCATGTCAACATCATCATATGCCAGAACATTTTTATAATTGAAATCAGTAACCTATCCTCTCCACTGAATAATTGTGCCACATAATATTGCACACTATTATGTACAAAGTAATTCAGTACATTTAGATTCCTGTGCCACTGTTTAGCTGCACTTCCATGGCAGAATATACTGGCTACTTCTGCAAATTTGGTCCTCGGCCATCCAGGCTGTAGAAAACGTTGAACTGCTGCTCTTTTCCTCTCTGAACATTCAAATTTCATTTTAAAGGAAAGAAGGATGTGTGAGGGCACAGCGTGCATATAGGTGCCATTCTGCTAGGTAGCTATTTGTCATACAGCTGACGTGCAGTCAGTGATTTGTTTGTGAACACACTGCAGAAGACAACTTATCTTGTGAATGAACTCATATCAGATTTTTCTAAACACTCTTGAGCAACTATCAGGCATCTCAACAGTGTATGATGGCCTCATCTTCCTGGCCTGACTTGGCTGAGTAATGAACGATCCCTTAAAAAACAAGAATTTACCTACAGGCTCCACAAGATGCCTATATTTAGATATAAACAATGGCAGTAAAGGAACATACCGTATTTTCCTTCTGCTCTAGTTAGTGTTAAGTATTATAAAAATTAACAGATACAGACTGCTATACCCCTTGCACCAAAATCTTTGTTAAATGTGACATCGCCATGTGCCTTGTAACGAGTGAGACATTTTTTTCCCCACATTTGTACTTTGTTTCTAAATAAAGCTACAACAATTTTGCCCTCCTCCCTTTTGTCTCTAGTTTCTAATGCTGTGATAGTAATAAGGAGTGACATGTTTAAAGGCTTTATTTATACTGGTAGAGATTTTTTTGCAAGATATCTAGTGTAATGCTGCAAGATGAAAGGATTTTTTATTTTGATTTTGTAGTGTAAGGCAAGAGAAGATTTTCCTCACAAAAAAATCCTTAGTGAAACAATTAGATCATTACAGCAAATTAAGAGAGATAAATTACTTTTGTTGACATTTCAAGCAACGTAATACACCCAACTACCCTCTACTAAAAGTGCTGTGATAATATCTTCCTGTTCAATGCATTATTTATTTTGGCCAGCTCACAGGATTATGCTCAATCTCAAAGTGAGAATAAGAGGAATGGAAATGGTTTCATTTAGATAGGAATAGCTGTTATAGCATAATAAAGAGTTGCAACTATGCTGACGTCTTCATCTTGCCCTTCCATAGTATTCTCTTCAATCTGAACGTCAGTAAAATCATTAAGTATTCACTAAATATTTCCAAAGGCCTCCTACTCACTTTGGGGGCTGCTGCTTACTACTCGAAGCAGCAAAGAACCATCATGAGTTTTAGACTTTTCCTCCACAATGCTGTACCTTCGTCTTTCTTTTCTATAAAGACAGGTCACTTTCGAGCCCCTCACTCACTTTGATGCCAAGTGATTTCTAGTAGTATTTCTTTCCTTCAACCTCACCAAATGAGAAGATAAACAGCCAGATTGATACAGAGTAAATCCAGTAAATATGCACACAGGTGATAAGTCTGGTGAGATTTTAGGCCCTCTTTGCTGGAATAAATAAATCAGTTTTTTTTGAGTGAAAAGAGGAGATAAAGCTGTATCCTTCTCTAAAATCTGCGTTAACCTAACCTCATATGAAGACTTGAGCTGCATATTTTAGTAGTAAACAAACACTTCTGCCCAAAAGAACAGTGAAATAAAACCAGGCCCTGCACATAATTAATCTTCTACTTTACATTTAGAGACATTCTGGGAACCGGACACAACTGCACCCTCAGTAACCGCACTTTTGATTTAAAAATAAATACACACTAAAGACCATAATTTCCATCTCATTAGTAATCATAAGCTGTAAGATCCTGTGGAAAAGAACATCGTCATTCTCCACTGCAGAATGGTGACCACTGTTACAAATACTGACACAAGTGGTTTTCATCTCATGTTTAACTTTCTTGTATTATTTTCAGCTTTCCAATACTCTTTGTAAAACTGAGATTGTGCTTGTTTTTCCAAATAACCTGATGAAGATCATATGCCATTAATAGTGCAATAGCTTCATGCATTTACTCCCAGAATCTATGCTGATTAATAATCTGAAAGTTCTTTACTAGATATACTTTGGAAAAGACATCAGTATTTTAGTATACTACATCTTACAGAAGTATGTACTTACTTGAAAGGTTAGGCATATCTAAACATTGTATACATGTTCTTGCTGAGCAGAAACATTTGTGATTACTGACTTGCTACTCTAGAGTTAATATTAAGTTAAAAAATTTATTTTTTAAGTGCTATTGTCTTCTTACAAAGAGGCTAAAGGCTGAGAAACAGTGGAGAATTTTCCCACAATTGCTGAACAACTGGGTATCCCTAATATGCTATTTTGTCTTTCACCCACAAGTTAAACTTTTTCTAGTCTAGTTCTGTAGGACAAATGTGGCGCTACCTCATTCCTGAATCCATTCCTACTTCTTTAATATATCAAATGTTATATTCTGAAATTAAGTGGTCTTCTGTGAGTTGAAAGAGTAGCCTCTGTGTGAGGCTGTATGAAAGCCTATGCCTTTCCTACAAGTATTTCTTCTTTACCTGTATTTTGCACAAAAATATTTCACATTATAACTCATGCAATTATTGGGGTTTTGTGGTTATTGTTTTTCTGCAAAAGTATTCTTCTCAATATCTGAGTTACAATGTTTAGGACTACACCTATTTTTTTTACCTCATTACCCAAAGTGATCATTTGACATGTGTTGTTTGTTAGATTGGATTGGAAAGAGTGAATGACAAATGACTGCATGCTGACTTGTGCTGAAATTGCAAAATACTCTGTGCAAATATTCTATGTAATGCATAGCACAATGCAATACTAATTTTTTTTTTAAATTCAGATTCCCAGAGAGCCATAGAAATTTTTTTTTCAAGGTTATTTTTAGAGTGGAAATTAGACATATAACTAGCAGTCCTGAGCTGATTTTTCATCCATTCACTTACTTCAGCTGTTCAGTATTTTCCTACAGTATCATATTGACAGAGAAAGAAAGGAAATACATTTTTAAACCTTTTCACTTGAAGTAAGTAATCTTGCTTCTTTCCATAAGCTGAATTCATAAAGCTACCTATGTGGAGTCTTTTCAAAGATATGAAACCCCACATTGCACTTTCAAGTAGTTTTGTTTCACAAGAAGAGTAATATCTGATTGAAGAATTTGACAAATGCTCCCCACAGAGTAAGTTCTGTAGGGCAAAGGCTATAGAAACATATAGACAACACTTACCTGCTTTATCCTTGTGTAACAGCTCACTCATTTAGATGTTGATTTTTAAGACATGCCTCTGTCAGACACACGTGGAGGTTTCCCTTGGACAACAGAATCATTAGTCACTCCTGAAAATCTTGGCCTTCTCTGAGGTTAGACAGCTGCACAAGATGCCAGGATGCCATTTCCAAACAGAGCTAGTTGGCATAGTCTGATGCTGCAGCAAAATTTATCTGGGAAATTAAGGCATGAGGAATCTAGGTTTACCATCATGTAATGCTTACTGTGTTTCTTGTTCATAAAAAATTTTTCTGAAGGCCAATTTGTGGGAGATTCCTTTTAAAAATATCATTAGGTTATATGAGGAAACTCGGGTTTTTATCTTTTTTTTCCTCCAAAGGATTTCATCATTAGGAAATTTTGTAATGTGAAGTATTTTGTTCCACTTTCAAATAGAAAGTTGAATGATGTAAGTTTTTTGTACAGAGAATTTTGTGAACATTAAGGGATCACTTATTAACAAATATTTAAATAGGCTTTTTAGAACAGCTCTTACCAACAAAATAAACATTTGAAGCAGCTAATTTTCTCAGATTTGTCTTTTCCTTTTGTTACTGGTCCTCCTGCTTACTCTATATTTTTCTGCCATTGAAAGGACACAAATTTGTAACATAAATTTATGTAACACTGAAAACATACACTATTTTAAAATTTGAAAACACAAGAGTGTAATTATTGTTTTCTCTCTTTATGGTAAATGATATTAAAAGTCTATGTTTAGACTCATTGTTCTTTATGAAAATTTATAGTGAATATTAGTGACAGAAAATAAAATTAAATTTTATTTCAGCAAGAGGAACTCGAATGTACTTTTGCTTTCACAAAGTAGCACCCAGGATCTTTGCAAAAGTGATCATCCAAAACTTAGGCAGACTAGTCTTTGCCAGCAAACAATTGGTCAGACGCATGTATCAAATTCCTATTTTGTACTTACAAGCCAATCTGACTTATCTGGTTATCATCTTATTTAATTTTATGCATCCATCAGTTTACATTAAAAAAGAAAAACAATTCACTACAGATTTTGGAATTAAAATTAATTGATACCAGTAAAGTGGCAGATAAAAATTTGACATGGGGTTTTTATTTTATTTTTACCATAGCTAATATGAAGCTATTATAGAACATTTTCAGGTCTGTTTAGTAATAAAAATGTGATTTTAAATTAAATATTACAATCTGTAATAATACCCCAAAATCTCTAAGCCTCTAAACAGTTACCATTTAATACCCACCTTGTAGCATTTTTCTCCTGTTCTTGTCCATCAGAAAAGAGTGAAAGGATAATAAAGTGGTATGCCTCAGGTTATTTTCCAAACTAACTGACCATACGTGGTGAATGTTAACATTTTTTTTCCCAACTTCCGTATAACTAGCACCACCTAGCATTGTTTGATTCTAGTGTTTTCAAGATCTTTTGTTTTAATTGAAGCTATATTATTATCATACTGTTTTAGATATACTATATAAAATATAGGGGCAATTTAAAGACCATTTCAGCTATATGTATTCATCAAGAATTTGATGAATAATCATAATACATTTGTTTTTATAAAGAAAATCTGGTCAAGTGGTCTACATTTCTTTGTGCAACATCTCCTTATGTGTGTTTTTTTAAAAAGGTATTGCTCTTTTCCCCTTTCTTTTCCATTAAATCAATCATTACTAAATATCAGACATATTTAGGTTAGAGGAACATGAGAAGTGATGGTGGAAGAAGACAGTGTTTATGCTTTATGTGTAATGCTGCCAAATCTTGTGCTAGTTGCCCTTTTAATAACCTCTTTTTATTTCTCTTGCTAAAAATATCTCCAAAGCCCTTGGTGAAGCCATAATTAACAAAATTTAATATCCTGTAAGAAACAACAGGTTTAGGAGTCCTTAAATGTGTCCTAAAAAAAGCCAAAAGAACATGAACAATTTGCAGTATTTCTGGGAAATGACCATGTTGTAATCCTTTGCTAGGCAGAATCAGCAGAGATTATAAATCTTCTCCTGTTAACCCCACAATAACCCCACAACTGACAAATCTCAGGGGAGAGTCTTTATTGCTTTTCACTAACTTTAATAACAGCTCAGACATTATTTTTGTCTGCAAGTAATTGGTACGTTACATATTGGAGGTGAATTTCATTTCAGTTCACACAGATTTATGTGTCATCTTCAGATATCTGAAATCTAAAAGACGAATTCTTCAATGGCAAATTGAAACAGAATAAGTAGGGAAAGGGTGAAGGGTCAAGATAGGATATTATCTTCATTTAAACCTCTTGACCTTACTGCAGAGATGGAAAACTCTCCAGAACTGTGTTAGGTTTTCAAATGTTGAATTTGTTTGGGATTTAGGTCAAAATAATGCAAGTCAGCCCTTCATGCATTTAATGACATTTCTGTTTATTCAGCTTCAGTATTTTCCTAAAAGTATAAATGGAGTAGCACAATAAGAAAGTAACACCATTTGCTATATTTGCTACGGATTTCAATAGCTGATTTTTTTTTTTACCAATTGTAATGCAAGATTATAGAGTTTCTGTATACAATTATCCTGACTCATAGAGCAAAGACATCAGTTATCATGAGAGGTAAAAGTTACTGTAACCCTGGATTTGGACAGCTATATCTGAGCAATCAAGATAGCTTTGTCTGGGCAGATATTTCAAGAACAGAATGATGAGAAGCAGGATATCTGTTTCATTCATTTAATCTCTCAGAACAAATGCTCAAAATAAAAATATTTAATCTGTAGCTTGATTTATGAATTGATGTTCATAATTGATGAACTGAGACAAATCAGCATAGTGGAAACAGAATACTCCCATCTTCTGCCACATTTGCTTTGATAATGGTCAACCATTTAGCAGCTTAGTCTGCTAAGTTCTATCCTTGCTAAAACCAGTTTCATCCTATTCTCCTTATCTACAATCTTTACTTCAAAAACATGGCTACGACAGAAGCTTTACGCAAGACAGAAGCTGACCCTGTAGCTGCCTAAATTGCTTTAAACTTGACAGTATTTTTCGTTCATTGGGTTCATCTCCTCCTAACCTTTATATTTTCCCTTATTTTGTGGTAATACTCAGTCAATGCAGACAATTTGCATTTTTAAGTTTCCACATCATACCTGGCCCTGTGGCTGGTATTCACTAATCTGCAAATATTCCAGTTCCAAAACACATGTCAGATCCTAGGCTCTGTTACTGAATCCTAAGCCTGTCACAAATGTGATTTATACAGCTACCCGAGGCAGCAGTTTCTGAATATTCAGTAACACTGGAGCAGTATGTTGCATGGGATACATCCTGCAAACATTTTTTATACTTCACTTGTGGGTCAATTGTTTGCAGCATTTTCTGGAGGTAATTAGGCTTTTCAACATATAAAAATGCATGTTAATTATATACATGAATATTCTCTCACATGCATTCATTATATGTGAGTGCCTACGATAGAGCTGCAGCTAGCTGTCCCACCAGAACACTGATGAGCTGATTAGGCTTGTTTCAAACCCAGGGCTGTGCATGAAGTTGTACTGCTTTTCAAAGTTATAGCATTTCATCACTCAGCACTGAACACAGATCTGACAGGCTACAGGAGAGTGGCTCGTGTTTGCATTTAAAGTGTGGCGAGAAGGGAAAGCTCATTTTTGTCCATTCAGCATTCTGCTCCTGTATTTAAGAAGTCATACTAAAGGGTGGAAGCAAGGAGATGTGTTGTTTCCTTGACTTCTCTGTTTTTTAAAATATTTGTAGCAAGTACTCTTCTTCATTTACAAAGCAACAATTTCTTTAGGGCATGAAGATTTTTTTTTGCTGCAAAGATGAGAAAATGAAAGTCTGACAATTTTGCCAAAAGTAGTGGCAAAAATACAAAGATATTCAAATTGCATTCATAACGAAGAATGCACAAATATGGATGTATATATAATGCTTGAAACCTGAATTATTTCAAATATTTCTTTAAGCACCTTAAATCAAATTGCTTGAAATATTTCCGCTCTTGGTAGAGATATGCAGCTTCAAGGCTTCGGAGTAATTACCAGAATTTCATACACAGTAAAGCCTGATAATCCTGCAACCAGTGGATTCCTTTCATAGTTTGATTTACACAACAGTTAAAAATATATTTTAATAATATATGAAGGGAAAATAGGGAAAATAGATTCTAATTAACACAACAAATGATTGGGCTAAAATCAGCATACTCCTAATCAGAACCCCTAATTTAAGACAGGAATGGAATCATCCTTACTTTTTGCAGAACCAAAATCTGACATGGATTGTGGAAAAAAAGCAATACAAGTTGTAGTCTCAGCACAAATGACTGAAAATATTCTCATATTTCTGGGTGGAGATGTCTGTAGGATTGGGAAGTATCTGAATTTTTGTCTTCTAATTGTTGCAACAGAAAGCAAAATTATTCTTTTCAGAAACCATTCCATCCCAAGTTTTCTTCAGAAGAACACTGGAATGCTGCAAGTGTCAGTACTGATAACACCTTTGCATGTATGCTGCTCGCTGAACTCAAACTACATGAATAAAAGGCCAAGAGAAACCATAGTGGAATAAGATGCAGTGTTTTGGTAAGGAATACACGTTTTATATTTTTTTGCACTGTGCCACTCTGTTCAGAATTAAAGGGTGGATTATTGTGGATTTGTTTTCTTTCAGGAATTAGGGCTGGCCCTGGCTTAGCTTCAGTAGTGCAGAGGTATTAACTGCAATGCATTTCTGTCTTACAGCTTCATCCCATTTAGCCATTGTGACTTTGGAGTGACTTCTAAAGCAATCCAATCAGAATGAGTTGGCAGATTAATGTTAACTTTCATGTCAGGACTGAAGGCAATGCAAAATGAAAATGCTAAAAGAAGAGGCATTGCACCAGCCGTACTGTTACTAAAAATAAAAGTGAACAGTTTCGGGAGTTAACGAGCCTTTGTTTAATCTACAAATGTGCAAAGCATTAGTAAACTTCCTTTCTATATATTAATCGCTCTCAAAATTTAAATAAAATTGATAGCCTTGGGTCAGTATACTAGATTACATCCAAGGGCTGCGCTTTATTCATCTGAAATTTTGAATTACCACAAAAGTTTCCATATTCCTTAGTGTTGGCAGACAATCAGTTTGTGATAAATTTTGTACTGCAGTTCCTCAGGAATGATACTGGCAAGATTAGAAGAGTCACTGTTTCACCTTTTGTTTTGGGCAATGATTCAAATTGTGCTACTCTCCTTGCAAGAAATCAGTATTGAGTAGGCTGATAGGGATAAGAGGCCAAGGGGGCAGTTTGCAGCAGTCTTTTCCTATAATTTGAACATTTATTCTAATTCAAACATCAAAGAAAAATGATCAGTGCAGCTGTTTGGAAGGAGTATTACAACTAAGAAAGCTTATATTGTCATATGTGACTCAAGCATCCAATCTAACACATTCCTCTCAATCTGATAACTTAATTTCCATTTCAGTCTAAAAATACTTGTTTCTTCTCACCTATTTGGTACCAGCTATACACTTATATGCTGTTATTCAGTTATACTTTTTGATGTCATAACATTTGAATGCTGTATAGGATTAAGCCTAATTTTATTTCTAGTTTAGTAATTGCTTTTCTCCAGGAACGCAAATGATGCAACAACATGTGGTCCTCCTGGATTTCCAATGCAATATCTTATACAGACTGTCATTTATCACTGGCTTAAATGATATATAGCAAACAGCAAGCCATAGCCCGTGGCTAAGGAGAACCATTTCTTCAGTAGGGCTTTTGAATCTTAGACAAAGCCAGCCAAATCGCAGTTGTGCTCTCAAAATTCTATCTATATTATTTTAGGCAGAGTGTTCTTAACACCAACACGTTATACTATCATTTCAGTATCAACCAGCACTATCCCTGTTTTTAGCTTCTCAGATCTGTAAGATCTCAGATCTATGAGCTGGTTTAAGGCTTGTTGATATGGTCGTTCAGCAGAATGCAGAGCTATAACTAACAGAGAGCTATCATTAGTTAACATTTGCAAATTATCAATTAGTTAACATTTGCAAACAATGCAACTGTGGTGCTTTGGTTGAGCATCCAGGCTAATAGGCCAGACCTGTACACCATTTTGATTAACTCAGTTACTGCATTACATTAAAGTTTGCTACGTTACTTATCAATCTGATCTTCAGCTGCAAGTCTCTCTCATAACACAATATGTAAATATGTAGATAGTTTTATCTTCTTCGGGATGAAATCAACACGAAAAGGATCTATCAAGCCCTAGATTAAAAAAAATCTCAAATTCCGCAGCAAAAGCACTAGTTCAGTTTATGTATATCAAACAGTGGGTAGACATATTGAAAAAGAAAAAACAAAACACCACAATCCAGTCTAATTCTTGGCCTGCAACTAAGCATACAAATTCTTAAAAATAATATATCTAAGATATCATAGAGTAATTAAAATATTAGAGGTACAGTGAGAGAAGTCTAGCTATTCTTTTTATTAGGAGGACATGTTAGAGTTTAAATAGGATCCCAGCATGCTTTGAATATTGCAAAATGCTAAATCCAAAAGTCATTCTAAAATAATATTTTCCTTTTCATAGCCTCAAACTATTGTTAAACCAAAATGGCTTGCAATAATTACACTTGCAAATACCTTCATCATCTGCTGTTACGGCCAATGTTATGCAAATTTCTTATTTGGCTTTCAGTTTTTCATGCTCCACTTCATGTTCATCCACTGTAAGTGCACAACTGGAAAATCTGTAATAAGAATGATTTTTTTGTTCACTGTGATTTTACCCTTGCAACTACGGAAATAATACATGTAAATTTTTCTCTGAAGTTCTTTTAAAAATTGAAAATCTGCAGATTCTAATAATACCTCTAAGGTTAATAAATAAAGTTCTATTAATTTCTTTCTTTTCTATTTTCAGATGCTATTAAGGTTTCTGAAGTAACCTTTTTAGATCATTAACAAGTTGAAATCTCAGACAAGGCTAATCCTTGATTTTATATTTTTGCATGGGTTATATAGCAGACTCTACTCTGGGTACTGATTGTACAGACAATCCTGACAAAAGCTGATTTTCCAGACTAAATCCATTTTCTGTATGGCATGTTAAGCCAAGTGAATTATGTTTTAATTCACTGTTTATGGTCACTCCTATCAAACTCCTTTGATCCTCTAACAGTTATCTCCATTGTCTTATGACTGTAACTTCTTAAGTGCTGCAGGTGTGAGTAGGATGTTGAAAGCAAGTGAAATAAATTATTTGTCTGGCCTGGCTTATAGCTGAAGTCAGTTCTGCACTGGCTCAGCTCCTCTTTGAGACAAGTCTCAAAGAACTGTGATCCTGAACAACTTCTGATCCTGTACCAGTTAAAGTAGTACAAACTTGATATTGAATTGAAATTGGAGAGGAACAACCTCGTCTGTTATGGGACTGTATTTGTTGCAGTGTGAAAGTAATATAAAACTGAAAGCGAGCAGTACTGAACTGAGGATTCAGACACATGGGACGTTAAGCAGTAAGAACTTAAACTTCCAATTGGGATTAATTTTAGTCATGCTATTTGGTAGGTACTTGTTCTCTAGTGAGGTGTTTAGTTCAGATTTAAGAATTTCTTGCACATGGAAAGCATTAGAGTCCTAGGAATAGAACTCATCACAGGCACCAGGGGAATAAAAACTCACCCAAGCCTGAGTGTAAGAAAGACCAATGAAAAAGAAAAGTAAAGGCCGATGAACAACAGTATTGCTAAGATAATCGTAAGGAAGTTAATTTCTCCAATATGGAGAAATTTCTCCATATTGGAGAACTATTTCTCCATATTTCTCCAAAATGGAGAAATTTGGGATGAGATTGATTATCTTAGCTTTTCTCTGAGAAAACAGGCAGAAATTATGTTTCTTTTTTATACATTATGTTTCTTTTTTATATATTCATTTTCTTTTTTCATATCCCAGTGGAAAGATCCATGCTCTACCTATCTTGTGTGTTTGATTTGGAAGAGGAATTTGAAAGCAGATCTCCCACCTCCCCTCAAAAAAATGATCTTGAAGTAAATTATCTAGAAATAAATTATCTAGAAATAACATCTCTTTTTCTAGCAATAGGAGTTTGAAATCTGATTGGATTGTTGGCATATAAGGATGTCTAGAAGTTCACATTTGCAGCTGCTTGGCATCTTCAGGATATGCACAGGATGTCGCTGTCCAACAACAGAGATCTGGGCACCTAGAATAATTAATTGGTGGAGTATTTCAGGGCTGAGATAATTTCAGTGTCTTTCAGGTTAAGTAGCAGCTAAGCAGGGCTTTCTAAGGGTCTCACAGCTGGATTTAGGGAACAGAAGTGGCAGTCTAAATTTAGAGAGCTAAAGTGCTATCTAGATTCCTTTGTGAATTCCCTATGTGGGAGAGGTAGGGAGCTAATCTTCTATTGGGGGAGGATAGCTATTTCCAAAGTCTTATACTTAAAGAAAGCATATGCCAATATAATAAGTGAGACACTGATATTTCATTAATTGCTCATGTTCCTTTCTAGCTTGTGACTATGTTGAGCTAATTGTATGCAACCATTATGCTTCCTGTACAGAAGTACAAGGAATTAGCTGCTCTGAATCTCCTCCACATTTAATGAGGTGCTCAGAACTAAGGTATTTAAACTTAGATACCTTAAGTAGGTATTGTCTATGAAGCCTGAAATAGATCACAAATGGGAGATCTGGTAAGCATTAATTTAGTTCCACTGTCTCCATCCTGTCCTTTAAAGGCATGTAGTAAACTATTAGTAACCTGCCACCTATATAAAATATAGTATCTTCTTTTTTTGTGCTTTCTCCTATATTCTACCTGCACACAACTGTTGACTTGATCTCTATACTTATTTGCTAAATACCTTCAGTATTATTCTGCAATGCAAGCAAGAACAACAGAAAATGCTACCCAAAAGCATCCTTCTTTTTCTGTGACTAAACTGCTTTCCTTTTGAGAACTTGTTCATTAAATTTTACTCCTGAGAGAACATTCATCAATAAATTGCAGTTGGCTAATAATTACACAAATTAATTCCAATGGAAATATTTCCAGAAGTACAGTTCCAATCTCTAAAAAACCCTAATATTACTAAATAGATAGTAATATATTACTAATACAGAGTAATACCTTTTTATTGCAGCTTGTTAGGAACTTCATAATTAATGGTACTATTTAGCTGAATTTTCTACTAAACTTCTGATCTGGTGGTCCAGTTTTTGTTAACCCTTTGAACAATTTGTTTTGCAAGAAGAGGAACTTCATAAAAAAGGCAATTATAATCGTTGATGCAGCAGATGTGGATAGCTAGTAGATAACTGTGTTGGCTTTTAAAACTCACTTCAAAGGCCTTTTCAGGCAAGGAGAGACATCTGTGGATTGCATGCATACAGACAGAATGGCTCAGGAGAGGTGGAGGCTGCCACACAGCTTGCTACTTTTTGTGGGGTTTTTTTTCCCAAATACGGTATGAATGCCTTTCAACAACTTCTCATATGTGCATATGCTTATTATATGTAATTGGAAAGCAGCTTTGTAGAAAAGCAGAGGGCAGCAAGTTGAGCAAGTGCCAGCAGTGGGCCCTTGCAGCAACAAAAGGCAAATGGTGTCCTAGACTGCATTAGGAGGAGTGTTGCCACAATTTCAAGGGAGGTGATCCCCTCCGCATCAGTGAGGCCACCTCTAGAATAGTGTGTCCGGTGCTAGGCTTCTCAATACAAGATATACTCTGATGAGAGTTCAATGAAAGGCCACTAAGATGACTGACTGGAGTACCATTCCCATGAACAGAGGCTGAGTGAGCTGGGATTGTTAAGCCTGGAGAAGAGAAGGTCCGAGCAATCTTCTCCATGCATATAAATATCTGTAAAGAGGATGTAAAGATGAGGGAGTCAGGCTCTTTTCAGTGGTGCACAGTGACAGTCCAAGAAGCAATAGGTGTAAACTGAAACACAGGTGGTGCCATATGATAATCAGGAAACACCAGGCACTGGCACAGGTAGCCCAGAGGAGTGGTGAAGTCTCCAAATTTGTAGTCATTAAAATGAATTTTGAATTTTTGAAAAGAATTTTGAAAAATTCTTGAAAAGTTGACTTGTATGTATTCCTATTTTTGCAGTTACACTATAGTTTAGCCTTCTAAAACTTGTTTTGACTTTCATATTCTTAATATAAGCCCAACCTACCCCTTTATCTTTTGAGATATCAGGGGTATCTCTAAATCTGAAAATAAAATTTGTGTCTCAGTGAGAATTATGATAATCGTAGTGACGAGAACAGCCATCCTTTACATTTGATCCAAATCTATTTAAAAATCATGTGTAAATTAAAAAAGTTATAGGTTTTTTTAAATTCTGTTGCGTAAATGTCATAAAAATACATTACAGCACACTTGATCATGTAAATATCACTAAAGCATTGTTTTTCACTGCTGGATAGATATTTTAAGTTGGAAATTTAAGATTCTCTTGAAAAATTAATGTCATTACTAGCCACATGAAAGAGAATTCTTAGTAGTAGAATTTTTTTTCCCCCTGTTTTTTTGGCAACTATTTTCTCATTTTCATTTTTTTTCCTGCTATATCTCTGAGAAAGATATGCATTGAAGATCCCTAGGAGGAAAAAGTACATTGTTGAAGGAAATGAGAGGCATAAAAATGCATGAAGGTGGAGATATCTTACATTTAACTCACTTCATGAAAGTCTTTTGAATGAAGAGTAAGTTCTTTGTCCATGTCTAATGATCCAATGTCACATTGATGTGATAGAATACCTTCAATTAATTTTAATGAATGATCAAATCTAAAAGAAAGTTTGCAGCAAAATTATCTCCTATACAGAACTATATTCTAATGTGTTTAAACCTATAGCCAATACTTATGCCACAGACTCAATTTTCTTGAATAATTTTAATATTTTTTAAGTATGTGCAAGTGAGATCAATTTGTAAAAACACATTAACCTTAATAACATTTTACTACCTACTTAAGGACAGGCAAATACTGCAAACTACTCGACTATAAAGACATCTCAGTATTCCTCTTATTCCTTTCCTTGGATATTCTGATTTAACAGAGAACTATAGGCATACATCTAGAGTAGCAACTAATGCGTTACAGGTTAGTTATCTGCTAGTAGCAAAACAATAAACCTGTCACGGTAATAATGAATTGTTGTCATGTTGTTCCAACTTAACAGGAAATTTAGCATTTTTTTTTAACCAGACTTTAGCAATTGCTAAGCTGTTGAACAGGTTAATGTTGACCAAAGAGCTTCTCTAAATAACACAGTAAAGAATCAACTAGCAATAAAAATTAATCTGTTCAATATTTCAGAATCAACAAATCCCATACCATGCCTGCTCTTTAGTTTAACTCTAGATGATTAAAAGTAGATGGAAATGAACACCCATGTTTTCATATCCTGTGGGCTCACCATGCTGAAGCTTTTTTTTTTCTTTATTCTTTGATATTTTCTCTCATTTCTTGAAAGCCTGAAGAATTAAAGCAAATTTAAGCAACCAAAAACTGTCTACATTCTGTGTTTTTGTCAGTCAGAAACCATGACTAATGAATGACAATTCAGAAAATAAAACCTTTCATTCTATTGCTAGACTGCCCAAGATCTCTTCAGGCAAAGTAAATTGTTAATGTGTCATCCACATATGCCACTTACACAGCAGATGGAGCCCAGTAAGAATTTCTACTTTGGAAAAACACCACAGAAGAAGTATTTTAGCATGAAGGAAGAACAACACAACAAACATCAGGCATGTTTATTCTTCCCAGCATATTCTCAGCAATCTTATTGCTTATTGAACCTAAAAGACCATTGCAATAATTCTTTCTCTCTGGCCTTCTGCAGTGCAGACAGTTAGCATTTAAACATGTTCAGTAGTAACACTGCAGCAACTCTTAGAAAGGCAACATTGGTGATTAATGTTTTTGGAATAGCTTTTTTCTATTCCAAGGCAAATAGCTCATCTGCTCATTCATGCAGAGTGTTTTCTTTTGACCTTCCTTGTAGGTTTCCCTGAAATGTATGATCTAGATTTTCAAAAGCATTTTGTTACTGGCCTACCTTCCTGTCTGCTGCAGTGGAGGGTAAAAGTGCCCTCAGTTTTCAGTAAGATGAAAAAGCTGTAAATTCTAGTTTTAGTTTTTTCTTAACCGTAGGGTTCAGTCTTTCTGGCATCATCTTAAAACTTTAAAGGTTTCTTGAAGAACTACTTTGTTGCCAGTCATTCAACAAATACACACAAAAAATGGTCTGTGTATCATTCTTATTGTTATTGCCAGGTACAGAAGCTATGACCTCAAACATAATAGAACAAATTATTAATCAGTTTCTTAAAAATCAGCAGCACTAATTAGGATAACTCCTTCTTTTTTAATTTCTGTGAAACCAGATTTGTAAAGGTATTAGAATAAACAGGAGAAAACATCTATGCCATTTTGTTCAGAATGGTAACATTCAGGCTGCACAGAAAACGGCTGATTTCCACTATAAAAAGGAATTAGCATTGCATAATACCTCTAGGGCTGGTTTCAGCTGCATTATGTCATATAGGGATGAATGTGAGAATTGCAAAGTGATCTGGGGTGAAAAGCACAGTATGTTTCCTAAACTAGAAACAGATAAAAACCTATTGGTGCATCCTGATAACACTCGCTTTCAAAAGCATTCAGAAAATTAACTTTCTCCTTCAAAGCCTTCATAAATCTTTAACACCTTGTCATAGGATATCTATATCCTCAGTACAACAGACTTTGCCTGTATTACAAATTACTACTCAAGATATATATTTTTCAGCCTAAATCTGCATCATCCTTGGTGCTCACCTCTGTATGTAAACAAAAGGCATCCTTTGACAGTCAGTGCTTGCAATGTTTGTCAGTTCCATGGCTCTGGCTTGAGGCTCAGATAGTCATGAGACAATCTGAGGGAGTAGCCAGAGGTTGAAGTTAACAAAAAGTGACTGAGTTTATATATAGGACTATGTTAAATAATGCTAGGTTAGCTGGTTTAAGTAAGTACACAATTTGTAGAGTATGCTGCTTTTAAAGTAGGTAGTTTTCATAGCAAAACTGAGGTTAATAACTCATTCTGTTGTTCAGTTTGTCCCTTAACTCAAAAAGAAGTGTTTGTGAGAGGTCATTCAAAGTCACTATTTGACTTGATTTTAAAAAATTATTTATCTTGTGTTACAACAGCTATTTTTTAGATAGTAAAGGAAACTGATGATGGAAACGATACAATTTTATTTAACCACTGAGAGAAAATATGTAAAAACACAAAATATTTGGCAAATTATTTGAACAATTTCTTTGGACAGTCCATGTACAGAGGTTTACAGACAAAGAGCTAAAAATCAGCAATTTCTTCATCAAACTCTACCAGTGAACATTAGATTGAGTAAAAGACAGGACCTCCACTGGAAAATTACATCACTTCATCTGGCCTAGCAATAAAGTTTGCAAGAAAAAGTAATATTTTTTTATTATAAATCTACTAGAAAAGATCTGTCTTCTTAGAGGCAGATATCAACTGTGAGACATACTGAGAGATTACCTGTGAATGAGAACTTTGAATGACAGCTGCTCCATACTTAAATAGAAGGCTGAATAAGAAAGAACAAGACGTATTTTCTCATGAGCAGTGTAGCTGAATTCCAGGTACAAATATCAAAGCATCAGTTCTGTGTGGTTTTTGCTTGGGATTCTTTTGATGAATATGTAGAAATATTAAGTGTAACTGGTTTTTTACAGCCAAGGCTGGTCCCTGGGAAGCCCATTCCATCAAGGATAGTAGGATGGTCTGGACAACAGAGACCTTGGTGGTTAAGGAAGAGATTAAGGACTTGTTGGCCAAGCTCAACACCCATAAGTCAATGGGACTTGATAGGATGCATCCAAGAGTGCTGTGAGAACTGGCTGATGTGGTTGTTAAATCAGTCTCTGTAGTTTTTGAACATTCGTGAGGAACAGGAAAGGTGTCTGAGGACTGGAGAAAGGCCAGTGTCACTCCAGGCTTCAAAATGGGAAAGAAGGAGGGCCAAGGAAACTACAGGCCAGTCAGCCTCATCTCCATCCCTGGAAAGGTGATGGAACAACTCATCCTGAAAGTTAATACATCATATGAAGGAAAAGATGGTTATTGGGGGGAGTCAACGTGGATACACCAATGGGAAATCCTGTTTGACCAACCTGATAGCCTTCTATGAGTGCATAACTGGCTGGCTAGATGAGGAGAGCAGTTGATTTCATCTACCTTGACTTCAGTAAGGCTTTTGACACTGTCTCCCATAACACCCTCATCAGAAAGTTCAGGCAGTGTGGTGTGCATGAGTGGACAGTGAGGTGGATCAAGAGTTGGCTGAATGACAGAACCCAGAGGGTTGTGGTCAATGGCACAGAATTGAGATGGAGGCCTGTGGCCAGTGGAATTCCACATGGATCCGTTCTGGGGCCAGCTTTGTTCAACATCTTCATCAACAACCTGGATGAGGGGATAGAGTGTACCCTCAGCAAGTTCCCTGATGACACCAAACTGAGATGACTGGCTGATTCCCCAGAATGCTGTGCTGCCATTCAGCGGGATCTCGACTGGCTTGAGAGCTGGACAGAGAGGATCTCATGAGGTTCAACAAGGACAAATTGCAGAGTCCTGCATCTGGGGATTATCAACTCCATGCACCAGTACAGGTTGGGGATCGAACTGCTGAAGAGTAGCTCTGCAGAGAGAGACCTGGGAGTCCTGATTGATAACAAATTAAACATGAGCCAGCAATGTGCCCTCATGGCCAAGGACAAAGGCCTGTGTCCAGTTCTGGACTCCTCAGCTCAAGAGGGACAGGGAACTTCTGAAGAGAGTCCAGCGGAGGGTCACCAAGATGATCAGGGGACTGGAGCGTCTTCCTTATGAGGAAACTCTGCAGGAACTGGGGTTATTTAGTCTGGAGAAGAGGAGACTGAGGGGAGATCTCAATAATATTTACAAATATATAAATGATGGATATCAGGAGGTTGGGGCATCCTTTTTTTCTCTACTGTCCAGCGACAAGACAAGAGGTAATGGGATGAAGCTGGAACACATGCTGGCTCCCTGATGTCCAACATAGAAGGCAGAGAAGAAGATATATAACCCAAGAGAAGGGGCGCATACGCACATGTTCTAACTTGTCTCACTGTTTTCTCTAACACAGGGACTGCAGGAGGCTAAAGCACTCCTGGGTAAAGGAGTATAAAGGAGGGTAAAGCACTTAATTAACTGCATAATTTGCCACATATTAGACTGCAGGTTAGGAATGAAAGTTTCAAAGATAAAGCACTCAGAATTGTATATTAAATAATGTGTTTTGTGGGCAGTATATATAACAAAGATTCTTTTTCCTAAATAATCTGAGTTTGTTTTTCATTTTCAGTAATGTGATGAAGGCAGTATGTTAATCTACTGCTATTTACATTGTAAACTACTTCTTTGAAAGAGAGCTATTAATACCTTGCTCTTTATGTTACCTGTTTACTGCCTATCTCACCTCCAGATGGATCCCCAAATTCATCCATGCTTCTCAGAATTGTTTTGTAAAGGCCTACAGCAAACATACTTTCAGGGAAGCATATACAACTCTAATTCTGTCAACAGTCTGGTGACTAGTAATACACTATTGTCTATTTGTTCAACACAGACGTCATTGGGAAAAAATGCTTGCCAAGCGTTGAATGTGGTACGTACAACTCTTAATCTTGTCTTTTATTTTTATGCATTAGTTATTCAATAGCAGCTGCTGGTACTAAAAAGATTTAACATTCCATAATACTAAGTACTGTGATAGTTAGCAGCTGTCCAAATATCTTATCTTTAAAATAGGTGATGGCTTAGTGCAACACATTTAACACAAGTTATATTCAGGACAACATTCTGAAGATGTATGTACATGAACAATTTCCAGCACAAATTGAGAGATGCATGAAAAAGTCCTTATGGAAATCCTAAATGTTTCTACTGTAGAAAACTACATACATTGACAAGTGAAAGAGCATCCAGGTCTTTGAGTAGATACTACTTTACCTAACACTCCACTAATGAGCTGTAAAACATTGTCAACTATTATGACATAACAGGTAAAGTAAAAAGGATAAGAAATTATAAAAGACATAGCATCTCATTTCTGAAGGAAAACCATCTATAAGAGATAACAATCTAGTGTGGTTACTAGCTTATTTAATGGTTTTGAAATGTCACTTTTTCTGCACACATTGGTTAAACAGAAAGAACAACCACAACAAAATCTAAGAACTCACTTATGCTGAAAGTATACTATTTTGTGGAAACTGATTTTATGTTAAATATTCTGCATTGAGCCTGCAGCAAGAGATATGTAATGAAAATCCCATTTATAATGAGTAATCAATATTTGATCAAGAGTTTCTAGAAAATGTGATGTAACATGTTACTATAAAACTTGTAATGCTGCAGCCAAACTGTGGAGCATGTTACAGGGAACATAATGGAATAGTCAAACAGAATAATAAAAACCTTTCAGGAATTGCCAAAATAAGAGAAAAAAAAAACCCAAGATTTTTTTACTAATTTCCTAAAGAAATAGATGCAACAAAGCCAGACTGACTTTAAGAATGTGTAGATGGTATTTAAACCATGCATTTACAAGCAGTTAAGAATCTAAGAGTTTGGAGTCCTATTAAAAAAATATGTTATACTCAGAAATTGTCTAGCAGAGTTACCTAAGAGGAATGGTTCAGAAGAACTCCAAAATAGCTGCTAGAACTATGGAATGGCAAAATATCACCTTTTTCAATGATACACCTTATTTTCAGAAAACAAGACTAGGCGGGCTATTTTCCAGAATAGGTGATATCCAGATTAGACTGACACAGTAAAGGAATGTATGCATAGAAAATTCAGGGTTGAGATACTGAACATCAGGTGGAAAAGAAACGAAGCAGATATTATACAGAACATTGCTGAAACCTGTTCCATGCACCTATTTCTACATTATCTGTGAAACTGTTACCAAATGTTCTGCAGAAATAAGCAATTCATCTTAGCCAAAAGGTTATGGTGTTGGTAAGGCTGACATGACACCGTGACTTGCAACATCAAGCATGGAACACATTACACGTAGCCATAGTTTTCTGACAATAGGTCATCCAAATCAATCAAGTGGGACACTCCTTGTAACATAAGTATCTAAAGTAAGGAAAATGTAGTAGAGATATTTTTTCACTGACTATAAAGCAAGCTAGACAATAGCCCAGTATATTCTGTTGAAGATGGATACAGTTACTTTCTGCTTGGATTACTTACCCTCCACTGAAGAATGACAATATTTATGGGAATCAGTCATGAAAATTATTAAATTCATATCAATTACTAAATTATGGCCATTCTGAACATATTAGAAGAGCTGAGACAGTGTCATGGTTTGACATGACAGCCTTTTCTGTAAGGGGGAAGGGGCTGTAAAGATGACTCCTGTAAGTAGTTGCTCAAAACTCTCCCCAGTTCTGAGCCAGACCCACTTCTGGGGCTGAGCCAATTAGATGCCTCCATGATCACTTTTTAAGAAGAAGCCAGAAGAGGAGGCTTCTTCCTCCTTCTTCTTCCTGTTTCTTCCTTCTTCTGTCCCTTCTTCTTCTGGCTGGTGGTGGTGCAAGGAGAAGGAAGAGCAAGAGAAACAACCATGCGGGCTCCAAGGTCAGTGATGAAAGAGAGGAAAAGGTGTGCTGGAGCAGAGACTCCCCTGCATTCTACTGAGAAGACTGGTGAAGCTGAGATTTGTTTGCATTTTGCTAAAGACCCTGCATCAGCGGCAGAGACTCACTACACCCCGTATCAGGGGCAAGAGACTCATTTTGCTACAAACCTCGAGCCAGAGGCAATGATTCACTTCATTAAAGGCCCCGAGCCAGGGACAGTGACTATGGCCAGAGGAGGCCATGTCCCATGGGAGGGACCCAATTACTTCACTGTAGACCCCAAGCCAGGAGTTATGATAAAAATATGGCCAGAGCAGGCTGTGTCCTGTGGAAGAGATCCTTTATCACTTTGGCTGAAGCAGGCAGGGTCCTGAGGAAGGGATCCAATATCCACAGCTGCAACTGTGGCAAGGAACCCACAACAAAGCAGCTCATTAAACTTATGCCCAGAAGAGACCTTGTCCTGAGGGAGGGACTGCAGAAACTGTAACCGTGGCAAAGAACCCATGCCAGAGAATTCCCCATGTGAGGAACCCTGTATTGGCAGAAGTCACAGCTGCTGGGAAGAACCCACATCAGAGAAGTTTGTTAAGGACTGTGTCCCTGGGGAGAGACTCCGTGTTGGAGCAGGGGAAGAATGCAAGGACTCATCTGAGAAGACAGAAGCGGCAGAGTCCATCTGTGAGAGACTGACGACATCCCCCATTCCCTGCTGCCCTGAGCTGCTGAGGGGAGAGGAGGTAGACATCTGGAGCAGTGAGCTGGGCCTGAGAAGAAAGGAGGGATGGAGGAGGGAGATCTTAAAGTGCTGGTTGTAATTTTCTCATCATCCTACTCCCTTTTTGCTTTTTTTTTTTCCTTTTTGCAGAAACTCACGTTCTGTTTCTTGTAGAATAAGCTTTCCTACTTTACTTTCTAAGTCGAGTACTGGAGTCTGTTTTGCCCGTAATCATAATTGGCAGCAAGCCCTCCCTGCCCTTTTCTTAATCCACAACAACCTTGCTTATCTTTTTACTCCCATTTCTCTGGGGCTTCTTCCATCCTAAAAAGGGTGGGGGTGACTGGGGGCACCGAGCAAGAGACTGTCATGGTACTGCTGTGCTAGCTGGGCCAAATCACGACGGACAGCAACAAGAACATCCATCAGCATATCATAATTGGAAGGAGTGGTTCTTCAGATGAATAAAAGAATCTCATGAGAGAAAGCAGCATTAGCTGTTCCTTAGTACAATAAACAAGGTTTATCAATACCTGAATTACTTCTTTAATGAAACAATGGGAAGTGTTGAGAAATGTTCCAGAGAATGGAATGATCCAGTAAAGCAGAGCAATTTTAAAATTTAAATCACTTTTTTATAATTATCCTTCACCTGAAGAAAAGGCTTTGCTTTTTGTAATCGTTTCCCATTTTTGCATAACAAATCGTGGAAATGAGAGAGTTCTGCCTAAGGTGAGTCCCACATAGAACTTGTTGAGTGTTTCTCTGCATGATGAGGGCAATGCTTAGGGAATGATGCTGGGAAGCTAGAGATATGTTTTAAGCCCTCATATATTGTTAGTTTATCCAAATACAGTGGAGTGAAACCTGTGTCTCTTGATTTCAAGAGTTAGATAATAAAAATACTCATTGGAAACATGGAGAACCCTGAACAACTAGTCTCTGCCTTTACCATAGGCCAAGTTAACCATGATTAATTTACATTTCTGAGTGCTAGACTCCTTTAAAGGCAATTTTCTCAATATATCAAGAGAAAAAGCTGTAAGCCTCCCAGGTCACCTCAAAATGCTAGTTTATATTTGCCATAGTTACCAGGCAACCATCACAATCTTCCAGTTACTAAAAATTATCTGACTGGAGTTGACTTTACTTTTATGCTATGGCTACCCCTACAGCCTTCCTCAAAATAACGAAATTCTGTCAGTCTGCCAGAAACAAAATTCTGTCATTACACTGAAATTTTGCAGCCCATTAGGCCATAGTATGAACTACTGCCTTTAGGTGACCCAAGGCGATAAGCTGATTTATTTCAGTTAAAAGTACACAGCTCATTTTTAAGAATTCAGCATGTAGCCTTTGCAGCCTTACAGCAACAAAAAGCATGTCAGTAATTACCATGCATCAGTGTCAATATATAGATCAATAGCATAGCATCAGTACTTAGAAAAGGTATTTATTAGATTAAGTTACTCACTGTTTCTTTCAAGATAGATTCCATTTATGTTCTGCAAGATCATCATCTTAGCCCAGATAGAGAAATTGATTGATGTTGTTTTAGAAAAATATGACTTATAATTAATATATTAAAAGCAAATAAATAACACAAGGGTTGCATATATTCTTTTTCTATATCAAATGAAAATACTTCCTGGTAAAGTTTTTTAGAGAATCCAGAGTATTATAATAGTCTTACAGCCTGCACATATAAAATGCTGATTGATATGGTACCTTGATAAGAAGATATACAATACATCATCTGTGTTATTCCTAAACCTTCAGCTGCAGCCACCCCTGGGCAGAAATTCCTAAGGAAGTGCAAAACAAGGAGTTTCACAAATGCTTTGAGCCTAAGCAGTTGCCCAGAAATGTCACTGACTGCTTTTCATAATTGTTTGTTATTTTTATTACAATGACCATTCAACTATCTATGTTTTATGTAGAACTAGGTCAGTTCCCTCATGTCAATTTTAAAGTTACAGTCTTAGAAATATGGCATAGACATAAGGGTGGGGAAGGGAGATAAGATGGGATGGAGAGGCACAGAAACAGAAATGAACAGCTGTTCCCACTTCCCTATTTGACTATGCTGATTTATACAGATTTTATGTTTGTGAAAAAATAATTTCAAATATCAGTAGTAAAAAAAGTTAATATGGTCTTGTGTAGTGTGGGTTAATTTTCCTTCAAGCTAACACATTTTTAAATAGTTTTAGAATAACCTGTTAAAAGCAACATGAACAGTTAGTGAGTAAACAATCTTATGTATATGTTTAAGATTAGCACTTTAGGACAGACCTGTAGGATTTTAACATATCAAATCACATGGATATTTTGTTTAAACGTCACCTGCTGTTTCTAATATCTGAGGGCTTTCAACGAAGACAGCAGCAGAGCAAGCAATGATGCATCTAGTGAGACTGTGTGCTCAAAGATGAATGGTATCTGGAAGTAGGACAACAGCAGAATGTAAGTAGATATGCTAGAGGATATAATGTCAGTAGCTAGAAGCTATTTGGATAGCAAATGTTGCAAGTTTTATGAATGGTTGTCAGGAGCCAATCATATAAAGTAAACCTTACATAAGCCACACAGAAGCTTGGGAGTAGACTTGTAAAATATTTTCTGCTCCCTCTTTTAGGATCATATGGCAGACCTCGGTCTAGATCTGAATCTATACGGGTCTGATCTTGGTAGAGCAGTATAGAATCTCCCTGTATTAATTGCTAACCTTAGAAGAGCATATTTTGCAGAGATAAAAATAAATACATTCATGAATGTCATTATGAAGAAACCATCTTGCCATGTAATTCCAGTAGTTAGTTATTCACGTTTCTAAAAATGCAAACAAACCTACTGTGAAATTATCTGTCTTCAACTTTAAGCCTCCAGATCCTATTACACTTTTTTAAGCTAGATATTTTGCTGTTCAGACATCATCCTTTAACTTTCTTGGGGTTAGAGTGAACAGATATTTCCTATAACCTTTTTCTAGTATGAATGTTTTTCTACTCTTTTTATCATAGTTATGATAAAGGCCAGCTTTAGTCATCAGGAAAGTAGGTATGGTAGACATCTGATGTCAGCCAGGATGGACAATTGTTGCTTTGTCCCTGCAGGAAGAAACAGGATACAAATTACATGAATAGTGAAACATTCTAAACCTCTATCCTACACACAACAGAAATTAGCCTAACAGCAAAAATGTCAATGTTCATAAATGCCAAAATACTGTCATAAAATTACTAACACTAATAAAAGGTATTTCATTGAAGAGTTACAAATCATTTTACTGGCAATCACATAAAAATTTACAGCCTTGAAGTCAAAATGCTATTCAGAAAAAGATCTGGAAATAGAAACAAATCTTTTTGAATATTTTGAATGAATGCATATTCAATGGTTTAGTATATCAATTTAAATCACAAGTGAAGTTTTTAAAGTTCATCCATCATGTGAAAATTAAAATCATTACTTGCTATGAGTTCACACAAATTATGGCATCTAAATCCTAACGTGCCTCAGAGAAAATGCACAAAGATATAAAATAAACTGTTTAACCATCCTTTAAATGGCTTCCCTGCCCACCTTCCCCCAACATATTCTCTTTAATAAGTTTAAAGTATACTACAGAACCTTGAACTACTTGATTTGTTGAATCTTATTTATATTTCCATTAGGTCTAAAGTTATTTGGTCAGGTGTGCATCACCAGGCCATCAGTATCAATAGACCAGATAGGTCTGACACTAATGAATGAATGAATACATACTTGCAGACATCTGCTGTCCTAATTTCATGCAGCTGAAATTGTAGGTTCGCTCAACAGCTCTTCATATGCACTCCTGGTGCCCTCTGCAGTACTATAATGTAGTTGTGATATGCAGTATGATAACAAGCTACAGATAAAGAAAGAAGCAGATCTCTCAATATTAAGGAATCAAAGTGTGTGAAGAATATGCAATATAGTAATACAATATCCAGAAGTGTTTATTCAATTTACATAAATTTAAATTCAATAGTGTGGTACAATATGATTGCAGTTTCATTGTGAATGAAGATCTTCACTCATGCAAGCTGCTGCACTGACATCAGATATCAAAATCAGTCTCAGAAAGTTGGTACGGCATTATGATGGTTGTATGACATTGTGTGCACATGACTAAAATGATTTGACACCCAGCAATAGCCTTCCAAGGCACATTCAAATTATATATGTTCTTGACTTTGTGACACTGCTACTCTTACTCTGTGTTTTGTGCAGTCTGTCATCATCTGAGACATTGATTTAATTTACTCCACTGTCTTTATACTGCTAAACCACAGTAATCCCAAACCTGCTTATCCCTACAATCTTTCTTCCATTCCTAATAAACTGTTGCTGAATGCATATCCTGAATATTTCTGCTACTGTTTTTCTTCAAAATTCTAAATCTGCTCCTTACACCTTTATAATATCAGCAGTAGAAATGCACTCAGTGAAAGACCTCATAAATTCTAGACACCCCCAAAATACCAACAAGAGAAAGAATATCTGTTCTTGAACAAACTCACACTGCTTGACTGCTGAGCTACTCATTGCTGGTGTCAGACTTTGCTTCTTGTCCCTTTAGGCTTCTATGTTTTAAAGTTTTTTTCAAGCATCTATGGCAAACGTTTGGATATGCTTTTCATTGACAATAATTGAGAAGAAATCTATGACACAGAACTGTTTTGTTTGGATAATAAAGCTACAATAGAAGGGAAATTTCCATATTATAGAAGGCTATGTTGTATATAAGAGATCATACACGAGCGATGTTGGAAAGACACGACTGGGAAGGTGTTCTGCATTGGAAAGGGTAAATAAGGGGTGTTCAAAATGAGATAGGTGATTGTATAATAAAGATCAGGAATAAAATGCACAAACAAGTAGTTATTTGACAAAGCACCTAGAAGAATCTAGGAGTTGAATAGTTTATATGACTGGTTTTTAAAAAAGTATATTTTCTTGTTAGTTCTTGAAAAACACTTAAGACTGGATGTAGAACAGAGAAGTAACAAGTGTGAACATGGAAGCATAAGATATATTTCCTTGACTTCAAAAAGTCACAGTCATGACTGACAGTAAATGTAGGAAAGTGAGTTGGATGCTTTGTTTGGGTAAGAGGGTGTTTTTTTGTGAAGACCTTTTTCAGTATGTCACACATGGCTGAATCTTGATGCCCTATCCAGGCTTACAATTGTAACCCTCTCTCAGAGGTCACCTCCCATGGGATAGTATCCTGCAGCTACCAGTCAGTTTGTAATGAGAATAGCTTGTAGCAAATCAAAGTATTTGGAACACTTCAGTAGACTGGGAGTTTAAAGTAGACCTTTGCTTTCTGGATTCATAGCTTTTGAATTTAACAGCTTTTTTTGTCATCCTTATAACCTCCAGTCAAGTGAAAATCAGTTCAGATTAATTTTCTGTCTCTCTTTAGGGTTGACTTTCTAAAAAGGCAGTGACTTGCAAAACAACCTCCCTTCGTGAGACCACAAATACAAGGCCCCAAAGAACACAGGGAACTTTCTGTTTTCTAGCCAAGAGAGCTACCTCAGGCCTTGGCTACAGGATACTCCTCTTGGACTTTGGCCTAATTTTAAGACACCAGTGTATACTAAGCTACAGTGTGTTCTAAGGAGAGTGAGAAAATCAACTTTCTCTCCCTACATGCAAAAAAAACCAGGAAATGCAAAAAAACAGGAAATTTTCAAGCTACCCTAAAACCACTTTAAGAAGTGGTTGACTCCTAACAATATTTTTGGCTTTCCAAAACTAAATTATTCAAGCTCCAGGAGTTCTCTCCTGCAGACTACTTATCAGGCTTTATTTACAGTTCCATTTTTATGCATGGAGTCACCAACACGCGAAGGGATAGTCAATACCTCTTTTGACATACAGCTGCATCAGAAGATGTAGTGAAGAAAAGTCTGGCCAAAATACAAGCATTTCCCTGGAAACTTTTCTGCTTCTTTTAAAAAGTACCTTTGATCAAACCAAAGCTACCTCAATGGGTCATTTTGCTGGCTTTTGTTGAATGCAAGTCAGCAGTGCACTCTTGTGGCAACCTGGCTAACTGTGTGACACACAGAGGTGGACCATACCCAACAAGCCGAGGAATATGGCTGCTCCTTGCTTGCCTGGTACCCAGAAGGCTATTTTTGGTCTGCTCACTCCAAGCTGAGCCCTCAGAATAGACACATACAAGCAAGATGGAGAAAGACTTCTGGAGGACCACCAAGATTATAAGACAAGCTTGCAAGGCATGCTCTCTGACAAAAGAACTGAAGGATCTGGATTTCTTGAACTCCAAGGAAAAGGCTGAGGGGAGCTGCTACAGTCTTCCTAAATCCGTCTAAAGAAGGGCTGTAGAGATTCTGCTACCAAACCCAAATCTGGTTTTTGTGTTATCAGTAAAAGAAATGGTACTTCTTTTCTGTGTTTCCCCAAATTTTTGAAGTATAAACAGATACAAATGTTTTCATATATATAGCGGAAGAATGCCCTCTTTGTACTCTTAAGACTAAGTAGTGCTGCTAATGAGCCAACAAAAGTTAAGCATGAAACAGTGAAGATCCTTTCTGACTGATTGACATTTGTCCATTTAACTCACATTCCTGATCAATATTAAATAAAATAAATGATTGTTTTGGAAAGCAGAATTTTCAAAATGTTTGCACAAATGTATTTGCACCAGTAGTCACCTCAAGGTTTGGGCAGTGTGACGAATGCTGCACTGCCATAAGTGATAGAGCAGGAGTTAAAGAAGAGGAATACATCTTCCTGATGACAGATTTTTAATGCTCTGGTTCTGTAGTTTCTGTATGTAGAACCTTTTCAGTTTTGCCTTCAATTACTTCAGTCTCTGAATTATTATTGATACAATTCTTCACAGGTGTCAGATGACATTTGCTTCAGCAAATGCTTCTTGTTTGTGTATACTTTTAAGCTCCATCTTCTTGTTGCTTACAGTTAATGAAAATATCCAACCACATAGATATAGCAGAGAATAGAAACAGGATTCCTGGTGTGACTCCTTTGCCTACAGCACTACAATTCACTGGCAAAGGTACAGCTTCCTTGCATTTCATCTAGATGAGGACTATGAGTGCATTATCTCCTACACATATCCGGTCACTTCATTTTTTACTACCCTGCTTCATCTCGGAGACACAATATCTAAATTTGCATATCTGGTCTGATGGTGTGGCTCATTTTCCACAGTAAAACTCTGTTGTTCCTACTGGAAGGAAAGAGTTGGCCATCTTATCTTAAATTAAACACTAAGGCCTTCCAACCAAGGCCTGCCTTCTGCCACCTATTTGAACATCACTAAGTGAAACAGAATTCTGTTCCATGACTTTGATTTGCCTAAGTGAATTCATATACAAATTACATGTAACTGCTTAAGTTGGGGGTGGCTGAGATCTTGGCAGAAAGCACTAATTGCAGCAAAATCTTGTAAGTATGTGCTGGGATGATGCTAGAAATTATGGTACTAGATGAAAGATTTCACCACTTTCCTACAGCACAGAGAAAGTTTTCCATTAAATATCAGCCTTGATCGGGCTTAATGGAGCACAGTAAGTACCTGATTCACTTACTGTGAATCCATCACAGCCTGATTTCATGATGTCTTGTAGAACACAGTAAATTTATACTACTTTATTATCTCCTCTACCACATCTGTCTTGAAAAAATAATCAAGTTCTGGTTGAGCTTTGTCTCCAGTAAATCTTGATCAAAAGCTGAACCTGCATGACTTTCATGCCTCACATACTCTATGAATTATAGTGATACACTTTATTACTTTGGCCTTTTCAATATTTGGCAATTTACCTGACTGATCACTTTTGCTTTCCTCTGTTTATAGCGTCACCCACTTCCCAGGTTCCCATTATCCAAAGCAAATCCAAATCAAAAATAGAGTTTTCATAGGAAAATAGAAACAAAACTTACAAAATGAAAAGTAGATCAGAAATAAAAACATATAACTTCTGAAGTAGTCTCAAGCCAATAGTGCATGTCACATTCCAGAAGGTCTAACAGACCTAACAGTAAGCAATGAAATGTTAACTTCAAAAGTGAACTAAACAGCTAGAGGTTTATCTTCATTGCAGAATTTACTCTAAATAATACCATAAGTATTGCCACCATGTGCAAATCACATCTCCATCTTAGATGACGACAATGAGCTGTTCATCATCTTAATTGCCATGCACAAATCTAACTCCTATCTTTAAATGTAATCACGATCACTTCAATAATGAGTTCAAACTTATGGATCCAAAAGGAACATATATGACAACTTAATACAACTCACTACCTTTTAGAATGATTGCTGCATAATATGGGCACATAGCTCTTCTGTACTTTCCCCTCATTTATCTATGAGGCCAGGAAACAAACACACTAGTGCTTTTCTTATAAGCACTGACCACACAACTTATAGTTCATCTTACTCTGATGCAAAACCCAAGAAATACGACCTCCAAGTGACTTGCTGTCTTACACACTTGAGTGTTGTGCAGGAGGCAGTGCTGGCTGACTTGATCAGGAAAATTATTGTAGATAAGCTATGCTAACTGTGCATTAATGATATGCATTAAGTAAATATACAACCTTGTTCCTTTCTCAAAACATCTGAAGATATTAGAGAAATTAGCTCTGAGAACTTTACAGTAAGAAACAGATAGCTATTGATCTCATATGCTAAACTGAACTGGCATTGCTGTGATAATCCCTCTGAAGTTCATACTCTTGCCTAATACACAGAAAAAAGAACAATATAATTTGAAACAGTAGAGAGAAACGGCAGGGTGGAGAAGGAAAATAAGATCTAACCCCATCTTTGCTATTTACTGAAGCAGTATTATGTCGTTCGTGGTTGCTTAGTTTGTTGTATTGCTTTTCCCCAGAACTTTGTTTTCTGAGGCATATAACAATAGATGTGGCACCATCTAGTGGTCTCATAAAAATAGTCATATTTTGAGATCATCTTTGACTATATATAATTACATTGCTTTTAGAAGTGTTTAGTTACTTAGGCATAGAATTCCTGATTATCTAAGCCTTGATTTTTTTTTTTTTTGTAATCAAAACAGATATGAAGGTATCATCACTGATGAAAAGTCAGAAAAATGTGTTAATTAAGACTATTAAGACTAGCTATTAAGACTAATTAATCTAATAATGATTTCAAATTCTGATACTCTAGTCTCAGATATCTGAATAAAAAATAAAGCTGCAGGATTCATCTTTGGAATATAATCCTAAATCCAAATAAATGGAAAAGTGAAAGCAGACATCTCTTTCTCTGAACCTCATTTGATGCCAAATTCTTTGATTTCTGCTGCATTGTACTTTGACTGATTGTCTATAACAATGAATTCGAAATGGTGTCTTATGCACTATTGGTTTTTGGGTAATAGTACTTCCTTCACTTCTCTTAATATCTCTCACCTTTGGAAATTAGATCCATGATTGAGGGTGGGAAGGCACCAGCTTTTTTAAAAAAAAAAAAAAAAGTTCTTTCCAGATCTTTCCCATACTGAGTTGATTAGCAGATTTGTAGAACTGTCTTCAGACATTGAGTTATTTACTGACTTATAAAATCATGCAGTTATACAGTTGCATTTTCTGTGTCAGTCTTTCCTTTATGTGAAGACAGTAAAGCTTACCTCTAAGAAGACAGGTGAGACTGAGAAAAATCTATCTATCTATCTATCTAAACACAAGATGGATTAGCTTTTCCTACAAAACAGTGTTCTGATTTAGGACGGGTAGGATTGCCTTGTATTATGCAGAACAAGATGCACAACAGCAAAAGCGCATTTGTACAGTAGGTGAGGCTACAAGAGAATCTTGAAGCTTTGCAATTTATGTCTGTGGTAGATCATTGTCACTGCAAAATCCTCCTTTTAACTGTCTTCATGAATAAAAATAACTTTCTACTGTAGGTTGCGTCAAGACTGTGAACCCTCTCAAAATCTTTAGAAAACAAATGTGTTATTCGTCACTATTTTATCACTTTTCTGCTGCTTAAAATGAGATTATTACTTATCTTAAACAATTAGAAAGACCCCAAAAGCCTTCAAACCAATGAAAAGTCTACAAGCTGATTTTTAAAAAAAAACCTGTAGAACTCCTAGAAACTCAACTAGAATGGTGAGAGGAAACCTAAATAAAAAGAAGCTTATAAATTCCCAGTTTTGGAAGGGCAGTTCGTACTATTTAACCTGGTGATAGAATAAGATTAAAGTTCCCTTCAGTAAAAAGAAGATAGATTATTTATGTCTGTTAGGAGTTAAGCAAAGTTTCCTTAATGTTTCTACAGAAAATAGACGCTGCTGCTGCTCAAAGATATGCCCCTGCACCTAGGAGCTACAAGAAAGTGCACAGGTAGACCTTGCTTACACTGTAACATATGTCCTCGTGAAGCCTATTAGCCAGCACAGTGCTACCTTCCTAGCAGCTTTTCTGTGGGAGGTATCTCCAATCCAGTAGATTTTGCTTGCTCGGCTCCTATTGTAAAAACAGGCTGCAGGTAAAAGTTATTCCAATGCGTCTGGAAGCTACAAGAAAGCATGTAATCAGACCTTGCCTACACTCATACATAGGTCCTCGTGAAGCCTATCAGCCAGCACAGTGCTACCTTCCTAACAGCTTTCCTGTGGGAGCTGTCTCCAATGCATTTTGCCTTCTTGGCTCCTATTGAAAATACAGGCTGGGGGTAAAAGTTATGCCACAACCTCTGAGAGCTACAAGAAAGCAGGTACACAGACCATGCCTACACTAGTGTGTAGGTCCTTGTGCGGCCTATCAGCCAACACAGTATTACCTTCCTAGCAGCTTTTATGTGGCAGCTATCTCCAATCCAGTGCATTTTGCCTGCTCGGCTCCTGTTGTAAATACAGGGTTTGGGTAAAAGATATGCCTCTGCTATCATGAGCTACTACAAAGCATGTAAGTAGACAATGCTGATAGTGATAGATAAAATAGTGTAGATTAAATACAAATGATTAAATATAACTCCCACAGGAATGGTGCTTGGAAAGTAGCACAGTGCTGGCTGATAGAATACACTTATACCTACCTTACTGTATATGCAAGGTCTACCTGTGCCCTTTCTTCTAGCTCCCATATGGAGTGGCATTGCTTATACCGTCTGTCTGTATTTTCAATATTAACCAAGCAGGACTGAAGATAGATCCGACAGGAAAGGTGCTAGGAAGGTAGCACAATACTGGCTGGCAGGGTACACTTACACCTACCGAACATTATATGCAAGGTCTGCTTTTGCCCTTTCTTGTAGCTCCCAGATGCAGTGACATTACTTTTACCAGACTTCTGTATTTTCAATTGTAACCAAAAAGACAAAATACACAGGATTGAAGATAGCTCCCACAGGAAAGGTGCTAGGAAGGTAGCACAGTGCTGGCTAATAGCAAGGACCTACACACCAGTGTAGGCATGTCTGCCTACATGCTTTCTTGTAGCTCCCATATACAATGGCATATCATTTACCAGCAGCCTGTATTTACAACAAAAGCTGAGCAGGTAAAATGCATGAGATTGGAGCTAGCTCCCACAGGAAAGCTGCTAGGAATGTAGGACAGTCATCACAGATAGGCTTCACAAGGACCTATCTATCAATGCAGGCAAGGTCTGCTCACGTGCTTTCTTGTGGCTCCCAGATGCAGTGTAATAGCTTTTAACAGCAGCCTGTATTTTCAATAAGAGTTGAGCAGGCAAAAGGCACGTCATTTGAAATAGCTGTCACAGGAAAGCTGCTAGGAAGGTGTCACAGTACTGGCTTTTTGGCTACAGGGGGATCTACACATCAGTGTAGGTATGGTTTTACTACATGCTTTCTTGTAGTTCCCAAATGCAGTGGCATAACTTCTACTAGCAGCCTGTATTTTCAATAGGAGCTATACAGGCAAAGTGCACGGGATTGGGGATCACTCCCACAGGAAAGCTGCTAGGAAGGTAGTACAGTGCTGGCTGATTGCATCCCCTATCCCCTGTGCCACTGGGAGGAATGGAAGGATAGTCATGGGAAGAGGGAATGGTGGTGGGGATATGTTTTGAGATTCAGTTTTATTTTTCATATCCCGGTTCTTATTGTTCCTTTAATAAGTCAAACCTTTTTCTCCCCAAGTTGAGTCTTTTTTTGCCCATGATACTAATTGCTGAGCGGTCTCTCCATCCTTATCTTGACTCACAAACCCCTCACTATATTTCTCAGTCCTGTCCAGTTTATGAGGGAGATTAATATTATGGCTTGGTAAGCTATTATTACTCAGCCAGGGTTAAGCCACTACAAATTAAATTGCCATCAATATCTCTTGTTGAATTCTAATGATATTACATTAATGATATTATGTTGGGCATTTAGGTTCCGGGTCCATGGATTCCAGACACAGCCTTGTCATACAGTTTCATCTGATCTAGACAATCCTTCTGCTGTATATCAATCTCTTTTTCCTGTTCAGGGATGATAACCTCACAACCACCCTGAGCTAACCACTATTTTTTTTTCTTTCTATTGGCAAATTCATGAAATGGATGCAGGTCTTTGCAGCCAAAAAAGCTTCTCCATCAGTTGAAATTGTTCTAGAGTGTGATGGCATTGGCTAGCAAAGATTGTGAGCATTTTGAAGGTGACTGTTATCAGGGATTGTCCCACATCACCACAGTTTGTACTGTTTCTTACCTGCAAAGCTGAGTGCTAGATGGTCCGCTTTCAGCCTGCACTGTTGCGTGGGCTTGTTCTCTCTCCACAGAATTTTGCACTTGTCTCTGGTGAACTTCATGAGGTTCCCAACAACTCGTTGCTCCATTCTCTTGACAGTCCTCTGAATAGCCCTACTCGTCAGTATATCAGTTGTCAATTGGTTTGGTATTACCTGCAAAGAAGACTGCATGCATTTATTCATTTAACTGAGAAAAAGTTGTATTCATTCTGGATAAAAATAAAAAATGTCGAAGGAGACCAAGAGACAATCTGAGAACTGCTTATTATATATCCATTCTGATCCTCATACTCTGGGGAATACTTCATAATTGGTTATGATCATGTTGATTTCAGACCTCTATTTTGAGAGACTGTCTTTCTTGCTCTGAGATCGTCTAAAGCTATTGAAGCACAAGAGGGCAGTATGACACAGGAAAAATCTAGCATCAGGATTATAAAGTACACTGTTGCTGTTCCTGGCATAGAAATGATTTGAGGCTGATGTATCAGCTGGGTTATTTTAAATCCAGTCATTGAGCCAATTCAGGGAGCCCAGGGAATTGAGCAAACATGTTTTCCTACACTTTTCCAGCCTTTATATCTTTATTGACTATATAGGCTTTATATATACTATTTCATACTAATGCATATAGGGAATTCTGCCAAGAGTGACAATGTTACATTACTGCAAGCTTCGGCCAAACCATGATAATAGCAACCACTGACTTGGCAGCAAGTGCTGACTCTGATACTTCAGGGTCACCTTTCATTAGCAGTAGATGAACCTCTAAAAGCTCGTGTTTTACCACACTAAGAACCTGAGTTTTTCCTCCTCTGCAATTTCAGAAAAGATTTATGATGAATATTCAGATAGAATATTTAAACTTACCTAGACCATGAAATAAATTTGTGTTGTGCCTCAGATTCAATATGACAAATTAATTTAGGCCTTACTGGGTTTTTAAGCCTCCTAAGACACCAAACCACGTTATAATCACCATGTAGTCTACACAGTGTTCTATTTTACATATTCAGAACACTTCTGTGGTATGGTAATGACATTCTTAATATGTCAACTTTTATGGTACCAAAGAGCTAGGACCCACAACAAATGTGTTTGTGCTGAAGATGTGGTGTGCAGTATTTTAACTCTTGTAAGTATTGTAACAGTTCATTATTTTAAAGCTCCTTGTAAACTCTTTTTGCTACAGCATAACGTATACATAACAAAGTGTACCTGTGTTCCTTCTCAAGTCTCAGTAGAAGCTGAGGCCAGTGACTGCGATATTATAGGTCAACGTACAAGTGTACTAAAAAAGCTATGAGAGAAAGCCTATATAGTGTCTTTCCAAAACTGTCTAGCTCACACCAATATTATTATTCAGTGTACACTAAATTTACATCTGACTTCAAAATAGAGGAATAGTGTATGTAAAACGAACAAGCAGCCAGTGCTTTATTTTAGAAAATCTTTAGAAGAATGAACATTACAGAAGTGTAGAGCATTGACATGCAAAGAATAAAAGAGGACAAAAAGTATCCTATGAAATGTCACTAATTTACCTTCTTCCCCAGGCTTTTCCCTTCAGAGCATATGGAATCCTAAGAAAAATAGTGTTCTTACTGTTGCGCAAGACAGTCATTGTTTTGTATTCAGTTCATTTTTTCCCTTAGTGAGAGAATATTGTCCCTAGATTTTCAGAAGAGAGAAGGGCAAGGAAGAGTGAAAAGGAAAACAAAGTGTGAACGTGTTCTGCTGTGTCTCAGCTGTTTGAATATATAATCATTCTTTCAAAAACAGACCAGAGGCAGTACAGCCACAAGACATCCTCAGCAAGTGTAGAGGTTTTGCCCGGGCCAGGTTTTTTGTGGTAGGGGGGTTATAGGGGTGGCTTCTCTAAACAAAGAAGATCTGCTAGAAGTTCCCACTGTTGCTGATAGGGCTAATGCCAATAAATTCTAAGATGGGTCCCACAGCTGACCAAGGCCTGGCCAATTAGTGACTGAGGTAACGCCTCTGTGAATAACGTATATGAGATGGGGAAGAAGTTGCTGCACAGTTGCTAAACTGCAGGAACAACAGGGAGTTAGAATGCAAAAACCCTGGAAGAAAGCTCTGGAAGAAAGAATATGCTGTGATCTGTGGCAAGGACCATGGTGAGGCAGCTGTGCCCCTGCCATCCATGGAGACCACCAGGAAGCAGAGATCCACTCACAACCTGTGGAGGACCTCACACTGGAGCAGGCGAATGCCTGAAGGAGGCTGTGATTCCTTGGGAAGCCCACCCTGGAGCAAATTCCTGGCAGGACCTTGGGAGAGAAGAGCCCACATGCTGGAGCAGTTGGTGAGGAACTGTAGCCCATGGGAAAGACCCATGCTGGAGTTCATGAGGGACTGTCTCCCACGGGAGGGACCTCACACTGTAGCAGTGGGAAGTGTAAGGAGGCCTTCCCCTGAGAAGTAGCAGTGGCAAAGTCCATCTATAATGAACTGACCGCTCTCCCATCCGCCATCCCCTGCGCTGCTGGGGGAGAAGGAAGGAGAGTCACAGGAAGAGGGAGGAGTGGAGGGGATGTATTTTAAGATTCAGTTTTATTTCTCATCTCCCTCTTCTTATAGTTTATTAATAAATCAAATATTTTTCTCCCCAAGTTGAGTCTGTTTTGCCCTAATTATCTCAACACCCAAACCATTATATTTGTCTTGCCCCCATCAAGTTTAGCAGGGAGAGTGACGTTACAGCTTGGTGGACACCTGGCACCCATCCAGGGCTAAACCACCACAGTAAGGATATCTTGTGCAACACTAGTTTGAAAACACATTTGAAATAATATTTGAAAATATGTTCTACCGCAAGACCAATCATCAGCATTACAATCTTCCTTCCATGTAAACTTTACAGGGAAAACATCCTCCATACTGTTAAAGTAATTTTGCTAGATACAGTCACCTAAATTAATATTGTTCATTTGATATCTTAGCATCTTGCAAAATAGAAAGCATAAACCATACAGTAAATAGATATGCTTAAAATGAGAATTAGCTCACATTCTTAGGTACCATGAAGCTGAAAAGCTATTCTTTCATTCCCAGGAGTGAGGAAATTTCTAGCCTGGGCTGAAAAAACATTTAGGCTATATGAATGAGATCAGTTTCTGAATGCTTAGAAATATAACTCAATCAGCTGAAACATAAGCCAAATATTGCTGAGGCATTTTAAATTAAACTTAATGTTTTCATTTCCATGTGCTTCAAATTAAGTAATTCCATGCTCTTGATTTACAATCTTTTTCAAACTTGAGTCTATGAATTATTTTTTTTCTAGGATGTTTGTTTGCCCAAGAGGTAATTATAATTTGTGTTCTAATCACATTATCTACCATACAATATATAGACTGTTAACTTCTTCATATCATTCTTCCACTGTAGAATCCTCTGGGCTTAGGGTACTCTGAGTAATTTAAATCACAGTTTTTCTGTGCTTCATTTCTTTGTCATCAGAGAAATAGCTTTGAATTTTGTCTTAGGTTAAATTCTGTCCTAGGTGTGTGAGACCATAAATGTTTCTGACAAAGTTGAAAATAGGATCACATCTATGTTTCCAAGATTCTCAAGCTGAGAAAAAAACCCAGTCAAAACCCAAATCCAAGCTTTCCTTCCTTTCATTACTTTGTGTTCAAGTCTGAATGAAAGTTTAGCAGCATTTATATTAGATCCACCTGTCACAATTTCTAATTGAGACAAAACTATCTTATCCTGTCATGTGCTCGTTGTTCAAAAGTATATTAATACAAACTTTAAATCTTTTACACATTAGTGCAGTGACAAATGCTATAATGATATAACTGCAATGGTAAATGGTAGTGAGCCAGAAGGCATGACAATGTTATAACACTATGACTGAATAAAAGCTTTAGCACATACTACTATAATATTGATTCTTGAAATTGCCAGGGGGATTTTCTTCTTTTTACACACTTGCCTTATAAAGCACCTTCTTTTAAGATAATCAAAATATCTTATTTTTTGTGAACTTTTAAAATATTTTCAAAAACATTTGAAATATCTATTATGTTAATTGTTTAAGTAATATTGGAAAATACATATTTTCAATGTCATACATTCTTGCAAGACTAAAAATCGTACCTTTAATATTTCAGAAATGCTGACATTCTCTTACTGCCTAGCTCCTAGGTTCCACTAGCAGTCCTCTTCCTCTGTATTGATAGCCATAAGGCATTAAGACCAAATAGTCTCAAAATCTTGAACAGTGTGACGGTGGCACGATCTTTGAGGTGGTGTTTATTACAGCAGATCACCTTTGAGATATTTGACTTAGTGTCAGACTAAGGGAATACAGCTCTATAGAACAGTTCTGTTTTGTGGAAGTTCCTGATGAACTTGCAATGAAAATTTCCATTACCATTATTTCTTTTGGATGAGGAAACAGTTTCCAAGCTAGCAGTAGCTCAAACAGTGCACACCTACAACTGTAGCAGGTTGTCTCCTTGGGTAACCAAAACAGCTCTTGAACCTTAGATTTGACTTTAGAGTTGTGATTCTTCATTGCCTGACCTAGTTTTTGGAAGAAAACTGTGAAAGAAAGAAAAGGAAGAAAACTCAGGTCTTATTTCTTTGCAGTCAGTCATGTCACTGCAGTTGCTATGGTCTGAATTTTCTGTGTCATCCCTTGAGTGCAAAGATTAAATAGAGCACTCTGAAAAGATTTTAATACATGCATGGATATACACACAAAAATCTCAGTATTTCCTTTTAAAAAATCTCATCTGCTTACACACAATTTTATGCTTGACTCAACTTCTCCAATATTCCAGACATTTTCAACTTAACCAATTTGCCCTGCTGTTCTTTTTTTTTTTTTTTTTTTTT